>CM053748.1:35649236-35682348 GCA_028658305.1 Pachyuromys duprasi
AGTGGATAAGTACAAGTCAATGAGATCTTGTAACACTCAGATGAACATCATCCAAATGCAATTTTTTCCCACGTGATTTACAATACTTCTCTACAGATAAAATAGAATGCAGTTTCATTATGCCTTGCAAGTCTCGGAAGGCCCAAGGCATAAAGTTGAATTGATAGTTTTAGTAGCATCTTCTACACACTGAATATTAATTAAATGAATTTGAATATGGTAAACATATTTTGGCTACTTGTACAGAAAGACCATTTCCACATTTTAGAAGCAGAGAACATTTATCTAATATTAATTGTACCAACAACATAGATTCCTTTCCTTGTTTAACCTTCAGAAATTGGAAAGATGTCTTCAGACAGAATTAAATCACACCTGTCTGTCTGTCCATCCATCTGTCTGCTTGTTTCCATTCCCAAATGGTAAGGGTGATCTCATTAAGGTATCACTTATCAAACAACAAAATAATATTAAATAAACTTAGAATCTATGTTGTTATATCCTTTGAATCACCTATAGTAACAGACCTATCCCATGATTAAAATGAGGAAGAACATCAGATGCTAATATTATCATAGGTGACAGAACATAGATTTCTCCCTCTGCCTCTCTTCTCACTTCCTTTTCTTATTTCTTAGTACGCATTCATGCAAAGACTATCAGAACAGTTGCTGATATTTTGGTTATAATATAATGATCTAGGATGAATTTTTAGGAAAAGAAAGTAAACATGAATATAAAGCGTCACTTTTGCTATTTATTAGGGTTAAAAACTAGCAAAGAAAACCCCATATACCCAAGAGAATGAAAGTTGTCTTACAATATCTATACACATATACTCATATGTATTACATCACGTGCAATAGTGAGGTATGGAGCTAACTACAGTTCCCATAAATTTATGAACAGACTAAGAAAATGTGATATATACATACACTCAGTGGAGTTATACTCGGTTATAAAGAAACACTCAGTTGTGTTGCTTGCAAAGAATAGATAAACTGCAGATCATCATGAAAAGTGAGATGGGATGGATTCCAAACAATAAGTACAGCACCTGTTTTCTAATGCATGGAACTTAGAAGAAAGAAAAATGACAAAGGAAACAAAAAGTAAAGAAAGTACTACTGGTGACAGAAGGAGGAACGGAGAGTAGAACCAGTGTTAAGAGAGGGAGCAGGGTGTGTCTCATCAAAATGTTGAATGTGTCCCAATGAGAGGGTTAGAAACACCACTCAGAGTAAAACGTGTATAAAACTATTGCAAGGACCCATGCAGGCAAATACCTGAAACCCTAGCTCCAAAAACTTTATATCTCCTTCCGCACACACACACACATACCAAGTTCTCATATTTAAAAATAAAAATAAATTTGTCACAATAAAAATGTTTAGAACAATACCCTAATTAAAAAAGCAAAGTATCAGCAATGTTAACTTTCTACACACTCACCTACCTTGTAGAGACTTACTGTGTAACATTAGGAAAATCTCCAATGACAGCCATGATTAATTAACATCAATTAACCTGCCCCCATGACATATCAAGACAGAACTTTTACTAAGTTAGATCAACCCTTTAGGCATTCATTTCTCATTTACAACACTAGGTAAGATACATTGATTTTTGGCTATTGCACATCAAATATTTCTAACAAAATCATGCCTCACACTGGTGATTTGTTTATTTCCTTAACAAGAGAAATAACAGATGTTTATGCTGGTTCAAAGGATAAAGGAACTGCATTAATTCAGATAATCAACGAAAAACTTCATGAGTGAGATTACTGCAAATCCTTTACCTTTATCCTTTCCCCTGTGCAAATAATTTTCATGCCCACTGAAAAAAAAATCCAGCTCAGAACAGATAATTTTACAGAGTCATGATTCTAAGAAATAGTAAATAGTATGCCAATCAAAAGTAAATTTACACAGGGAACCAAATAACTTTTAGGCAGACCTAGAAGAGGGTGCTGCAACATAATGTTTGAAATATATAGAGTCATCTTATAGTCTATTTGCTCTAAGTTTCAGATAAAATTACTTAACTGCACAATCATTCATCAAATTTATTTAATCATAATGCATTTCGAGATAGTTATCACTAATATAATTGCCCTATTTTTCAAAGCAATCATTTGTTTTGATATATTTACTTTCCTGCTCATTTTTTCTAACTTGTTCACATAGAAATGAGAAAAGAACTTTCAAGGCTTTAGAAGCCCTAAATATAAAATGTAAGTAAGCCAGAGAAAATATGCTCTGTAGGATTTTTGAATAGACTGAAGATACAATGACTCTAACAACTGACTAGTTCTGCCCAATAAGAAAAGTGAAAACATGGCCTGATTTTTTTTAAAAAGGTACTTCAAATATATAGTCAAACAGGCAAAGGGCAGAAGAATGAGATCCAGAAGTGATGAGTTACATATAGACAAGGAGAACTAAAATCGCTCATCAGCCAAACTTCAACTTCTGAAAACAGTTTATTGTTGCTAAAATACATAGGATAAGAATCAAGATGATGAGAGATTGTAGAGGCAAAGACAGAAGTGGTAAACTCATAACTTGTCTCCTGTGTTTCACAGAAGCTGCAGATAAGTTTGTACTATATAGAAAGAAAACTGAACTATAACAAAGACTTGGATTCTAGAACTTGTTTAGCCAATGACTAACAGTGGTTATTTTTACTCTGATGTTCTTTGTCCCTGAATTAATTTATTTTTGTTGCTGTTATTAAACACTGGGACAAAAAGCAACTTTGAGAGGGTAGGGTCTACAGTTCCATCACGACAGCAACTGTCAGTGATGTGAATCTGACAGATCACATCTCAAACCCCAACAAGAAAGCAGAAAGAGCAAACTGCAAGTGGTAGAAAGCTAAAAGTTCTCAAAGGCCACCACTAGTGACATGCTTCATCTAGCAAGTCTTGATGCCCTAAAATTTCTGTAATCTCCCCAAATAGGGATAGGGATCATATGTTCAAATACATGAGGCTAAGTAGGACATATACCATTCAAACCACTGTGTTTCCCCAAAGGCATATGGCCATTTCATTATGAAAAATCCCTTCAGCCAAACTTCAAAAGTTCCTGTAATTTTTTAATTAAATTTTTATTCTTTATATAAATTACAGTTTATTCACTTTGTATCCTAGCTGTAGCACCTTCCCTTATCTCCTCCCAACCCCATCCCACCTTGTCTTCTCCTCCCATGGCCCTCTCCAAGTCCACAGATAGGGAGGTCCTCCTCCCATTCCAACTGACCCTAGTTTATCAGGTCTCATCCGAACTGGCTGCATTGTCCTCCTCTGTGGCCTGGCAAGGCTGCAACCCCATCAGGGGGAAGCAGTCAAAGAGCTAGGCCATGAGTTCATGTCAGAGGCAATCACTGTTCCCTTTACCAGGGAACCCACTTGTATATTGAGCTGGTATGGGCTACATCTGAGAAGGGGTTTATCCAGATGTCCCTCAATGGAGGAATGGATACAGAAACGTTGGTACATTTACACAATGGAATACTACTCAGCAATTAAAAACAAGGAAATCATGAAATTTGCAGGCAAATGGTGGGAACTAGAAAATATCATCCTGAGTGAGGTATCCCAGAAACAGAAAGACACACATGGTATAAGTGGATACTAGACATATAATATAGGATAAACCTACAAGAAACTGTCCCTGTAATTTTTTTTAACAATCTTACAAGTTAAAACTAAAAGTCTAAAGTTTCATTAAAGACTTAATGTATTATGATAAATATCAAATTATAATTTGTAATTTCAAAATCAAAATCAAAATCAAATTGAGGCTAATTAGATGCTACTAACACAAAATGACAGAAAATACACACTACCATTTCGAAGGGAAGGAATGAGCCCTAGTGATAAAATACTGGGCCAAAGCAAGACCAGAACGCAGAAGGGGCAAACAACAAATCTTATAGTTCCATGTCCATTATCAAAGGGCTTAGATAGCTTAGCCCTTCCAGAATTGCTGCCTTCAGCAGACATATTTCTCTTACACTGGCTTTCCTCTGTGTAAGCAGCTCTCCTTGGCAGATCTCTCATAGCTCTCAATTTCCAGCATCCTGAAGTCTCTACCATAAAGCAGCCTTTTCTTTCACAGGTTCAAATCCAGTGCCACCTAGATGACACCATCCAGTTTGGCTGCCATCTAATCACCACCTAATCACCTAAGCACCACTTCTCCCCAACCAGCTCATCAAGTCATATCAGGGCTTAGTGAGTCTTCTTCCCCTGTGGTCTGGTGAGGTAGCCATACCAAGGGGAAATGAGCAGAAAATAGACAAAAGACTACATGTCAGAGACAGCCCCTGCTCTCTTTGCTATGGAAGCAACTTGAAGCCTGAGCTCTCTATCTATTACATCTGTGTAGGTGGCCTAGGCACCATTTATGCATGGACCTCCACTGGGTCTTCAGCAAGGTCCTCTGAACTCAGAAAGGTGTCTCTGTTGCTCTTCTTGTAGAGCCCCTGACATCTCCAGGTCCTTCTATCATTCCACTCACTTTTCCACAAGACTCTATATGCCCTTCCTAGTGTTTGGCTGTAAGTCTCAGCATCTATTTCCATCACCTGCTGAGTGGAGTTCTTCAGAGGACAGCTATGCTGAACTCCCTAAACAGAATATCAGCTATGCAAATGTATGAGACTCTTTATGGGGGATATTTTACACTCAAACACCTTCAGCCCAAACTCTCTACTCACAAAATAAGGATTGCTAAGCTACATAAGTTAAAAATCATGTAGTAGACAATATTTAGAGCCTGTTAATTTTAGGGTAGTATAATTTTAAAGTGTACCTTCTAGACCAAAACTTTTAAAAGCAAGGAGAAATATGTAAGATTTTGTTTGTTTTGTTTTGTTTATGTTTTGTTTTTGTTTTTGTTTTGTTTTGTTTTGGTATAATGCCATAGGGATGTCTCAGAAAAGTACACTGGAAGTTCTAGAACTAAAATGGAATTTCATTTTAGAACCACATAGGATAGCCTTGGCCAGATATCTATCTATATATTCCAGGTGACCAAATTTATCACCACAGAAAGGAGAGCAACTTTAAAGAAGATGTCTTGAAATTTTAAGCAATCACTAAATGGGTTGGTAGTGAAGGGTCTTGGATACAGTACTCTCAACAGCAGGGGTGGAATTCTTCTTGAGGTGCAATATAAGCCTGTAAACCCTCTTTAACTATTTTAGTCTTATCTTGTCATGCTTATTTATGCAGTGTTCTCCCCTCCTTACCCACCTCTATGAAACCACTTATTGCAAATGTGCTTTCTAACTCTCCCTGCACTGCCTTGCTGCTTTCATCATAATGATCTCAATTAAACACTCTTTCTGGATGTCTGGCAGGGGGAGGTGATCAAAGAGCCAGTCACTGAGATCATGTCAGAGACAGTCCCTGTTCCACTTACGAGGAAACCCACTTGGATACTGAGCTGCTACGGGCAACATCTGAGCAGGGGTTCTAGGTTATATGCATGGTCCTTGTTTGGAGTTTCAGTCTCAGAAAAAAAGACTCCTATGCCCAGACTTTTTGGTTCTATTGCTCTCCTTGGGGAGCTCCCATCCTCTCCTGGTCTTACTCTCCCCCCCCCCCCCTTCTTCCTAAGATTCACTGTACTCTGCCCAAAGGCTGTTTCTTATCTAGCACTCACCATGTGGAACCACCCATTCTTGCTTAGACAGCATGCCATCCTAGGTGTAAATAAACTGAAAGAATTGAATTGGAATCCAATGACTAGTAAATTATTTAAAAGGGAAAAATACAAAATGTATCTTTGTTCAAAAAGAAAAAGAAAACTATACTTGATATTTGAATTTCAGAGAGTAAATCAAAATGACAGCGTAAGTGTCGCACTCCCAAATGGTTCAAGAACCTATTCTGAAAAGTGAAAAGAAAGAAATATGAAAACATCAACTTGAAAAAGCTCATTTCAACATAAAATACTCTAAGTCAGAAGGGCCCAGCATTTTTAGCAAAACCATGGAAGCACCATTTAACAGGTGATCCCTTATAAGTCTTTGATTCTTACTTCTTTCTTCAAACTTGAGCTCTATTTGGACTATTCTGTGAATATTAAATGAATCTCTTTGACTTCAAAAGTGAAAGCAAGGAAACTAAAAGCTTTCTGGATGTAGACACTCAGAAGATTTTATAATCAATTTTCTTTGCAGAGCTGTTAGCACGCCTTCCTTCCTACTGCTTCAAAAATGAAGATGAATTTACAAGGTTGTACCTAACAATATTTCATAGAATTTATCTTTCAGTAAAATGTATTCAAGTGTTTAATCCTCTTTATCAGTAAGAGAGTTCAACGTGGGCTGTGTCTATACTTTCTAAACAAGAAACAGTTGGTTCAAGTGGACAAAATGTTGGTTAAGGCAATGCAGTTGGGTAGAATATGTTTTCACAATTAGTACTTTGAAGTCCAAGGGTATATCCTTCTTATTTTACTATAGCTAGAATGAGAGTCTTGCCATCTTGCCTTTAATATCAACCATTAGGAATGTGTTTATTTGTTATTTACAGTTTTTGTAATTCTGAGAATCAAACTATTTACAAAAACAAAATATATACAATTACTTAAATAAAAACAAGAAAGAAACATTATTGTCTCATGCCTTATGACTGAAAATAATCTTCACTTTAAAAAGTAACTAACTTCTGATATAATGTCTGTTTTACAGGCAAAGAAACAAAGGCTTAGAGACTTAAAATCCCATTACTTAAATGCATTCTTCCTGGCTTCAAAGCCTTTTATCTTGATATTATAGCCTCTGGTAAATTCATATACCCACGAGAATTCAGACTTTCACCCTCCTTCACACTTCGAAAACAGCATCAACAACTTTAAATCTGTCCAAATAATTCTGGTCCCTTGTGGGAACCAATGCTCAGTCCCCACCTGCCATTCTGAGTGTGGTTGTTGAATCCAAAGCTATGCATCATTTAAGATCATTAGTGCAAAATCAATAGCTGCAGGAAATAATTGTGGCTGTTCCTACGACCTTGCCCTTGTGGTACTTCATCCTTGAAGGTTATTTAATTAAAGTCCAGGCATGATGGGTTAGCGCTGGCCTGGTTTATACTGTGGAATTGGAACAGTACCATGGGGAAACAGCCTTCACGTTCAGCATTGCCATGTGTGGATCAGGTAGCCATCTCACAATACTGGGAGCCAGAAGCCCGGGGTGATTTAGTGAATGTGTACTGAAACTTTGTCATACATTAATTTTTCAATCTGTAACAAAGCTCAATATGGCATCATTCCTTGCCACCATCCAGGATTTCACATGTAAATGAGGGCAAATGATCTAATAATTGTGTGTTAGTATGTTATTGCAAAATAACACAGATTGACTCTTTTAAGCTACAGAAATTTTACTTCTCAGAGTTCTGAGTGCTAAAAAGCCAAACATAGAGTTCCAGTGGCTTGCCTGAGGTCTATTTTATAAGGGTCTTTAATTAGGGGTACATCATAAGGCATATTAACTCACACGCACCATCACACAAGATGTAGAATTCCAATGTATGAAATTTGGAGACAGAAAACATTTAGTTTAAATTATGACATATGCCAAAGACCTTCTGTTTTGAGATCTTTCTAGGCTTGGTGTCAGGAAGTATTTTACAACCATCTAAATTGAACGAAATTTTATAAATATGACATGGTGAGAGAATCCCGAGTTTAGCATTTGCCATGTATCATTACCTTTTATTTTTCAACCCCAGTGTAAAGGCTTCCAGATTGCCACAGTCACACTTCTCTAGACTATCCTTTCTGTGTTTTGAAGAGTTATAGACTCTTATCACCCTTCAGTGTTGCATCATTTAAAGTAAAAGCATACTTAACTGTCATATTCCTACTATTAATTAAGAATGTACCTTTTTTAAATCCACAAAGAAAGCAACTTAATATGTGAAAGAGAAAATGATACAAAAAATCGGAAAAGTCAAATTAACTTCTTTGAAACAATTTACACACTTGAAAAAAATCTTCAGCAAATGAGCAAATAGAAGGGACAGAGTGAAAGAGAAAATGACAGAGACAAAATTAGAGAGTGAAGTGGAAATTTCTGGTTTCTTTGAAGACTGAGTTTTGTCATGTGATGTTTAGCTGCAAGCCAAGCACTGAGCATGTGATGTTTTGCTGTAAGAGCTCTCTCATGCAAGGGGTGTGAATTTGGACAGCTGAGAAGATCTGTGGGTGGACTTTGAGGAGAGGAGATATACAGAGGCCCACACTTAGTGAGGCTTCACTTTTTTAGATCAATATCACTGCACTGATCTTAATGCTTCAACACTTGACTTCAAAGAGAGAAAAGTTCCAGAGAACTTCTTGGAGCAATCCAATTGAGTCTTGTGGCTTTCACTGACTTGTCATGCTGATTCATGTCGAAGTTTGGTTTTGGCCTTTGAACTGGACTGCTGATTTGGATGACAGATTTTTGTAATCCCTTAAGGATTCATGGACCATAAGCATCAAGAAGTAAATAAAAGATCTCTATGGCCCTTTCACCTACTGATTTCCTATCTAAGGTTGGGGGGTTGGAAGGGAGGTAAAGTTGTTTAAGAACCCTAAATAAAGTAGGTTTGGTGAAAAATCTAAGCCTACAAGACAGTATGATAGAAAGGAAAGACAGAGAGATAAGAAAGCATAGATAGGCAGCAGATAAAAAAATATATTACAAAATCAGAAGGAAGAACAAATGGTCACTGATCTGTCAGAAGTTAAGTAGGTTATATAGGAATAGCCTAACCATATGTAATTAATTTAAGAAATATTTAAGAAAATATTTAAGAAAATGGGTGAATTCATAAACTTATGATGTATTGAAATGCTAATTCAAGAATGAATAGAACAGCATTTTATTAACATATTCATATTGTACACAGGAGTTTTAACATGAACATTTATAAAAATATATAACATATTTTAGTCATGCCCCTCAGGTCTTCCAACCCTATTTTTTCCCCTTCCTATTACCTTTCATTATTCCCATTCATTCCTCTAGAGAGCTTTGTTTTTATTTTTATGCCACTAATAAACAGGTAATTTTAGATGTGTATACAAAATACACTAATAAAAATTGTGAAGTTTGTCTAGCTATGACATAACTTACATAATATGAACATCTATAGTTGCAACTACTTCCCATGAATATGACTTTATCCTTAAGTTTGGCTGAATAAAATTCTGTTGTTTGTGTATACCATAACAATGGTATTCTTATTCATCCAATCCTCCATTAACAGACATGAATAGTGATTCCATAATTTAGCTAATTTGGATAGTGATCCAATAAACAAGATACAACACTATATCTGTGATATGTTGAGGATTTCTTAGAATAAATACTTGCAATCTACAAATGACTCACACCAAAGGTACACTTTTAGTTTTCTGAGAAACCTCTGTATTGAATTCCATAGTGGTTGGATTGGTTTACTTTTCCAGCAGCATTATAGAAAGATTTTGTTTTCACCTCATGCTCACCAGAATTTGTTGTTTTCTTGATTTTACCACTTTAACAGTGTGACATAGATTTCCAACAAAGTTTTAATTTATGTTTCCCTAGTGACTAAAATGTAATTACCTGTCCATGTTTGTAGGCCTATTGTTCTTCAACTTTTGAGAACTGTCCATCCAGTTCATCATCTCAGTTGTTGACTGAAGTGGTTTAAATATTTTGGTACTGAGTTTCATAAATCCTTTCCTTATCAGAGATATTAATCCACACAGTTGTGTAATAAAGAAAGATTTCCTCCAGTCTATCTGTAAAGTGAAGGACACTGTCATCAAAACAAAAACAACAGCCTACAGTTTGGGAAAGAATCTTCAACAACCCTACATCTGACAGAGGGCTAATATCCAGTATACATACAGAACTAAAGAAGTTGAAAAGCAACAAATCAAGTAATCCAATAAAAAAAATGGGAAACAGAGCTAAACAGAGAACTCTCGATAGAGGAATATCTAATGGCAGAGAAACACTTAAAGAAATGCTCAATGTCATTAGCCATCAGGGAAATGCAAATCAAAATGACTCTGCGATTTCACCTTACACATATCGGAATGGCAAAGATCAAAACTCAAGTGACAACACATGCTGAAGAGGATATGAAGAAAGGGGAACTCTCCTCCACTGCTGGTGGGACTGTAAACTTGTACAACCACTCTGGAAATCAATCTGGTGCTTCCTCAGAGAAATAAGAATAGCGCTTCCTCCAGATCCAGCTATACCACTCCCAGGCATATATCCAAAAGAGGCTCAAGAACACAATAAGGACATTTGCTCAACCACATTTGTAGCAGCTTTACTTGTAATAGACAGAAGCTGGAAACAACCCAGATGCCCCTCAGCTGAGGAATGGATACAGAAATTGTGGTACATCTATCAGTGGAGCATTATTCAGCAATAAAATATAAGGATATCATGAAATTTGCAGGTAAATGGTGGGAACTGGAAATGATCATCCTGAGTGAGCTAGCCTAGAAGCAGAAAGACACACATGGTATATGTTCACTCATGTAGAAATATAATATACGATAAACCTACTAAAATCTGTACACCTAAAGAAACTATTCAAGAGGGAAGACTCTGGTTAAAATGTTCAATCCCCAGCCAGAAAGACAGAGCAGATGGACATCAGAAGAAGAAGAAGAAAACAGGAAACAAATTAGAAGCCTGTCACAGAGGGCCTCTGAAAGGCTCTGTCCTGCAGAATATCAGAGCAGATGCTGAGACTTATGGCCAATTGTTGGGCAGAGTGCATGGAATCTTACAAAAGATGTGGGAAATAGTAAGACAGGGAGAGGACAGGAGCTCCACAAGGATAGTAACACAACCAAAAATCCTGAGCACAGTGGTCTTTCCTGAGACTGATAGTCCAACCAAATACCATGAATGGAGAAAACCTAGAAGTCCTGCACAGATGTAGCCCATGGCAGTTGAGTGTCCAATTGGGTTCCATAGTAATGTGAACAGGGACTGCCTCCAACATGAACTGATTGACCTGCTCTTTGATTACCTCACCCTGATGGGGTAGCAGCCTTACCAGGCCACAGAGGAAGACAATGCAACCACTTCTGATGAGAGCTGATAGACTAGGATCACAAGGAAGGAGAGGAAGACCTCCCCTATCAGTGGACTTGGGGAGGGGCATGCATGGAGAAGGGGGAGGGAAGGTGGGATTGGGAGGGGAGGAGGGAGGGCCTTATGGAGGATACAAAGTGAATAAAGTGTAATTAATAAAAATTAAAATAAAAAACAAAAACAAAAATAAGATAAATACCCTCCCAAAATTGAAGACACAAACACACAAATGCTCATACATTTCAAACAAAAATGTATATATAATTCATAATGCACAAATCATTATATAAAATAAATCACATTTTATGCACTGACTATAAGCAATTAAAATGGGAATTAACAAAGACAACCCAATGTTATTAAAGAAAATATAATACTTAGGCATCTAAATGATATAATGAAAGTAAGATTTATATAGTAAAGCTTTCTTTTCCTTTCTTTCTTTCTTTCTTTCTTTCTTTCTTTCTTTCTTTCTTTCTTTCTTTCTTTTGTTCAACATTTAAGAACCTTGGCTATTCTTGAAGAGGACCTAGGATTTATTTTCAGCACTTACATGTCAACTCAGAACTACCTGTAACTTCAGTCCTAGGAGATCTAGTGCCCTCTTCCAACCTCCACAGACGCCAGGCACACATGATGTGCACATCCTTACAGGAAGAGACAACAACAATAATCATTAGAAGATTAAGAACGACTAAAGAGCTATTAAGCAAATGAATAAAATTTCATTTTCATATATCAGGTGACACAATATTGTTTAATGTAATTGCTTCCTAAATTAATATATTGATTAGAATAATTAACATCAGGAGGTAAGCTTTTTCTTTTTTCTTTTTCAGAAGTGACAATCAGATTACAGAGTTGATGTTGACATGAAAATACTAGGTTTAGTGGATTCCAAGATGGCGGCGACCATTGTGTACCGTGTGCTGTATCTAAGGGGAAGACAATCAGAGACTGTGAAACCTGTGGGTAAACAGGTGGCTGGATCCAAAACACCAATTTTGGTGCTTCCCAGACTGGAAGGTTCATCCAGGGATTTGGGGACAATTGGATTTAAGTTGCTCATGGACACCTACCACGTCCAGAAGTCACAAACTCTGAGCACTCTGCCCTGTCCACATACTTGAGAGAGTGCAGGCCCCCAGGTCCAGGACCCTCTGCTCTAGCAGCCAGATATCAGGTCCCTCCTACATCCCTAAGGTCAGTGTCTGGATTCCTGGGACAGCAGTCATACCTCCAAATCACAATTTTACTGGTCCCCCTGTGGAGAACAGGTAGACTATAAAATCATATGTATCCTGGATCCTTGATGGCAGAGCCCAGAAGAATCTGAGTCTCGGGAGTTCAGTGTCTGCTAGGCCTGTAAGCTGCAGCTCAGCTGCCTTTTGAAGCACTAGATCCTTATCAATTGTCACCAGAAGCAGATTCCCTCGAAAGCTTCCACCTGAGACACCTGTGTCCCCTTAGCTACCACCTGAGACACTTGCACCCCACCCTTCACGGCACATGAACCCCATCCCTTACCCTTCAAGGCATGCCTGCACCCATTGCACTTCAAGGCACTCATGCACCCTCCCCTTGCACTTTAGGGCACCACATCCCTTGCACTTCAAGGCAACCATGCCCACACAGCACCCTTCTAAGCATGTGAGCCTGCACCCCTGCCTATTAAGCCACCCTTGCCCCTTGCCCATGCCCTGGCCCTCAAATCCATCTGTGCCCATGCAACTCACCCTTCAAGGCACCTCACTTTTACCCCTTGCACTTCAAGGCACCCACACCTACGCAATGGCCTTCATAATTCTGCCATTCAAGGCACTTGTGCCCTTCAAGGCAACTACACCATGCCCTGCCTTTCAAAACACCAGCTCTCCTTCCTGTTCTGCTGGACGTCTCTAGTCATCCTGCAGACTACAACAGACATCAGAAACTGGCAGATTCAGTTTCAGTACAAGTCAAGGAAGAAATAGTCAAGGCTATGGAAAACAATAGCTAAAGACCAGCATAAGAACAAAATCAACAACAACAACAACAACAAAAACCAGGATATCATGGCTCTGTTAGAAAATGGTCCCCCAAAATGGATATTCTACTGCAGCTGAAATATAGGAAAATGCTTATGTAGTGTTAGAAACACATAGAAAAGAAACAAACAAATTTCTCAAAAAATACAGGAAAACACAACCAAACAAATAGAGGCCATCAAGGACAGACAAGAAACCAAAATCAAGCAGGTGATTTTTGAATGAGATCTCCTCAGGCCTTTTTGGCTTTCATAGTCTCTGTTGAGAAGTCAGTTGTGATTCTCAGAAATATACCTTTATAGGTTACTTGGCCTTTTTCAAAACGTGTTCAAAACATGAAAAAATTAAAATCAATAAGGATAACATAAACTAAGAAAATCCTTGAGATGGAAAATGTGCAGGAGAGATCAGGAAACACAGAGGTAAGCATCAACAGAATACAAGAGATGGAGGAGAGAATCTCAGCTGTTGACCATACAACTGAAGAAATTGTTACATCTCTCAAAGAAAATATTAAAACAGAAAACTCCTGACACAAAACATCCAAGAATTCAAGGACACCATGAAAAGATGAAACTTAAGAATAATAAGAATAGAAGAAAAAGAAGATTGTAGGTTATAGCGTCCAAAAAATATTTTCAAGAAAAAATTCCACAACCTAAAGAGAGAGGTGCCCTTAAACAAGGCACCTAAGCAGATGTCATGCAGACAATAAGAGACCACAGATGCCAACCAGTCTACTATATCCAACAAAACTCTCAATTACCGTATACGGAGAAAACAAGATATTCCATGACAAAACCAAATTTAAAATATATCTATGCATAAATCCCGCCCTACAAAAGGTACTATAATAAAAACTCCAACCCATCAAGGTCTACTACACCCAAGAAAACACAGTATATTGATAACTTCACAACATCAAAACCAAATGAAAACAAGTACACAAAAGCACTATCACCACCAACTCCACAATAAAAGAAACTAATAACCATTGGTTACTAATATCATCAATGGGCTCAATGCTCCAATAAAAAGACAAAGGGAAACAAAATGATTATGGAAATAGGATCCAACATTCTGCTGCAATCAAGAAACACACCTCAGAAGCAAAGATAGATATCACCTCAGAGTAAAGGGATGGAATATGGTTTGCTAAATAAAGAGACCCAAGAAGCAAACTGGAGTCACCATCCTGATATCTGATAAAAAAGATTTTCAAGCAAAATTAATCAAAAGAGATGATGAAGGCCACTTCATCCTCATCAAAGGAAAAATATATCAAGAGGACATCACAATCCTCAATATCTATGCCTCAAATACAAAACTATCTGTATTTGTATAAGAAACATTATTAAGGTTTAAATCACACATCAGTCCCAAAACATTAATAGTTGGAGACTTTAACATGCCATTTTCACTAATGAACAGATCAGTGAAACAGAAGCTAAATAGAGAAATAGTGAAGCTAACAGAGGCTATGAATCAAATGGAATTATATATCTATGGAAGTTTTCACACAAACACAACATAATATACTTTTTTTTTTACACAGAACCTTCTCCAAAATTGACCATAGAGTTCACCACAAAGTAAAATCTCAACCGATACATGAAAAATGAATTAAAATGTTGTTTTTACCAGATTACTGTGAATTAGAGCTAGACCCCAACAACAGAGAAAACCAAAAGCCTACGTACTCATTGAAAATAACAACTCCCTGCTCAATGATCATTGGGTGAGGGAAGAAATAAAGAAACAAGTTAAAACTTCCTAGATTTCAATGAAAATGAGGGAAAACTTATCCAAATAATAAGACACCATAAAAGCACTGCTAAGAGGACTATTCATAGTACTAAGTGTCTTCATAAAAAAGAACTTAACAGATCACCTAAAAGCTTTAGAAAGACGACAAGGACAACAACAATGATAATGGGGAGGAAGAAGAAGAAGAAGAAGAAGAAGAAGAAGAAGAAGAAGAAGAAGAAGAAGAAGAAGAAGAAGAAGGAAAGTCACACAGGAAGAGTAAATGGCAGGAAATAATCAAATTCAGGGTGTGAAATCAATAAATTCAGAAACAAAGAGAGCAACACAAAGAATCAAAGAAAACACAAGTTGATTTTTTTTTTGAGAAAATAAACAAGATAGGCAAACCCCAAGCTAAACTCACGAAAAGACAGAAAGACAGTACCCAAATTAACAAAGTAAGACATGAAAAGATGGCAAAGGACACTGTGGAAATCCATAGTATCATTAGGACATACTTTAAAAGCCTGTATTTCACAAAGTTGGAAAATCTAAAGGAAATGGACAATTTTCTTGACAGATTTCACCTACCAAAGTAAAATCAAGAGCAGGTAAACAATTTAAATAGCCCTACAATCCCTAAGGATATAGAAGCATCCATCAAAAGTCTCCCAAACACAAAAACAAAAAATAAAAACAAAACCAAAAAAAAAAAAAAACACATAGGCAAACCCAGGGGTTAAGTGGGAAATCTGCCTGACTTTCAAAGAAGAGCCAATACCAATGCTCCTCAAACTATTCCACAAAACAGAAACATAACAACACTACCAAGTCACAGTCACCCTGATTCTGAACCACACAAAGTCTCAACAAAGAAAGAAAATTTCAGACCAATCTCCATTATGAAGACTAATGCAAAATTCTCAATAAAATACTTGCAAATCAAAATCAAGAACACATCAAACATATCATCTATCATTATCAAGTAGGCTTTATCCTAGGAATCCAGGAATGGTTCAACATACAAATAGCCATCAATGTAAACACCATGTAAACAAATAAAAATAAAAATAAATCACACCATCATCACATTAGATGCAGAAAAAGCCTTTGAGAAAATCCAACACAACTTCATGATAAAATACTTGGAGATATCATGGATGCAAGGTCCATAACTAAATATAATAAAGGATATGCAGCAAGCCAATACTAGCATCAACCTAAATAGAAAGAAACACAAAGAAATCTCACTTAAATCAGGGACAAAACAAGATTGCCCAATCTCTCCATACCTTTTCAATATAGTATTTGAAGTTGTAGATAGAGCAATAACACAACTAAAGGAGATCAAAGTGTTACAAATGACAAAGGAAGATGTTAAAGTATCACTATTCACAGATGGTATGATAGTATATGTAAATGAAACCAAAAATCCCACCAAAGAATTCCTGTAACTGATAATATCCTTCAGCAAAGTGGCTGTATACAAAATTAATTAAAAATATCAGTAGCCCTAACCCTGTATACAATGACAAATGGGATGAGAAAGAAATTATGAAAACCACAGAATTCACAAGAGCCACAAATAATATGATGCATCTAGGGATAATTCTGACAATGGAAGTCAAAGACCTGTATTACAAGAACTTCAAGTCTCTGAAGAAAGAAATTGAAGAAAATACCAGAAAATGGAAAGATTTCCCATGATCATGGATCAGAATGATTAACATAAGTAAAAATTGCCATCTTACCATAAGCAATCTACAGATTCAATGTCATCCCCATCAAAATAACAACACAGATGTTGAAAGATTAATTGTAAACGTCATATAGAAAAACAAACAAACAAACAAAAAACCAGAATAGGTAAAGCAATCCTATACAATAATAGAACTTCTGGAGGTAGCTCCACACCTGATCTAAAGCTATGCTACAGAGCAATAGTAATAAAAATCTGTATGGTAATGTCATAGAAATAGGCTGGTTGATCAAAGGAATTGAATCAAAGACCCAGAAATAAACCCATACATCTATGCACACCTGATTTTTGATGAAGGAGCCAAAATAATACCATGGAAAAAAGACATAATCTTCAACAAATGGTGCTGGTATAACTGAATGTCTACATGCAGAAAAAGCAATTTTTATCACCCTGCACAAAACTCAAGTCCAAGTGAAATAAAAACCTCAACATAAAGCCAGATGCACTAAATCTGCTAGAAGAGAAAGTGGGTATGAAGCCTTGAACTCATTGGCACAGGAGACAACTTCCTGAACAGAACACCAACAGCTCAGGCTCTAAGATCAACAATTAATGAATGGGACTGCTTGAAGCCGAAAAGCTTCTGGAAAACAAAGGACAGTATCAATCAAACAAAATGACAGTCTACAGATTGGAAAATGTTCAACAACCTTACATTGGACAACGGGCTAAAATCAAGACTATATAAAGAACTTAAGAAATTTATCACCAGCAAAATAAATAAATCCAATTAAATGATGGGATAGAGCTAAACAGAGAATTTTCAACAGAGAAATAGCTAATGGTGGAGAATCACTTAAAGAAATGCTCAATGTCCTTAGTCATCAGGGAAATGCAAATTAAAACAACTCTGAGATTCCATCTCACACTTCTCAGAATGGCTAAGTTCAAAACCTCAAGTGACAACACATGCTAGTGAGGATGCTGAGAAGAAGAACACTCCTCCATTACTGGTGGGAATGTAAAATTGTAAAACCACTTTGGGATTCAGTCTGGAGGTTCCTCAGAAAACTGGAAATGTATCTACCTCAAGATCCAGCTATACCATTCCTGGGCATACACCCAAAAGATGGTCAACTATACAACAAGGACATTTGCTCAACCATGTTCATACCAGCTTTATTCATAATATTCAACAATCCAGATGTCCCTCAACCAAAGAACAGATAAAGATACTGTGGTACATTTACACAATAAAATGCTACCAAGCCATTAAAAGCAGGGAAATTATGAAATTTTCAGGTGAATAGGTGGAACTGGAAAAGATCATTCTGAGTGAGGCAACACAGACCCAGAAAGATACACACGGTATGTACTCCCTTATAAGAAGTTTTTATTCCTGTAGTACAGGTTAAGCATATTAAAATGCACAGACCCCAAGAAGATAAGCCCAATGGGCATCTTAGGCTTCATGTGGGCCCACTAGTTAGAGAGGGTGGAGGATATCGAGGATATCGCTGACAGGGACTATGTTGCACTTCCCTACCAGGCCACAGAGAAGAAAGATGAACTCTCTGTCCTTATGTGAATAGATGAGCCAGGGTATCTTGGTAGGGGTTCTCTCCTATTCTGAGGAATAGGGAGTGGGGATGCAGGAGGTTGGGACTGGGAGGAGAGAAAAGAGGGGCCTATGACTGAGATGTAAATGGAATTAATGAATAAAATAAACTTCCTGGAGGGAAAGAAAGAAAATGCTACAATTAACCCAAACAATCTCAAATATTGCATAGTTGGGTAACACTTACTTCCACATACAAGATTATTATCAAGTTACAGATGACAACTTGGGAATTTTCCCTCTCCTAGTGCTTTAAACACCCACCTCCACACAAAGAAGAGGCTAGACTGGTTAGTAAGGAATTAGACATGTTATAGTGCATTGAGAAAATGTAAAACAGTCTGAATAGTTTCTTGTCATATTTTCATTTAAAATGAACAATGGTGTTTACCAAAGTAAAAATTCAAGCAGACAAAACTGTCCAAGAAAAGAGGGGTAATATTTGGAAAGTTCCAGGAGAAGATAGAGTGTGGAACCCCAGAAACTCCCAATATTGTCATGTTTTGTGTGATGGATGTTAGGATTTTACACCTATGATCAAAATCTATGACTTGCGGAATCCAGAAAACTGACTTTTAGACATGAGAAAAATTGGAGCATGAAGGAAGGAAAGTCTGATTTCTGAATACATAGAATGTCGGATTGCAGGCAGTTAACAAGGATGTTTATTTTTTTCCAGTAATGGAAAAACATATGTAAATTGCAAAATCCAGAAAACTGATTTTTAAATAAGAAACAAGGGGGCATGGAGGAAGGAAAGTCCTATCTCTAAATGCCTAGAATGTAGTTACACACTTACCAGGGATATTCATTATGTTCTATTACGTTATTTGTCCTGTGAGGCAAAATACTTAAAGACCACTGTGTCAAATGCAGCTGTGACTATTTACTGAGGGATATGTTGTTCCTAGGTGGGAAGTGCTGGTATCCATGAGCAGGAGTTGAGGAAATGAACAAGTGGCCTGGACAGTACCTGTTAATGACTTAAGTGGAGACTAAGATAGATGCTGTGATAATCTTGATTGTTAACTTGATGTGTAAACAAAATCAAAGGGTTAAGACACACTTCTGGGCATATTCACAGGAGAAAAAAATCATGAGGACCCCCAACTACTGAATTGATGAATTATTTAATGTAGGTATAATATCATGACAGTGTTGGAAAATTCTGAAAAGATAGGCTGCAGAACTATTTGATGGAAGTACATCCTTAGGACATGTTTTTTTGGGGGCTTACATACATCCCTGGCCTCATTCTGCTGTCTTTTTCCTTTCATTCTGTTCAGAGGTAACTGGGCTCCACCATGTGTTCCCATAGCAGGATGTTCTTCTACATACATGGAGCTAAGTGACCCCAAAGTGGATTGTCTTAAACCAGCAGTTCTCAGCCTATGGGTCAGCACCTTTAGCAAACATCTATCACCAAAATTATTTACTTTAGGATTCAAAAGAGTAGCAAAATTATAGTTATGAAGTAGCAATATATGTGTGTGTATGTGAATGACGTAATATTTAGTTATATTTTCTGTTATAATCATTCTTCACTTAATATAGGTCTATTTTGCTCATGGTTCTATCTATAGCTCTTGTTTTGTGTAAACACCTAAGATTGTTTCCTATTTCACTAAAGGGAATATATATATATATATGGCTACATCATTACAAGTTTAATAGATTATGATGTCCTCTATCCTTAGAGCTTGAAGATGGGTTTTGTTGTTTAATACAGCTGCCAATGTTAGAAATGCCTTTATTAAAAACCACAAACACAACAGTTTATATTGACAAAATAATATTATGAACATACCCCTCTCTGATTATGTGTTTGTGTGTGTGCTTCTATATGTACTTCTTTTCGATGATTTTGTGAAAAAAGTTTAAAATATAAAGCTATGTGCCTATATTTTGATTCAGGATGCGGTATGTATCTCTGTGTTTGTGTGTGTGTTTGGGAATCGCATAAGTATGTATGTATTTCATTATTTTGAGAATATTCTCAATTATTTGTACATTTCTAACACATTATACATTGTGTTACTTAAGATATTCAGAAGTAGTTCAGATGCCATGAATAGTTTCATAGGGTTGAAATTTAAAGAAATAGCTTTTCCTATATGTCCTGCTAACTTCCCTGGCAAAAATCAGGTGACTGGGTTAAAGACAAGGCAAAGGCAGGTATCATAGTTGTTACTGTTTATATGTATGCTACTGTAATAATTTGCTAAGGACAGGATAACATGTAGACAGATAACTCCACTAATAAACGTGCCTGAAATTTTCCTTACTCGGATTTAGAATATTTTCCGTTTACTTTTTTAAAAATTTTTTTCCTTTTACATCTAAGTTATAGCCCCCTTCTTCATCTCATCCTGGTCCCACTCTCCCTCCCTCCTCCCACCCCTCCCCTTAGTCCTCAGAAAGGGGGAGCCCTCCTCCCCTACCAACTTACCCCAGCTTATCAAGTCTCATCAGGACTTATTGCATCATCTTCCTCTGTGGTATGGCAAGGGTTCCCACCCAGAGGGAAGTGATCATAGAGCAGAAAACAACTCAATTTCAGAGGCAGCCCATGCTCCCCTTACTAGAGAACCCACATGGATACTGAATTGCCTGAAGCAGTTGAAAAAAGGGAGCAGGACAGGGGCCTACTCTAGATGTATCTAGATTTTTTAAACTTTTTATTATTTATACTTTATTCACTTTGTATCCCCCCTGTAGCTCCCTCCCTTCTCCCCTCCCAATCCCTCTTTCCCTCCCTCTTCTCCATGCATGCCCCTCCAAGGAGAGGTCTTCTTTTCCTTCCTTCTGATTCTAATCTCATCAGGAGTGGCTGCATTGTCTTCCTCTGTGGCCTGGTAAGGATGCTTTGCAGGGAACCTTCCCACCCTATCATCTGAGTTTGCTACCCAGAGTCTTCTAGACATTATCAGCTTTTGTGATTGCTTGTTTGGATCAATTATCCAAACATTAGCTTAACATCAGAACCACAGCCAGCTGCAAGGTATCCAAGTTTACAGAAGAAGATAATGTGGCCAGTCTTGATAATCTAGGGTCAGATAGAAGGGGAGGAGGTCCTTCTCTATCAGGGGACTAGGGAAAGGGCATAGATGAACAAGAGGGAGGGTGGATGGGACTGAGAGGAGACTAGGGAGGGGCTACAGTGGGGATACAAAATGAAAAATTTGTAATAAATAAATAAATAAATAAATTTAAAGTTAAATTTTAAAAATACTAGTTATATTCCAGAGGGCATAAAAGTTACAAATACATCATTCAATCAATTTTAATTTAATAATATAATTGATCATCACAGGAAATCCAAGTAATAAGTGTTATAGCAATTATGTTATAAACAGAAAGAAGTAGGCCCATGAGGCACATGGGGGAATAAAATGCAAATCCTGGAAACTTATTAGTCATTATGCAACTTTTCAGACATTTTCCTTTTTTAATTTAAAAAAAAAATTTCAGACATTTTTCTAATCCCATGAGCCTCTTCTCTTTAAAGTGATTAAGTCATCCCTACATTGTAACTCTTTATGTGATTTCCTTTTTTAAAAAAGATATTTATTTATTTATATTACATCCAGATCATAGTCCCTTCCCTTCCCTTCTTTCCTCCAGTTTCCACTCCCTCTCTGTTCCTCCTATCCTTCCTTCCCTACTCCTCAGAAAAGAGGAGCTTCTCTACCAACCCATCCCAGCACATCAAATCTCATCAGGATTGAGCACATCCTCTTCCTCTGTGGCCTAGCAAGTCAGTCCCACCAGGAGGAAGTGCTTACAAATTAAGCAACACAGCCCATGTCGGAGACAGCCCCTCTTCCATTTACTAGGAAACCCACAAAAAGCCTGAGCTGCTCATTGGCTACAGCTGTGTAGGGACACTAGGTCCCAACCCATGCATGATTCTTGGTTGGTGCTTCAGTCTCTGTAAACCTCTCTGTGCCCTGGTTAATTGACTCTGCTGGTCATCTTATGGAGCTTCTGTCCCCTACAGCTCCTTCTACCCTCCCCCCCCCCCTGCCACTTTTCTACAAGACTTTCTACACTTCATCTAATGCTTGGTTCTGAGTCTCAGCATCTGTTTTGATCTGCTGCTGAGTGGAGCCTCTCAGAACACAGCTATGCCAGGCACCCATCTGCAAGTATAGCAGAGTGCTGTTAACAGTGTCAGAGTCATTTTGTTAAGCCCATTTTTGTTAGACACTGAGCTCCTAGAAAGCCATGCATGTGGGGTTTCACATGTGATACCTTAGGCTTATTTTTTTCTACCTTACTCTCTATGTGCCATAATTTAGCACATGGATTATTAAAACACACACACACACACACACACACCACACATACACACACACACAAACACACACACATACACAGGAAACTTATACCAAACAAATAAATCTAACACTGGCAAAATTAGTGGTATAAAACAGTTTAGAAATAGAATAACTGATGTTTCTCGGCAAACACTGGTTAATTGAGGTCTCTGTTCCATTGCCAATGTTAAAGAGTAAAGAGTTGATCAACCTTCCTTAAAAGCAGAGACACACTTTTCATCCTTTTTAATTTTGAAAATTGAATACTAAATCAAAACCAACCACATTTATTAATCACAATATTAGAATACAAAGTCAAACAGCCACAAAATTATGAAGTAAAAAAAAAGAGGTGTCTTCCCTGTAATTGTTAGCCTATATACACTAAACAAATTGTAGATTTTAATTAGTAGTCAAGATCCAGAATGCATTTCTTAATTAAATGAAAATCTTCCTTTAATTGCAACTTAAATTTTCAAGTGTAAAGCATTAAAATTAGAGAAATTCAAAGCTCAGCTTCTTGGAGGAGCACAAACTACACACTGAACAATGACACTGACACCTTGCATCAGGCTTGTATAATGTGAGTGAACACAAGAAGCTCAGTGTCTGCTCACGGTGAATGACTTCATTACTCTCACTGGCAAGCTTAGACTCCTGCACAACTGGTGCTTCTGCAGAAAAGTCATTTTCTTCTCTTTTGGGGAAAGGTGAACTAGAGGCTCTTTATCAGGAGGAGTTTGAACATAGTATTCTTCATGAAATCTTCCCAACACACACACATACACACACACTTTAAGCAAGTGCCTGTCTCACCTTTGTACCTTTATAGCAAGAAAATCATGTGGTCCCTGTGTCCTAACTTCCAAGGATTATTTGTACATCTTCTGTTATGTTGCTTTGTCATATTTTATAACTATATTTTTTCTTCATCAACTACTGTTTTTCTGTCTCAGGTTAACTCACCATTTGAAGTTGGTCTGTTACTTTAATCTATGCTGAATTCCCAAAGCCTCTCTTTGGGCATGCATCATACTTGTTAGCATCTCCTTTGTCCCTCTAAGATACTTCAATTTATGAACGCAGAACAACCTGCAAACCATGAGAGATCCAGCTCAAGAACCACTTCTGCTATTAAAATTGTTATCTAGTTTAATTCAAATATTATAACATCACTCCACTCCTTCCCAACTCTCCTCCTTCCAACTCCATCTATGTCCCTTCTTCTCAATTTGATACACCCTGCTGTACCAACATGTATAGGTTTGTGTAAATATGTGGATACACAAATGTTTAAATACAACCTAGTGAATCTTTGTTTGTGTGTATACAGTTTCAAGGCTTATTGCTCTGTCATGACAACAAATGAGGAGGTTCATCCCTGGAAGATACTGACTCTCTCAGTCAGCAATTACTCAGTTCCTGGTCCAGGTGTGTGACCTGAGGAGTATTTTTTCCCTTCCAAGTTTGTACATCTAATGGTAAGGAAATTGTTCAGATCTTGTTTATGCAGCCGTTTCTAAGAGAGACTGTTTCACAGTGGCCTTGCTGGTATTCTGGTTCTTACTATCTCTCCATTCCCTCATTCTCGATGGTCCCTGAGTAAATGAAGAAGCTGTGATATTTATGTATTTGTTGGCAATGTGCTTCCCATTATTCATTGATCTCTACTTTGGGTCCAGTTGTGGTGATCTAGGACAGTCTCCATTTAGTGCAATGAGACGCTTCACTGATAAGGACTGGTAGCTACAACTCTCAGTGAGTGTAAAGATAAGGCTTAGAAAGTAGTTAGGAAGTATGCTCATCTAGAAAGGCGATGTCGTAGATATTGTTTCATTTTTTAACTTACCTACATTAAAGCAAGCTTAAGGTTCTCAAAGGGCCAAGATGCACACATGCATGAAGGCCCATGTTTCTTAAGAAAATTGTTGATTGGCACTCTTCAAGAAGTAAGCAGGAGCATCATGAATTGAGGGCCAACCTGGACTACACAGGTAAAGCCCAACAACCTTCTTGGCTGCAAAGGAAGATTTTGTCTGCAGAAGAATACAAAATTAAAAAGACAAAAATTACAGTGATTATTAACAGAAATCAAGGAATCAGATATGAGAAAAGAATTGCCAAACTGACAGGTATGATTAACATCAGATAATAGCCCCCATTTTTCCTTTCTTACTAGACTTGTGCATATGTGGCAATGATTTCTCTTTCCTTTCCTTAAAGCAGTTACACAAATTTGAGATTTCACACATGTTCTGTACAATCCCAGAAACAAATAATGAAATAAATAATGACCTTGTAATTACTCTAGGAAAAGATGCCTTCAGCACAGAATTTCCAACAATAAAACCCACAACTGACTCATTTCTTTAAATTACTGTATGAGAACACTTTCACTAAGAACTACCTTCACTGTAGGTGTTTCCTTTGATTAGTTTAGAGTTGAAGGAGAAAATATTCTTACCTTAGTAGAGCTCAGTTTAGCTACTAGCCAACACGTTCAGAATGCAAAGTCTTAGTTAAGGCTTCTGCTCTGAAAAGTATGAAGAAGTTCTTACCTAGACTAAATTCTTCTTAAGAATGTTAGACAAGTCAACTTATAGGTTATAATCTCATAATTTACATATCCTTAAGGACTGGGATAATGATATATAATCCTAAAGTTTAGGAACAACTGTATAACTTTATTGAACATATTTAATATAGGACAAAAGCTGATTGGCTATTAGAGCCTTTGAAACTAAAATAGTAGCCATTGTCATCATTCAGACTGATAACAGATTCTTCAAGTGAGATGCTTTGTGGTTTGTCCAGGAATGGAAGCATGTGAGGAGAACTCTGAGAACTTGTGGGAATACTCAAAAAAAAAAAAAAAAAAAAAAGCAAGAGTCTTCTAATCTCAGGGTTTTCAAAGCACAGGATGAAGGTGGCCTCTTTTTCCCACTGTATGATTTTGGCTCCTTTGTCAAAAATCAGGTGTGCATAGCTGTATGGGGTTGTTTATAGGTCTTCAATTCGATTCCATTCACTAACCGGTTTATTTCTCTCCCAGTACCATGCAGTTTTTATTACTATTGCTCGGTAGTATAGCTTGAGAGCAGGTATGGCGGTACCTCCAGAAGATCTTCTATTGTACAACATTTTTTAGCTATTCTGCATTCTTTGTTTTTCCATATGAACTTTAGAATTGTCCTTTCAGAGTCTGTGAAAATTTGTGTTGGTGTTTTGATGTGGATTGCACTGAATCTACAGATTGTCTTTGGTAAGACAGTCATTTGTTACTATGTCAATCCTGCTGATCCATGAGCATGGGAGATCTTTCCATTTTATGGTGTCTTCTTCAATTTCTTTCTTCAGGGACTTGAAGTTCTTGTAATACAGAACTTTGACTTCCTTGGTCACACTTACCTCTAGATACTTTACTTTGTTTGTAGCTATACTGAAGGGTACGGTTTTTCCAATTTCTTTCTCAGCCTGTTTATCATTTGTATTCAGGATGACTACTTAGTTTTTAATTAATCTTGTATCCAGCCACTTTGCTTAGAGAGTGCTTTGGTGGAGTTTTGGGGGTCACTTTTGTATACTATCGTATTATCTGCAAACAGCAATAGGCCATACAATAGAAAAAAGATAGCATCTTCAACAAATAGCGCTGGTCTAACTGGAGGTCTATATGTAGAAACAAGCAAATATAACCGTATTTTTTACCCTGCACAAAACTCAAAAATACCACAACACAAAACAAGATACATTAAATCTGCTAGAGGAGAAAGTGGGTATGAGCTTTGAACTCCTCAGCACAGTAGACAACTTCCTGAACAGAACACCAACTGCTAATGCTCTAAGATCTACAATGAATAAATGGAACCTCTTGAAACTGAAAACATTCTGTAAAGCAAAGGACACTGTCTATAGAGCAAAAAGACAGTGTACTGATTGGGAAAAGATCTTCACAAATCTTACATCCGACAAAGGCCTAATATCCAGAATATATAAAGGACTCAAGAAATTAAACACCAACAAACTAAATAATCCAATTAAAAATGGGGTAGAGGGCTAAACAGAGAATTCTCAACAGAGGAATCTCGAATGGTGGAGAAGCACTTAAAGAAATGCTCACTGTCCTTAGTCATCAGGAAAATACAAATCAAAACCACCTTGAGATTCCATCTTATACCTGTCAGAATTTCTAAGATCAAATCCTCAAGTGACAACACATGCTGGTGAGGATTTGGAAAATGGGGAACTCTCCTCCAAGAGTGCAAACTTCTACAACCACTTTGGAAATCAGTCTGGAGTTTTCTCAGAAAATTGGGAATAACCTCAAAACCCTGCTATACTACTTCTGGGCATACACCCAAAAGATGCTTCAGCACACAACAAGGACATTTACTCAACCACGTTCACAGAAGCTTTATTAATAGCTGCCAGAAACTGGAAACAACATAGATGTCCCTCAACCAAAGAATGGATAAAGAAACTGTGGTACATTTACACAGTGGAATATTACTCAGCCATTAAAAACAAATAAATCATGAAATTTGCAGGTAAATGGATGGAACTAGAAAAGATCATCCTGAGTGAGGTAACACAGACCCAGAAAGAAACACATGGTATTTACTTACTTATAAGTAGATTTTAGTCATATAGTACAAGAAAGATAGACTACAATGTACAGACCCAACAAAGATAGGTAACAAGGAGGACCCTGGAGAGGACGAGTAAATCTCAATCAAAAGGGGAAATAGAATAGACAGAGGTAATTGTGGAAGAGTGGGAACAAGTACCATCAGAGCAAATCAGCCAGGCCCCAGAGGGACCTATGGAGTCTGTAGCACCAGCCAAGGACAATGCAGGGTCTGAACCTAGGTTCTCTACTTATAAATAACTGATAACTTATAAATGCCAACGGGCATCATAGGCTTCATGTGGGCCCAACAGTGAGGGAATTGGGAGTCATCTCTGACATGGACTATGTTAACTGCTTTTAATCACTTCCTCATGATGGAACTGCCCTACCAGGCTTCAGGGAAGGAAGATGAACTCAATCCTCATGCAAATAGATGATCTGGGAAGTCTGGATTGGGGGGTCACCTCTTCTAAAAATAGAGGGAGAGAGGATGCAGGAGGGTTATGGGGCTGGGAGGAGAAGTGGGAGGACCTATGACTGAGATGTAAATTGAATTAATTAAAATTTAAAAAAGCACAGGGTGTGTGTGTGTGTTCATACTCTTCCGAGGTGTAGCAAATAGGAGTAGGTTCACTTCAGATTTTTCAATTGCTTGCTGCTGTTTTAGAGGCTCTGAATGAAGTTAGCTATTTCATGAGACTTTAGTCTGTTTCGTTTGTAGTTTTTCTCCTCCCAGGTCTCTATTCCACGGGATCTAGAATGTTATCAATTACCATGTTGTCAAGCATACCTCAGGAACCACCTGTGATCTTACTCAAACACCTCTAAAATGCTTCCAGAAAAGTCTAAAATCCTACAGGAGTACTGTGACATAATTGAAATTCTCCTTTGAGATACCTACAGCCAAGCTCCCAGTGAGTCCTATTTCCTTCCCTAATGCCTCTCTTACTCTTGCCCCTTGTGTTTAAGACTGATGTTAAAAATACATTTCAGTAAATTCCAATTATGCTTCAAAAAATTAAGTCAAATGGATGGACATTCTAAGTTTTTGCCCAGTTTGTTCCTGATTACTTTGCTCATTTTTCCTGAAAAACCAACTCTTTCCTATCTTTGTTCTTCACAGACATATTTTAACACAAAAATCCACAGATAAAGCCATAATTATCTAAATGATTTCTTTGCCTGAACATTCATTTAATGGATTTAGATTTTGTTTCATTGAATGATATTTTTCTAGGAAAGGTGAAATAGTAGAGTGACATTAAGAGTAAAATATTAAGCCTAGGTGCTGTGAAGTACTATAAGAAGTTAGCATTCTTTAACTCACATTTTTTCAAAAGGAAAGTGACAACTGTGACCCTGCATATCCACAACAATTTAACTATAACTACTTTGGTCAAGATTTTAAAATATTTTACAACTAATATTTGTTGAAAATAGTTATACCAAATGAACTATATGATGAGCTTAATGTGCTGAATTGTATTAGGACTATTTGCTATTCTATTCTCTTTATAAAGTTAACATTTCATCTCATAAAAGTTGGCGGAAAGAAAAAACAACCATGAAGAGACATGAACATACAACAGTAATCATATGCCAAATAGTAAAAGGAATGTCTTTCCAGGATATAGGCATGCAAACTGTGTTCATGCAGGACAAATGAAGATCAGGTACAAAGTTCTGTCTCCGCTCTCAAACTGTCTTAAGGTTTATTCATTGTTATTTCTCCCAGTTGCTGTGTCTTTCAAGAACTCTATAAGTAGCTATGTTGTGTGCTGAGCCAAGGTGTTCAACAGGGCTATGGGCATTTGCACACTGCAGACTCGGGAGACAAAGGTTGAAATCATAATTAGCCCCAAAGCTACATTGCACAGCTGCAGCTCTAATCATATCCAGGATCAGATGATTCTTACTCTGGGTGCTACTCCTCCTTATGAGAGACATTTAGCATATCTGGCCTTCTCCCAGAAAACCGTAGTAGCATCTCTCTCCCTCATTAAAACAACAAAAATATTATCTAGATGTTTGCATTCAATGAAAAGAAATGAAATAAAAGGAGGAGGACATGACTGCTTTTAAAGTCTGAAGAGTTTTATTGCAGATATAACAGAGAAAGCAGCCAGAGGCATCTGGACCAAGACAGAGTAGACATGACCTGCAGACTGGACACAGCCAAGTGAGGAGAGGGCAGAGGGGAGAGAGAGGAGAGCCACGAGAACGGGTGGTCAAGAGGCCAAAGGGAAAAGAGTTACGTGAGAAGGAGCAGCTAGTGGCACTGAAGCCCAGCCCATTCATGGGCTGGAGAGTTCAAGAAAGGAGGCAGGATATGCCAGAACAGTCTGTGCTGCAAGAGTGGGAACCAGTAATCTCTGTGATGTATTTATTCACTTTACATCCTGATTGCAGCTCCCCTTCTCTCCTTCCATCCACCCCAGACTCGCACACCGCTTCCCCCAGCCACCCCTCTCCTTCTCCTCAGATCCCCCATGGTACCAGTCTGCCCAGGCACATTAAGACACTGTAGATCTAGATGCATCATCTCCCACTGAAGTCAAACAGGTAGCCCTGTTAGGGAAATGGGATCCCAAGGGAGGCATCAGAGTCAGAGAGGCTCCTCAATTCAGTGGTTGGAGGATCCAAATAAGACCAAGCTGTGCTCCTGTTAGGTATGTGCAGGGCATAAGTCCAATTCTTGCAGGCTCTTTGATTGTGGTTGTCTCTGTGAGCCCCATTGGACCATGTTAGTTGACTCTGTAGGAGTCCTGGACCCCTCTGCCTCCCTCCACCGTTGTATTCTCTGTTCTTATGTCCCTCCATGGAGTTCAAATGAGTTCTTGACGGTAGATTTCTGCAAATAAAAGGACAAAGAGATTTTTGTTCTTCCACCCACACCGTAAATCACAATTTCTCCTCTAACTTCCCTGCTTTCATTTGCTAGTGGCACGGCATACAAGGTGTCTTGTCTCTCAGTAAAAACAAAACAAAACAAAAAAACCCTCTCTCTTTTCTATGTCTTACATTTACCCCAAACGAAATGATGTTTATGAAACATGGACAACATATACCCCATCGGATGTCTTCTAAACCAAGATAGAAAATCTGCCTAATGATTGAATAGATGTGGCCTGATCTGATGTGGAGCCAGAAGCAAAAACCACAACTCTAAATTATTCTTTCCCAACCCCTTCTCTGAAGCTCAAATTGTTGTTACACTGTCTGCATCTTCTGTGCTGGTTGACATAGACCATGCGACAGAAAATACTAATCCCTTCCAAGTCGGTTTATCAGATGAGGTACTTTTCTCTATATAAAGAGATACACACAAATATTTACTGGTCACTCAAATCAAGGAAAACAAAAGTAAAGAGGATGAGGAAAAATAAGTGTTAAATTTTCCATGAGTGGCAAATAATTTGTACAGATAAGAATTCTCTCATTTAATTTATTATTTCATTTACTCTGGATTAAATAATAAAACCTTTTGGGAGTTAAAATGGACTTTTATGTCCCTTTTATTTTCATTAATTAATTTATTTATTTACTTTAAACCTCAAACACATCTTTCCCTTCCTCCTCTCCTCAGTTCCTCTCTCTCACCTTCCCTCCTCTCATTTTCCCCTTACTTTCTACTCAGAGTGGGACAGTCCACATATGTATATCCCCCAACCTTAGCAAATCAAGATGAAGTAGGACTAGGTACATCTTTTCCTATTGAGACTAGACACAAAGCCCAGTTAGTGAAAAGTTATCCAAAGGCAGGCAACAGACTCAGAGACAGCCCACAGTTCCAGTTATTAGGGGGGCGCACATGATGACTACGTTGCACATCTGTTACATATGCATAGGGAGTCTAGGTATCTTTGGTGGTGGTTCAGTCTCTGTCAGTCCCTAGAGGCCCAGGTCAGTTGATTCTCTAGGTTTTCTTGTGGTGGCCTTCACCTATCTGGCTCCTTCAATCCTTCATTCCCTTCTTCCGCAGGATTTTCCAAGCTTCTCCTAATGTTTGGCTGTGGGTCTCTAACATCTGTTTCCATCAGCTCCTTGGTGAAGTCTCTCAGAGAATGGTTATGGTAGACTCCTGCCTGCAAGCATAGCAGAAAATGATTAATCATGTCAGGGATTGGCTCTTTCCCATGGATGAGTTGTAAGTTGGGTCACTCATTGCTTAACCAGTCCCTCAATTTCTACTCCATCTTTATCCCTGCTCATCTTGTAGGCAGGACAAATTTTGGGTGAAAGGTCTTGTGGGTAGGTTGGTGCTATCATCCCTCCATTGAAAGTGTTGCTTCGCTATAAGAAGTGGATACTTCAGGTTCCATATCTGCTGTAGCTAGGAGCCTCACAGATTCTCTGGAGTTGCCCTTGGCCTAGCTCATCCCCAAACTGCACAATCCCCACACCAATTTCAGTTCTCTCATCTAGTTCTCTCTACATAAGTCCTCTTCACACTTGATCTCTCCTGTTCCCTTCCCCACTCCTACCCTACCCATTTCCCTCCACTAGAAAAAATACTAAGTGAAGTAACCCAAGCCCCAAAACACATCAAATGTACTTCCTCATAAGTGGATATTAGTCATAAAACACAGGGTAACCATGCTACACTCCACAGACACAAAGAAGCTAAAAAATAAAGGGGGGGAGCAATGGAGAATGCTTGAATCTTAATGAATAATAACACCATTTAAGGGACATTGGAAAGAAAGAAGTGGATGAAGTTGTACTGGAGATCAAAATGTTTTTTCTCTCAGATCTGAGATGCTCTCAATTGATAGCAACTGATTAAAAAGCTACTTATAAGATACATGTATAAATTTCACCACTTGCAGATACAAGCACACATTTCTGGGAACAGAAAATGGGTGATGACTATCATTTCCATGCTGTAGTTTCATTTTGTATCATAGCCGAGGTCCACTTTGAAGTATTGCTGTACATATTTGTAGTGTGTTTTCTCCTTTTTAATGTTTACATGGTTAACTTCGTAGTCATTTGCCTTCCTTCTGTTTCATTAATTTATTAAGACATTCAAGAGTCCAGAGACCTAGAAACCAGAGATAAATGTTTGAATGGATAGAAACAAAATGACTTGTGAATGGCATATAACTTTGCACCTATGATAAGAATTTCTACAGCTAAGTCCAATAAAAAAAGAGTTTGTTCCATCTGTTTAAATATATGGCCATTATATGATTAATTTCAACTGATCGTGAATGGTTAATATGACCAAAGTAATTGGGTATGTTTAAGGTTAAATTCAAACTTATTTAAAAAGTATATATGTGCCTATGTGTCTATAAGGTCTGTAAACGCATATGATTAAAATAGCTGGTATGTGTTATGCCTCACCACCATCTTGAAATTGCCACGTGGAATGTAATGTCACTGTCATCTTGAGATTCCCATGTGGTATATAATGAGTCTGAAATCTTGACATTGCCACATGGTACTCCACCCTAAAAAAATTAAAAATCTTGATTCTGTATACTTAGCAATGACAGTCCAGCAACTATTTACTGAATTGGTAATTATTTCAGGAACTTTTCATAAATTTTGAGTGAGAATATGTGGCTTTTGGAATTATTATATTTGCATTGCATTTGTGCTTGTTTCTATATGCTGTCTTTTGACACTCCTTTTAAGAATTTTTAAAAAAATTACTGACAATAAATTAGTATGTTGATTTTTTTTTCAGTTTTCTACTTTAAAATTTTCTACCTAAATGTAACCTGAAGACAGATAGTTCTCTCAGTTTAGAAACATTTAAGCAAGGCAATCTGTAGTCAGCCTTTTAATTCTCATCTTCCATTTTTTGGTTGCTTTAATTTGAGCATCAAGAAGGGTACCTTATACCACACCTTTCCTGGCTGTACTCCAAATATATCTTCTAGGAGTGACCTGTTTATGAAGCCAGTGTCTCTTTTTAAACTTGAGGTTACCTGCTTCCAA
>CM053748.1:35682448-35696336 GCA_028658305.1 Pachyuromys duprasi
AGCTCTCTATATCATTTTTGAAACAATGTCTCTCTATGAAGCTGGGACCCATTTTGTATAGTCTGCTTGGGCAATAAGCTCTGAGGATCTTTCTGTTTCTGCACACCAGTTCTGAAACAATGTCTCTCTATGAAGCTGGGACCCATTTTGTATAGTCTGCTTGGGCAATAAGCTCTGAGGATCTTTCTGTTTCTGCACACCAGTTCTGGAATTAACAGACACATCCTGTCTGACTTGGCTTTTAATTAAATACTGGGTTTCTAAACTCACGATCTCATGCTTGCCTACAGAGCCATACCATAATACTAATCAATTGTTTTCTAATGTTCTTCATTTATACCCATTCTACTGTCAGCCTACATGAATTCTTTTCATTATGACACATTTATTTTAATGTATAACATGTCTACTGTTTCTAATTAATTAAAATTTACATTTGTTTCTAAGGGTAACTAATTTAATTAAAATAAAGTTTCCCAATGCTATCTCAACTACTTAAGTGGCCATTGCTTTTCCCTGTTGCTTCTTCACTAGTCTTCCAAGGTTAGTGAGTAGAGCTGTGGTATCCATTCATTTCTGTGTTGAAATGGATGAAAACCCTTGTTCACCTGCTGAAAGTATGTGGTTTGGGTATTTAGAGTCCATCAATAAATTAGAATGGGTAAGGGAAAATAACCTGCTTCAAATAACATCACCTAATTTCCCTTCCAGGGTTCGCTGGGCAATAGCTGTGTTTGCAACTTTAACCAGAAGCCAAAAGCCTGAATCAGCTTCCCTTTGGCTTTTGCCTCCCTCTGCTTCCCTGTGGCGTTTGATGATTCAGATCCCTTCAGAATCCCAGCAGTCCTGCTGTGAGTCCTCCCCAGCAGACACTTTACTGTTTTCCAGACCATTTGAAAAAACCCACAGAGGGAAAAAGAAGTATACCAGGGTGAGAGAAGGTGGAAAAAAATGATTTCTTAGATTCTATAGTTAAGGCTAAAATATTATTATGCATTCTATTTAGTCCTGTTTCTGACAGTTGTGGTTTAACCCATTTTGCAGATTGAAGAATATCAAATCCCTTTAGGTTCATAAAAATTTAACATAAACCAGGTAGCTTATGCACAACAGATGTTTCTCTTGTTTCTCAAGTTATCTATAAGCTGACAAGTCCATGGTGAGGGCTTTTGCCAATGCGCTATGGCGTGACAGCTCACTTCCTGGTTAATGAAGATATTATCACTGAGTTGTCACATGCTACAGCATCCAAATGAGCACCTGCATAAAAGAGACATCTCTTTTATAGGGTCTTGATCCCAATCATGAAGATGAAGCCCTTCTAAATTGGCTCCTGAAGGTAATATTTCCAACTTTCATCACATAAATTTTGTGGAGAAGGCATAAACATTCAAGCCATTGTAGCCATATAGGTTAAAAGGATGATAAATTCAAAAGGAAAAAATGTGACAATTTTAATGCATTATATTGTCTTTATTCGGGAAACAGCATTATGACTTACTTCAGCTGTGTGGACTTTCTAAAGCTGAATACACATATCTAAGTTCTCTCCAGGTTTGTGAAATCTTAACTCAGCTTTGCACTGCCTGGTTCGAGAGTAAATGCTATGATTCAGGAAGCATAAATAGACCATAACCCACCACTTTTAGTTAATTCTGAACATAGAAATATATGTGCCAACCACTGTGACCAGCTGCCTTCCTGTCATTCCTATCACCCTCCCCCCAAGCAAATATTTCTCACACATTTATTAATAATTTTCTTTGGTGACTCACTGCTACTAAGTGGCCCATCCATGTGGTAAGAATTTGGAGCCTGTAGGCTTAGCAGCAGGTATACAGATAAAGATATTCTTTCCCTCTCAGATATAAAGGGTAGGGCTGCATGCATCCCTCCATGTCCCTTGTCTTATTATTGATAGAGTCAGTCTTATATGAGCCCCATGAAGGTAAATAGGGCTCTGATGAGTTAATTATGGCAATGGTTAGATTGAATCTAGAGGGTGGCACCTGGTAGCCCTTCACCCAGGCTTCAGATTTTTACAATTTCAATTCTATAGTGTTCCTATAGACTAATAAGGGATATATATGTCTGTTTTAGGGTTGAATCCAAACTCAACAATTTTTATTCTCTGCATTTTGGCGAAACATGAGTCTTTGCATTAACATTTGTCTCTGTGGGGAGAAGTTTCTCTGATTAGGCTGGAGATAATTTCACCTATGAGTATAAACATAGATATTGAGAGGATATTTTGCTACTTCATCAATTTAGTTAAACATCAATACCCACATGGTATATACACACTTATTTAGACCTATAAGATATGATAAACATAATGAAATCTATACACCTAAAGAAGATAAACAAGAAAGAGGACCTGGGTAAGATGATCAATCCTCACTTAGAAAGACAAATGGGATGTACATTGAAAGTAGGAGAAAACAAGTAACAGGACAGGGTCCTACCACAGGACTACCTACCAGTTTATCAAAGCAGCTACTGAGACTCATAACCAAACCTTGGGCAGAGTGCAGGAAATCATAAGAAAGAAAGCAAGAAAGAAAGAAAGCAAGAAAGAAAGAAATCAAGAAAGAAAGAAAGAAAGAAAGAAATCAAGAAAGAAAGAAAGAAAGAAAGAAAGAAAGAAAGAAAGAAAGAAAGAAAGAAAGAAAGAAAGAAAGAAAGAAAGAAGGGGGAGTTAATATGTTCTGGAGAGGATAGGAGCTCCACAAGTACCAAATACAGCTGGGCACAGGGCTCTTATATGAGACTGTTTCTCTAACCAAGGACCATGTATGGATAAAACCTAGAACCTCTGCTCAGATGTAGCCCATGGTAGCTCAGTATCCAAGTGGGTACCCAAGGGGAATAGGGACTATTTTGGACATGAACTTAAACTTAATGGCAGGCTCTTTGACCTCCCCACCCTGCAAAGGAGGAGCAGCCCCGCTAGGCCACAGAGGAGGACTTTGCATCCAGTCAGAAGATACCTGATAAACCAGGGTCAGATGAAAGGGGAGGAGGTCCTCCCTTATCAGTGGACTTGGCAGGGATTAGATAAGGGAAGGAGGGTAGGATTGGGAGGGAATGAGGGAACGGGAAACAGCTGGGATACAGAATTAATAAAATGTAAGTAATAATAAAATAAAATACAGAAAATAATAATAAGTTCTGAGCCTGGACTCTCAATCACCCATGGCCTGGGCTGTTAGCCAAGCTTATAGTACCATGTCTCATTTTGTATTGCAGTTATCTTCATTTATTCACAGTTTCTGTTACCTGTTATTTTAGTTATATCAAGTATAATGGGAAAACACTAAATGGAAATTTCCAGAAATGAGTAACTTATACTTTTTAATCTGTATTTTAACTACTATTCATATAGGATTATAATGTGTTTTTGATCCAGTCTACCTTCTCCTCTTCCACCAAGTCCTCCCTTATTCCTCTGCTTCCCCTTTCAACTTAATGTTCACTGTGTGTCTGTCTGTCTGTCTGTCTGTCTGTCTGTCTGTATCTATCTATCTATCTATCTATCTATCTATCTATCTATCTATCTATCTATCTATCTACATATATACTTTATAATTTAATACCCATTCAGCCCACTTAGTTCTGTCTTCTGACTATATGTGCCTGGAAAGACCTACTGGAACATGAGTGGCCTGTCAGGATCTGTAACCCTAAAGGAAAATTTCTTATTTAGAAATGACAACCTCTAAAGCTCAATGGTAAGATTCTATTACATAATATATCACATATCTGAATCACAGGACATGGAGAAACCCAAGTGCTTACAGTAGAAACTCCATTCTAATTGGTGAGCTTTCATAGTCCTGTACCAGAACTCCACTTTGGTGTAGCATAACTTTGTTCAAGTCATGTTCATGAAGTACCAGCCATTCTGTGTTCGTGTGTGCCACTGTCCTGTTATATGCAAAAATTACTTATTTGTCACAGACATTTATTCCATTGGTCACTTACAATCTTTCCACCCTCTTTCATTCATGAAGGTCCTTTAGTGTTGGAAGTAAGGGATATAGATAATAGAGAGAGATCTGCAGTCTCTTATTCCGTGTACACTGAAGATGGTTGGTCTCTTTTTTGTCATCTACTGCTAAAAGAAGCTTTTTTGATAAAGTCTAAAAGAACTTTAATTCTGTGAGTATAAAGATAAGAATGTGAAGCTGGGTGATGGTGGTAGAGCCCTTAATTCCAACACTCAGGAGACAGAGGCAAGTGAAGCTTTGAGTTTGACGCCCGCCTGGTCTGTGCAGGGAGTTACAGGACAGCCAGGGCTACAATGACAAAGTCTGTATTAAAAAATATATATATGTATCACAGTTTCTGTATCCATTCCTCCTTTGAGGGACATCTGGGTTGTTTCCAGGTTCTGACTATTACAAATAAAGCTGCTGCAAACATGGTTGAGCAAATGTTCTTGCTGTGTACTTGAGCATCTTTAGGAGTAGTATAGCTGGATCTTAAGGAAGCACTATTCCTAATTGTTTGAGAAAGCACCAGAGTGATTTCCAAACTGCTTGTACAAGTTTGCATTCCCACCAGTAATGGAGGAGGGTTGCCTTTTCTCCACAACCTTTCCAGCATGTGTGGTCACTTGAGATTTTGTTCTTAGCCATTCTTGTGGGTGTAAGGTGAAATCTTAGGGTTGTTTTGATTTGCATCTCCTTGATGGTTTAAGGACATTGAGAATTTGTTTCTCTGCCATTTGATATTCTTCTATTGAGAATTCTTTGTTTAGCTCCATACCCCGATTTTTAATTGAATTGTATGATTTGTTGCTTTTTAACTTCTTTAGTTCTTTATATATTCTGAATATTAGCACTCTGTCATATATAGGGTTGGTGAAGATCTGTTCCCAGTAGAATACTGCTCAACAATTAAAAACAAGGAAAATCATGAAATTTGTAGGCAAATGGTGGGATTTTGAAAAGATCATCCTGAATGAGGTATCACAGAAGCAGAAAGACATACACGGTAAATACTCACTTATAAGTGGATACTAGACCTATAAGATAGGATAAACATACTAAAATATGTACACCTAAAGAAGCTAAACAAGAAGGAATAAGATGATCAATCTTAACTTAGAAAGACAAATGGGATGTACATTGAAAGTAGGAGAAAACAAGAAACAGGACAGGAACCTACCATAGAGGTCTTCTGAAAGACTCTACCTAGCAGTGTATCAGAGCAGATGATGAAACTCATGACCAAACCTTGGGCAGAGTGCAGGGAATCATATGAAAGAAGGGGGAGTCAGTAAGACCTGGAGAGGATGAGAGGGTCACAAGTACCAAATATATCTGCGCACAGGGGTCTTTTACAAGACTGATTCCCCAACCAAGGACCACGCATGGATATAACCTAGAACCCCTGCTCAGTCGTAGCCCATGGCAGCTCAGCATCCAAGTGGGTTCCCTAGTGAGGGGAACAGGGACTGTCCCTGACATGAACTCAATGGCAGGCTCTTTGACATCTCCTGCCCTCTGAGGGAGGAACAGCCTTGCTAGGCTACAGAGGAGGATATTGCAGCCAGTCCTGATGAGACCTGATAATCTACTGTCAGATGGAAGGGGAGTAGGACCTCCTCTATCAGTGGACTTAGAGAGAGGCAGGGAGGAGATGAGGGAAGGGTTGGGATTGGGAGGGAATGAGGGAGGGGGCTACAGCTAGGACACAAATAAATAACCTGTAATTAATATAAAAAATAAAAAATTATATAAAAAACTATATATATATTAAACTATATATATATAACTATATATAACTATATAACTATATATATATATATATATATATATTAAACATACAGGAGGTTCTGGAGGAGAGATGTGTTACTGGTTGAGATAATTTGCTATTTTCCAGAAGATTCAGGTTCAGTTTCTAGAACCACAAGGCGGGCTACAACTGTTTATAACTCAATTTCAGGATTCTGATCTCCTCTTATAGGCACTGGCATGCACTTGGGGCACAAACATATTTGCTGAAAAAACACCCATATAAAACAAAAATTAATAAAATTGTAACATGAAAGTATCACGAGACAATTTACTATTTTATCCATTGAGTAGAACATTGGCATTGGATTCTCCCTTAGGGACTAAGACATTTCTTCTACCTTCCAGAACCATGAAAGCTAGCCAACAATATTGGAGTTTCCAGATTGGTAGCACCTTGGTTTGTCCATGTCCTGTGATTCAGATATGTGGTATATTACATAATGGAACCTTACCACTGAGTTTTAGAGGTTGACCAGGAGCAATGGCAACAGTCTGTAACAGTTAGAAAGAGAGAGCTTTAGGACCCTGCTAGCCAGCAACTCAAAATATGCTGACTCATTTCTGTGCCTTGGCTTTTCTGCTAGTATGTGATGTCTGTTGAAGGCATTATTGCCTATTACCTGGTAACTCCATTTAAACCTCTTTTACATAGGTATATGTTAATACATACATATTTAGAGAGCTTCTTTCGTGGTAGGCTTCCATATGGCATTGTCAAAGGTCATTCATGGCAGTATTATGAAAATTTTCCTGTGCAAAATGAACTCACTATGTCAATGGAAACCAGTACAATAAGGACAGCGTTTGGTCCTTTTCTGTAGTTTCAAATACCTTGTAGGTTTGTTGTAGTGTTTGGAATTGGAGAGAAATTACTGTAGTCTCCTGTCATGCATAATGACTATCTTACAGATGTGATTTTTCTTTTAGTGGCAAGCTTGTTTGAGTCCATCCACTAATCAGAAATGCATGGGAGTACAAACATCAGATTTGTCAATAGCATCATTTGTCTTTTATATTTACATATAAAATGGAGTCTTGAGTGACAAAACATCACATTGAAACTATATTCACACATCATTGAAATACATCTTTGTGGATTGTACTTGTTTGCATAGTCCTCCCTATTTTTTCTTGGCTTAATTAAGTTGTTTGTCTATAAAATATTAATATGATAAAGTTATTCAAAAATTAGTTATTTACTAAATGATGACAATTACTCTTTTGGCAAACTAGCTGCAGGCATCAACAAGACCAGTTAATGTTGAATTTGATCTATGCCTCCAAACTTCATAAAAATTAAAAATGACCACTTTACTATAAATTACATATCCTGAGGTACACAAGAGGAAGACTGAAATAAGGGAAAAGCTAGGTAGTCACAATGTACATACATACAAACCTTGACTAGCCACAAGAAGGTCAGTCTGTATTTAATGCATGTTATCTTGATCTCACAACTGTTGGTCACTTTCACAGACATGCTAATCCCTGCACTGTCCTTCCATGGTTAAAGATAATTACTACAGATATAGAAGACAATTAGTATAGATAAAGATTCAGAGACAGAATCTTCATACACAGTGGATGTGAGCATAGCAGATATGTATTTAGGTAGAAATACCTACTTGCTTAGTACTGTATTGCTTCAGTTTGATGTTAATATAAAGCTTTTCTGCCATCTTAGACTAATACAAGAACTGTTATATAACCTAATATCCAGGCACATAGTCAAGTCCTGCAAAGAGAATGGTACCTGAGGAGGAACTAGGTGATGTGTTAACTCTGTAACATGAACAGAGTGCTGTGTCAGCACTGAGGAAGCCACTCTCCTTGGTGCTGTTAGACACACATGGAAAGATTTCATTCTCATCATGTTCATTGCTGCAGCATTGCCTAAGGGGGTTATAAAAACTAGTAGTGGCCTGTGTAATTTTTCTGGCATTGCTAAGAGAATAGCCTTGGTCTCGGAGATGGATCTCTGAGTATAAAGGGGTAATGGGCTATCATTCACGCCATTCCTTCCTGGCTATATTAAATAACACTTTGGTATTTAGCCATAATTCACTATCTGCAGTGGCTGTGTCAAAATAGGGGAGCTCACTCAGTTTGACTGCAATTTCAAACACATATTAGTGAAGAATAAGCCTACAGAAATTACTATTCCAGACACAACTGCTTCCTTTTTTTTTTTTTTTCATTTGTGTAAATGTTGAATCCTGTATTTGTGAAGACAGGGAAAAAGTGTCATGAGCAGGGAAATGGTTGTGCCTTAAAGTATTGAGAATAAAGGCTCACATGTTCCATAATGGGATGATCTCGTTTTTTTCTGCTAAAATTTTTGACTCTAAAGAAAGGAACTGTATTTGAATACAGAATGGAAATTTGCATGGAATGTTTTGAGGAGGATTTAAGACCCAGTAATCACCCTTCAAGGATGTATAGCTAACAAATTCACAACCACAAGGTAGAGGCACAGTTTCTGGGAGATCAGATGGAGCTGGTTGTTCTTGCATCCCTTTATCTGTTTATTTCCAGTGCAGCTCTTTTCTCATAAGCCTCAAAAGTTTAATGAAGAGAAAATAGATCTTATGGGATGGACAAATAGACTTCCAAGATCTGTTAACAAGCCAAAATCATTAACTTCTAATATACATGGACATATTGTAATACAGTTTAATAATAAAACCTATGACCATCACAAAATAATAGGGCAATTAACCAGACATTAATTTGAATTTCAGTAGTACTCCCTTGGTGAAAGGTTTCAGAAAAATTACTTTAGATGTGATCTTATTTGGGTTTCTTTAGTTGCTAAAGAATGGTATCAGTGTGTTCATAATATCACTATCAGCCTGAGGAGTGTTTGTAACATACCTATCAAGGTACCAATAAAAGTGAACATGACCTCACTCAGCAATGAGTTCCCTCATTCATTTGTTGTTCTTCCTCTCTCTTCACCTTATGACATTCTGGCTTTACTGCCTCTTCTTTCTAAACCCTCCCAGCTGACTCCCTGACTTAAGGCAATTGCTTGCCATGCTTTTCTGTCTAATATCCAGTCACTAAGATTTCTTTGCCCAGGAATGCCACCTATCACTTAGTTTTCATTTTTAATAGCATTATTTTTAAAAGCACATTTCTCTTTATTTAATCACAAAACTAGTGCAATTCCATGCTCTCCCCTTCATGTGATTGTGTATGTATGTGTGTGTTTCTGTGCATGCACGTGTGTGCACGTATATATGCACTACCTTCTGACACTCCTTTTAGTTTAGTAGTATCAGTGCATAGTTTTTGAATTGTCTTTTTAAGTGTATCTTGTAATGAACTGAAAACTGTAGGAATGACAATTAAAGAAAATATAAGAAATCACCAATAACTTCTAACCCCTTGCCACAGAAACCAATAATTTTCTTAAAACACTCAATCTAGTGGCTTCAGTGATAGCCGCATCCTTGGTATATGCTTTCTGGAAAGAAAACAAATGAGCATCATACACTTAGCATCAAACAACATCTGTAGAGCAAACAGAAACCAAATTCTGGGTGCAGATAAATGGTTATAACCTCTCCCTCCCCAGAAACTGGTTCCTTGCTGCCTTTTTCCACTTTCCTGTATTCTTAATGTCTGTATTTGGTTTCACTTACTATAACAAATTGCTATAGCCTCTATAGTCTGCTAGTTTAAATTGTGGAGGCTGAAACTCCAAGATAAGAGCACAAATATATGCAGCATCTAGTGAATGTCTGTGTCTTGACAGACACACAGTTGTCATATGTGGAAGAGGCAAAGAGTAAACTATATTGTCTCTATTTGTAAGGCATTTATTCTGTTGATGAGTTTCATCTTAACAATCAAATCTTTGAAAACCTCTCCTTCATATGTGATCACACTGAGAGTTGTGATTTCAAATGTTGTAAAGCCATCTCCCAGACCAGGGGTGGGAATCAAAGACATTCAGTTGAGAACATATTAACAACCAAAAGAAGGTACATGGATTTATGACCTCTAGAGATCACAAAGTAAGTGTCCTTCAAGCTAGACTTCTGACAGCGCACATTTTCTTAGGCTTGTTTTTTGTTTCTTTGTTTGTTTTTACTGGATTTATTCATATTATCAGGCACAGTCTTAAAGACTTCTGGGAAAATTCAACATACCTGATAGTATAAAATAGTTCTAATGTAAATATTGAAGTTCAAGTCCACATGTAGCACGAAGATTTATTCTCTTCAATGGCAAATAGAACTTCACATATTTGACAACATTACCTTAAGGGTAATTAATTAACTAATTAATTAATTAAGGGTAATTAAGGCATAAAAGCTCTACAACTATGGACCTTTTGAATTTATCTGTGCTTAATTGTTTCTGAATCTATAACACCTGAAGTAGCATATAATACACAGAAGTAAGCAGACAGCTCTCTGGGTTCAAGGCTAGCCTGGTCTACAGAATTTGTTCCAGGATAGCCAGAGGGACCTAGAGAAAAGCTGTCTCACCTCCCCCCCAATATAAAAAGATCAAAGTAAGAACTCAAGGCCACAGGGACTTCAAAGCTTGATACTTTTTATCAACTGATACCCAGAAACTAGAATACTGCAAATTCTGAGGAATACCACCTTTCTGTTCAAAGTCACCCTCATCTTCTCCATAGCAATCATACCTCATTCTATTTCTACTGCCAAGTAATGACTGGTGCCAAACACTTCAAATTATCGAATGCAAATTATCTTCCAAAATCAATTTCAGAATGCTTAGCCAGAGACACTGTTAAGCAGTTATTGATTAAAAGCAGAAAAGTTAACTTGCAAATAAACTCTAGATTTCCGGTGTCTGCTGGTGGTAACATAATTTTCTATGAAGACAGACAGAAGACTGATACTTTAAAAGTGGAAAAGAAGAACTCATCATTGGCATCTCAGAAGTAAGCATCCTTCTGCAGAGTAGCTTTTCTTCATTGATAAGAATAAGCAAATCTTTAAAAACATTATGAGTCAGGACATTCTCTCTGTGGTGTCTAAGTGGCTCCAGAAGGATTCTTATGGGGGTTATTACCTCTTTCAGGCCCTCTGGGAAGTATTTGGTAAATAATTATTTCCCCTATTTTACATGGCTACCCTGGTGTTCCATACATGGCCCATGATCAGGGAGTAACTTCTGAACTGGGAGGATTTGGTTGATTAACTTTCCATTAAATGCTTCCTGATTCCATGCTGAAACTTAAGGGATCAAGCTGAGAGCTGGGGGGGGGAAAAGAAACCTGCATGCTCCAGTAGTAATTAACATCACCAGGTGACAAATCAATACTACCCAGCTATTCCTATAAACAATGATAACAGGGAGAATCACGCTTCCGGCCCTTGGCTGACTGGTTATTTTGCTGTAGCGGCAGAGAAATGAAAAGGAGGAGATTTTTTTTTTTTAAAGCTGTAGGTGGTAGTAAATTCTGAAGAAGCAAGCAAATGCGTCAAGGGAAACAGGCTTTGACTAAAAGTAAATGCATTATAACCTGGAATGTTGGACAGAATTGTGAATTCAGATGAGTATTTTCAAAATATTGCATACCTGAATGAAGTTGAGAACTTATTGATAGATGTATATTCCAGAAATTCCACCTCTGAAGCATTCATATAAGCACTTCATATATTGGGTATGCTCAGGATGGAATGGAATAGCTTAATGTCTTAGAGTTTCCGTTGCTGTCACAAACTACCATGACCATAAGCAACTTGAAGACAAAGGGATTTATACCTCTTTTACTTCCATATCATAGTCCATCATTGTAGTCAGCACAGGAACTCAATCGCATTGGGAATCAGGATGGAAGAATTGAGGCAGAGTCTGTGGAAGAGTGTGGTTTACTGGCTTGCTCCTTCATGACTTGCTCAACCTGCTTTATTACACCACCTAGGACCATCAACCCACTAGCAGCACCTGAGCCAAGCACTCCTATATTAGTCAAAAAAATACCCCAGACTTTCTCAAAGGCCAATCTAATAGGGGCATTTTATCAATTGATGTTGACATAAAACTAGTCAGTGCACTGGAGTATTCATGAGCAACAACATCCCAGGAGATCCGTTCCAGATGGATCAGAAATCATACTTTAAGGGTTGTTACATAAAACCTAATAGTGCCATTTGGCAGCTAAATAGATCCAAGCAACTTAAAAGGTGTTGACATTCTTGGTATTTAGTAGTTGTTCACCACAATATAACACCACTGAAAAGGAACGTCAAGTGACTGAAAGGGTTTGATCACAGCACAAATTTATTATTTTTCATAATGATTTAAAATTTCCCAGAGAAGCTGGTATACCTCAACAGACTCTTTCATACAACTGAACACGAGAGACTACCCACAGCTGATATAGCTACAACACCATCCCTACAACTATGGCTCAGGGCACGTCATGTCACAGACTCTGCAACAAGTTCATTTGAGCTGTCAGTACCATTGTGTCTAGAAGGTCTTGCTTTCTTGTTGCCTTTCATCCCCACCTGCTCTTAAAATATTTCTACCTCCTCTTCTGCAGAGTTCCCTGTTCCCTGAGGGAAGAGATTTGATGAAGACATCCCATTTATGAGTACGTCTCTCATTTTCTGTATATTGTCTAGTTGTGAGACTCTGTTCCTATCTACCACAGTAGGAAGTTTCTCTCATGGTGGCTGAGTGAGACCAGATCCTATGGGTATAGCAGAATGTCATTAGCAGTTGACACACTGTAATATTCCTTTAGCCAAAAAATATGATTTAGTTTCCCCTACATCCGTTGCTTATCTACGCTCAAGTTCTTGACTGCACAATCAGTGCCTGACATATGCTCCATCCCATGGAGGAGCCTTGAAACCAATCAGACAGTGGTTGCTTAATTTCAACACCTTTTTCGCCATGATTGCACCAGCTTATCATGTAGACAGGTCACCACTGTAGATAGAAAGGTTTGCAGCTAATTAGTGTTTCCTTCTTTCCTCTGGTAGCATGCAGAATACCTTACTGTACCATGAACACTAGGGGTCAGTAGGCGTGACTGCTGCATTTAGGCACCAGCTATAGCTCTCCATGTTCAATGACATGTGTTTATGTTATCTTTAATATGACTGAAACACCAACCAAAGAGCATGCATTGACTGGTCCTAGGCCCCCTGCACATATGTAGCAGATGCACAGCTTGGTCTTCATGAGGATCCCCAAACAATTGGAACAGGGACTCTCTGACTCCGATGCCTCTCTTTGGATCTTGTTCCCCTAATTAGGCTGCCTTGTCTGGCCTCAGTTGTAAGGGATGTGCCTAGTTCTGCAGTGACTTTATGTGCCAGGGTGGTTGCTACCTTGGGGGGTCTACCCCCTTCTCTGAGTGAAAGAGAGAGGAAAATGGGATGTGTGTGCAGGAGGGGGGGTGAAAGGGGATGAAAGGAAATTAGAGGGGCTTTGATCAGAATGTAAAGTGAATAAATAAATATTTTTTTAACATTTTTATTTCATATTAATCACAGGTTATGTACTTTGTATCCCAGCTGTAGCCCCCTCCTGCATTCCTTCCCTATCCCCCCCATTCCTCCCTCATCTCCTCCCTGCTCCTTTCTAAGTCCACTGATAGGGGAGGGTCTCCTCCCCTTCCATCTAACTCTAGTTTATCAGGTCTCTTCAAGATTGGCTGCAATGTCCTCTTCTGTGGCCTAGCAAGGCTGCTCCTCCTTTGGGGGACAGTGGGTTAGGGTTAGCCATTTAGTTCATGTCCCATGTCTGAAATAGTCCCTGTTTCCCTTACTAGGGTACCCACTTAGATACTGAGCTACCATTTGCTACATTCAAGCAGAGGTTCAAGGTTATATCCATACATGGTCTAATAAATAAATTTTTAAAAATCTTCAGCTTAGAAGAATAAGGGGGGGATCCAAGATGGCTGCCACGAGAGAACACTGTGTCTGAGGAGTAGGAGAGCAGAAACAACGCAGCGACCAGGAGACTGAACTCTGGGACCTAAAACGCCAGCATCGTGAGTGCCAGGTGAGCGGAACTCCTACGGTGAGAAAATCAAGTGGGAAAACCCTAGGGACACCCAGTTATTACCTGGAGAAATT
>CM053748.1:35696836-35715145 GCA_028658305.1 Pachyuromys duprasi
TATAATCAGGGAGCTGTTTGTGCTTTAAGGCTGTACTTCAGTCTGAAACTGTCAATTTATTGTGTCAGGAATATTCTTTAAGAAGATCAGGGATTTCCATTGGTTTGTTAGTGTGTGTTATTGTCTCAGTTGAACTCTGTTGTGGGCTCTCTGTACCTGGATTCGTGCTCTGTGCTAGAAGCTGTGAGCACTGCAGTCTGGTACCCCCTCTCGTCTGGAGGCTTTACTCCTCACTCTGTGCTAGAGTCTGAGTGCCCCAATTTGAGATGTCAGCTGGGGCCTGTGCACTCTGTCCTTGGTTTGCTGCTAAGGGCTCTCCCCTGGACTGGAGATTTGGCGCCCCTTTCTGGGCCAGGGGCTGTGCACCAAGGTCTGAGATGGTATTTGGGGCACACATAGTGGTTTGGGTTGGTTGCAGGCGTTACTGAGCGGTGTGCACCAGCTGTATGCAGGCCTGTCTGAAATGGTGCCCCGGGCCTTCTCTGTCTGGCCAGTGGACACACACAGGGACTGAAGTTTTTGCTGGGGGACCAGTGCAGTGTGCGCCTGCAGTGTGCAGTGTGGTCAAAATGGTCCCCGGACCCTCTCAGTCTGAGGTGGTTCTGGCGATTGGTGTGTGCCTGCTGTACATCTGTGGGTTGAAGCAGAACCAGGGTCCTTCATAAGGGGCATTTCTAATCTTTTTTCAAGAGTATTGTGGTAGCTGTTATTCTATCATTATTATCCTCTACTGAGATTACAGAGAATGTTTGTTAAAGTATTGGATATAAAGAAAGCTTTTATTCACATATAAGAAAACTAGATTATGAGAGTCATAAATGATAAGAGACAGTGAAGCTACCTGATGGTTGGATTATCCAGTAAAGTTAAAATTGAAGAGTGGATGGAGTTTCATTTAGCAAGACAGATGAGAATTCAGAATTATATTTATTTGAAGGAACAGAGTGATTGCATTCACCCAGACATACATGGCATAATTTAAGCACAAGGAGGTAGCTTTTATCTAATTTTTCATAGCTCTCCACATTTATATAAAAATAATTCTATGTAGGTGTCCTAGCAACAGCCCCAGCTGGGTCTCAGCTGACAGCCAGCAACCATTGCTAAGTAGGTAAGGAAAGAAGTGTTTTTGGTGATTTCCACCCAAGCCATCATCTGTTGCTAAGTGCATAAAACAGATTAAGAACCACCTGGCTGAGCTCAGTAAATCCCCAGACCTGAGAGAGAAACAAAGACATGGTGCTGTTGCTTGGCTTCCCTGAGGCTGGAGGCATTCTGGTAGATAATAGGAGATAAATGGGAAAGAAAGACAAAACTCCAATCTAGAGTGAAAGTCGCATCACAGAAACACATGTGATGACAGGCTGGCATATAGGATTTTGTAAATTCATTTTTTTCTCTAGATAGTTTGCATAACCCATAGAAGTCCAGTTAACATGAAATAATAAAAGTCACAGTATGGTAAGGACAAACATTATTGCGAAGACAATGACAGCAGCTCAACAAGAATGGTGTGCATCAGGGTTTACCAAAGTGCCTTCAACATAGCTTGAAAGAAGCCTGACACAGCCAGGCATGGGAGCACATGCTTGTAAACCCAGCACTCAGAGAGGTAGAGGCAGGAGGATCCCTGTGAGTTCAAGACCATCCTGACCTACAGGCTATGTATTACAGACTGGTGTAATGAGAAATGGTGGAGGATTAAGCAGATGACATTTAAAAGGCATCCAGACTGAACTGCTTTCTGCAAGAAGACAAATCATTGAGGTCAATGGCAAAGGACAATCTTGACAGCTTCAGATTTTTGTAGGAGAATGAGAAAAGTAGTTTTTTCAGTCATCTTCACCATATGTTACACTTGTGAGGGGTCTTTCGGAAGGGATCAGTCATTCAACTCCAGTTAGAACACAGAACTCAAGATTGTTAGATTAAAAATAACCCTATGTCGTTCAGCAAATGTTTCCCTTACCAATGTTTCTTTATCTTTTTACACATAATGAGAGAGAGAGAAGAGTGTTTCTCTAGACATAATGTATGCATCAGGATAAAATTTGCTTCAAAGTAGAATGGAATGGGCACTGAAAGTGAAAGGACTGATCTGTGAAAACGCTAGTCTATGTCTCATAAGCTGGTCACACCTTAGCACGACAATGAGGCTTGGACAGGAGGTCCAAGAGTGCCCAAGTTATGTATTTCTGTGGTTATGATACTGATATAGGCTATCCTTACTGCTGCCCTTCATTCACTGCAATTCAAATTTATCCTAACCTTTGTCTTAATTATTTTTTTAAAAAGATTAATTTATTTATCTATCTATCTATCTGTCTGTCTATGTATTTATTTATTTATCTATTTATTTATTTATTTATTTTACAGTTTTCTGCATGCATGTGTGCTTGCAGGCCAGAAGAGGGCATCAGATCACATTACATATGGTTGTGAGCCATCATGTGGTTGCTGGAACTCAGGACCTTTGGAAGAACAGACAGAGCTCTTAACCTCTTAGCGATCAATTCTTTCAATGTCAATTAAAACCTTTGATCATGCTAGCAAATAGTGGCTTGCAAATAAACAATCACTTATCTTTAATGTTGTCTAAAGTTGGTATTGAATGCTCCTTTCTTGTGATACAACTTAATGAGATTAGTCTGCACCATATATTTTTCTTAACATACAAAATATATATTTTGTTATTCATAATATTATTAAATAATTAATGTTCCTCATTAAACACTGTACTAAACAGTGATCTCTGTAGCTAAGCATTAGTTTATTTTCCATATAATGTAGTTGTTTTTTATTTTTTTAATTTGGTTTGATTTCTTTCAGAATCTAGTAATTGTAATGTGAAGTAACCTAAATCACATGTAGAGGCCACATGTGAATATTCCAGTAAATATTCTATCTCAGACCCCAACCAGTAGATCATGTCAACTCCTCATCTTTCAGAAGGTATTAGATCTTTAGACTGACACTCCTCTAACTTAAGCCCTAGAAACCACAGACTATTGATGGGCAATCGGTCCTGTTCGGCCTTGTCCAAATTCCCAACTCACAGACGTTGTAAGAGTATTTTTGGAGCTATTTTAATGCAAAAAATAGACACTTAGTGAGTTAACAAATTGAACAACTAACATCCCGTACTGGGAATAAGGAAGCTCAATTGTAGTTGTTTATTGAAATATTTACTTTTTCTGATACGTTTCCTTAGGCAAACGCCCAAGTCTTATTGTCTTTTGCCATCTCTGTTCTGAGCATTGATCCTGGCACAAGTAGCAAGCAATGATTATTTGCTCAATGAAAAGAAAAAGAGAACTTTACACAGAGACTAGAGAAAGTCATTTTCTTAAGCACACTTTCTCTTTATGTGATTTCTTCTGAGGACAGTCAGTGTGCACACAAGCAAGCAAACCAAATTGTTCATTTATTACAGGAAATAGAGCTTGTGAAGATTGCATAAAGAAAGAGCCATACGCTGCAGCCGATTTGAGAGATATTTTTGTAGGAAAGCTGTTGAGCTAAATGTACCTTTCTAGCAACTACTGAGACAAAAGAATGTTCTTTTTTCTTTTTTCTTTTTTCAGCATTACTTTTAGCCATGGCAATCTTCTAAGCTGATGCCCTCCTGGTAATGAAAAAACCTAGAGCCCAGAATCCACCCTATTGTTGAACTTTAATTTACTGTGCATTAGTGCCTCTCAGACGTGATGACCTGCTTCCTAGGTCTATGTACAGATAACAGACAAACATCTGTAAGCCTATAGAGGCTCCCTCAAGTCCTTTCCATTGAGTCTCTGCTTTCCTTGACAGGTTTCTTTGTGGGCTGTGATTGTACTTGAGAAGCTATGCAATACTAGAAGACAATCGTCTGTTCTTGCACTTTTGGTATCTCTTGCAAAAAAGAACTGGGTTCTCTTGCTCTCGGAACCCCTGCACAGATGTAGCCCATGGCAGTTCAGTATCCAAGTGGGTTCCAAAATAATGGGAACAGGGACTGTCTCTGACATGAAGTGATTGGCCTGCTCTTTGATCACCTCACCTTGATGGGGGAGCAGCCTTACCAGGCCACAGAGGAAGACAATGCAACCACTCCTGATGAGAGCTGATAGACTAGGATCAGCAGGAAGGACAGGAACACCTCCCCTATCAATGGACTTGGGGAGGGGCATGTATGGAAAAGGGGGAGGGATTGGGAGGGGAGGGGGGAAGGGTTTATGGGGAAACAAAGTGAATAAAGTGTAATTAATAAAAATTAAAATAAAAAATGAAAAAAAAGGGACTGGGGAAAGATGAAACCCAGAGGCAGCCCTTAAGCCAGGGTAAAGAGTGTGTGTTTGTGGAGCACAAACACTACTGGAATTGGAATAAATTCTAGGGCAATTTACATTCTAGAACTTCAGGACAGCTGAAATCATCTTTCTTGCTTATTTTTTTCTTCAAATTGACATTTAAAATATATATATACAACTATTGATGAAACACCATTACTGATTATACTAAAGAAAATCAAAGGCTGGGGACACAGTTTAGTAGAGTGCTTGTCATGTGATCATGAGGGTCTGGGTTTGATTTCTAGTACTAGTAAACATGTTTTTTTTTTAATTCTTTCATTTGAAAACTACAATAACCGTATTTATTTGTTGGTTGGTAATATTTTAGATTTCTTAAAGAAAAGTTGAAAATTTTTAGCATGCTTGACTAATTGCAGTGTGATGGATTCAAGAGGAAGTACATGTAGCACACATTGAAACCAGTTTCCAGGTGATCATATCATGATTGCAGTGGTCGTCATTATCAGTCTCATCATTTTCATGTCTCCAAGGTTTGCTGATCTCTGCCTATATTTATGAGAGAATGTGAGTTGTAATAAGCACATATTTACCCAACTAAGAATAGATTAATGAGAATTGTCTGGGCTGCTGATTTTTAAGAAATTAAAGCTCTATAGCAAGAGACTGGGAAGCAGGAGTCTGTATTGTCAACCCTTGCCCTGCTGTTTGCACTGATGTTCCAATTGCAGTTGAAACAGACATGGTTTACTGGTTTGCTATGTCTAGTGTGATTACCAGATTATCACAGAATCTGGTGACATGTTTTTTTGCCAAGGGTTTTACAAAAGATGAAGAACCCACAAGCCAAATAAGCCCTTTCCTCCCCCAAGTAATTAGGCCAGTGAGTATCTCATAGGTGTTCATTTGCAAATGTGCATAAATACATTTGATGTGCTAATGTTATAAAATTCAGCAAGGTAACTTGAAGAGGAATTCAGTCCAGATGTCAACTCTAGGGATTGATAGAATTTGGTGCACAACAAAAAATCCAAATATTATCTCTAAGTAGTAAAATGTTTATGAGCATTCAGATCATAAATTATTTCCATAAAGGAGTAGCTGCAATATGATGGCTATTTGTTACAACAACTCAGAGAGATTAGGAGTCCTTGAGTCATAGCAAAAGCTCCAGAATACAAATGTTGATAACTATGTTCTTTGAAAATGCACACAAATCAATATAGTACCAAATGAAAACAGAAACAACAAAACAACAGACACAAACGTGATCAATAATTCCTGGACCAGATCATTTTAGCCTTAAAACTTCACAGGAGATAAGAAAAGTGAAAATTTAATATTAACATTTATTATTGTGTGTATTATTATAATACATTATACAATATATAATGTAATATATGATATCATTGTAAATACTTATTACACTTATCATTGTAAATACTTATTACACTTATTACACTTGAGACATAGAAAGTCCACCAAAAGAGCAACCAATGGAGGAGTTAGAATTGGACATATATTATGAAAAAATTAAAAGTGAAAAATCAAGAGTAGAGTAAAGTCGTCATCAAAAGCTATTTCAGGATGAAATATTTCATTCAGGAATCTAAGAAAAGTGTTCTGGCAAAAGGAAAAACACATAGCAGTTGAATTTGAATGTTAGTTTGTTAAAAGAAGTCATGCTGTGTTTTTAATTCTGCTCTTAATTAACTGAATTTTTATCCTACAAATTTAGACTCTACCCAATGAGAATTTTTTTTAAATATGTTGTACATAATCAGAAGAGTTAGGATTCTTTAAAAACAATTTTTGCTGTAGGAAGGCAATTTAGTAAAATTCAAGGTCAAAGTTTTGATAAATAGAATTTCCTGGTTCCCAAGAGAAGCAGTTTTTTTTTAATACAGCTTTAAACTGTTTCTTCTGTAGGAGGCAAAGAAATATATGGCACAAAATTTAAATTAAATATATATATAACATTTATGTTTGTAAATATATATGAATTGACAATTGTTCCAATATAATATCCTATGGGAGAAAAACACAATTTAGAATGCATAAGAAAGTCAATTCAGGATTCACTGACTTGAGTCTTGAGCAAATATTCAAACAGTTTTGTTTTCTTTAAAAGAAACAAAACAAATTTTGAGGAAATTAATATCAATAGCCAAAGCTGTGACTGTCTTTTCTTCAAATATGACAGCTCATAATAGTAGGAATATTGTACCCTTTAACATATGTGTTTAATTTACTGAATGTCTGAACAAAATTTACTTAATGCTTCCTATGTTAATGTTTAAAATAGTTATAAATTTAACTTTGTATACAGAAGTAAATTATGCATTCCAAGTTTTAATTAATTTTATTAATAAAATAATAATATAGCAAGGAAGACATCCAACTGTATTCAATTGCATTTGATTTGGATGCTAAAATTCATCTGTAATAAGCAGTGATGTAATAGCTACAATATTAAATCTAAATTTAAATGATATACTAATTAAAGATGTTTTAGCTAGCTAATTAATTTGGTTTGAAATACAGCGCTTCCACTTTTTAAATGCATGTGTAACAAACCATTATACATTTTAAACACTGGTATTTCTTCATTTACTTGAAGAGTCTCTGTGGTTATCTGGATTGAAGACTGTGAAATAATATATGTTATTTTGGAGGCATGTACTTGATATCATTTGCAGAAAATGGTTAAGCAAGCAGAATTTTTAAATCCACCTACTTTCTAATCCTATAGAAACCTGCACTCCCTGGAGTGAGACTATATACCAGTGCCAGTGAACAGCTCCTGTTAACATCTGGCACCGAGTCGATGGCATGTGTATGCAGTGAGTAGAATGTTTATTCTTTGGAAGAACTGTTTTGGTGCTTTGCTTTTCTATTTGGCAATTTCTACAACGGCAATGCATGGCGAGTGTTTAGAGAAATTGTTCTACTCTTAAAAAAAAAAATGTGTTCTACTTTAAATGGGACATCTATAGCACTCTCCCATGCTGTAGAAAGACTGTAAGAGGTAAAGATGGGAATGGGAAGTGCAAGATTCTGTCTTTTGGGATATGATTTGGATGATGCACCTCTGAATTCACAGAAACAGTATCCACCTGCACAAGACTCATCTCTTCAATAAGCCGTAGTGTCCTTATGTCCCATAAGGCCCCACCTCTGCCAAAGGAGACATAGAAAATTAATAGTTTCAGGGAGGATGGGAATTCATACTGAGTGATATAACCATTGGTCCATTTCTACACGCACACACAAACACACACAAATAGAAAGGGAGATTTGGTTAGAAGTGCTTTGGTTGCATGGTGGGACAGGAAAAAAATAATACTAGGCAGAGATTTTGATCAAATGATATCATAAATGTAGGAAATAACAAAAGAATAAGTAAATAAAATTGAACTACTCAAATACCTTCCTGAAAAAAATTAATACCTATGTCTTTTATGAAGTCCATCTCTGAAAATCTTATGTAGTATCAAGTTAACATAAAAATTTTAAATCATATTTTTTCTGTATCAAGATTATGTATGCTAGCTGGTGTGGTGGCACACACCTGTAACTCAGCACTCTGGGAGGGAGAGGCAAGTGAATCTCTGTGAGTTCGACACCAGTCTGTACTACGAGGTCAGTCCAGGATAACCAAGGCTACACAGAGAAACCCTGTCTTACTAACAGAGAAACCCTGTCTTGAAACACCAAAAAAAAGTATGCAATACCATATTGATAATCTTGTCTTTGTAATGTAACAAAAAAAGCAGTGATCAAATGTAGAAAAAATTAAGAGTTAAAATTATTTGTAGTTAACAAGTTTTTTGTAGAAAATCTTAAATATCCCATAAATTAACAGAACTAAGAGGCTAATTTATCAAGTTATAGAGCAGAAAGGTAATCTAAATATTGTCATTTTTGTATTAACACTAAATAATTAAAATTAAATGAAAAGTAATCCTACATAATAATTTTACAAAATAAATATATAGTAAAATCTCCACAAAATTTTAAGACCTCTATACTCAAATCTAAAAAGGTTTTTTGTGTGTGGTTTTAAAAAGTTTTGTTAAGCAGAAATAAAAATACCAAAACAAATGGAACTATACAAAACAGCAACAGGTCAGAAGACTTATTACTAATAATGTTACGTGTTAAGTATCCCCAATTATATATAGAGAAAGCACCCATTTTCTTTCTAGATAGTTACAAGGTGAATCTAAAAGATACATTGTATAAAAATACCAAAACAATCTAAAACAATGTTGAAAATTTGAAATGTTGGAGAGACGGTAATGTAATTTGAAGATGAACTAATGATTTATCATAATCAATACAATATAGTACTTATGATTAAAATGAACCTCAATCTTTGTAATGAAAGTAAATTGTAGATACATGCCTGCATCCTCACAATCACTTATTTTAAACAAGTCACACAAAACATCACAAAATATAAAAATAACTGATAACTTTTCTTGAAATTAATCTCATTCTTGCTTTGTATAACATATGGAAGTTATTTCACAATGGTTTAAAGGTCCACAAGTCAAATAAATAACATGAGCTTCAGAAAGAAAACATAAGTGAGTATCTTCACAATGTGGAAGTAGTCAAAAATAGGTCACTTAAAGCAATAACCATAAAATGACAAATTGATAAATAAGACTTCATCAAAATTAAACACTTTCCATTTAAGGCTTCATTAAGAAAATGAAGAGAAAAGCCACATACTGTGAGAAGACAGTTACAAGATATATGTGCTATCTGGGACAGAGACTGCCTACAACTCAAAATAAAAACACAAGGTATCCTGGGAGAAAGAGTGTCTTTGAATGATAACTCCATAAGAGAAACAAAAATAAATAAATATCCCAGTATGGTTAGAACCTGAGAAATATGATTTATACTATAAAGTGGTTTTGCTAAAAGAACTACAAAAACCAAGAAGGAAATCCAAAAGCCTGACAAGGTATAGAGCAACTGGAAATCTTCGGAGTGGTTGATGCAAGGACAATGATCAAACCATTGAAGACATTGTTGAGCAAGTACTTACAATTCTATATATTTTAAGTTTCTAGATAGTTTTAAAGTAGAAATAAACAAAAGTATTTGTTTTTAAGTCCTATACAAAAATGCTTAAAGTTTAACACAGTAAGCTAAAATTATAAACCATATGAGTATCCATATATGTATGTGCAAAGATACTTGTAATGTACAGTACATTCTTAGGATGAAAAAAATAGGGATTATGTGGATCAATTTAACAATATAATACTGAATGGAAGAACTTCTTATTAGCTTACTATCCAAGTCCATTCACATTGATGATACGAAACTAAAACACTATTGCAAGTTGGATCTTTTGCATTGCTGCACATTTGGGGAGAAATTATATATATATATATATAATTTCAATACAAATAAGATGTTCCTGATAGTTTATTCAAATTAACTTAAGTAAAATTTAATTTCAAATTTGGTTCACTCAAACTGAGCCATATTTTGTGTGCTCAATAGCCACATGTAGTATGGAACTATTTTACCATGAAACACGGAGAACTCATATATATCACAGAAGTGGGTTCTCTTACACATAAGCATCTTGAACAGAAAATTATCTGTAATTCAGAAGAATTAGAACTATAACTTTCTTTATATAAGGACTGTTCCTGAGGAACATTCATAGTGGCACACACTTTTAATCCCAGCGTTTGGGAGGCAGAGACAAGCAGTTCTCTGTGGGTTTGAGGCCAGAATGGTTAACAAAGCAAGTCCAGGCAAGCTAGGAATCTGTTATGCGGAGAAATTCTGTCTTCAAAAAGCCATATATATCCATTCCTCAACTGAGGGGCATCTGGGCTCTTCCCAGCTTCTGGCTATTACAAATAAAGCTGCTACATCTGCACAATGGAATATTACTCAGCAGTAAAATAACAAGGAAATCACGAAATTTGCAGGTAAATGGTGGGATCTAGAAAAGATCATCCGGAGGTATCCCAGAAGCAAAAAGACATACAGGGTACATACACAATCAAAAGTGGATATTAGACATATAATATAGGATAAACATACTAAAATCTGTACACCTAAGGAAGCTAATCAAGGAGGAGGACCCTGGGTAAGATGCTCAATACCCATTCAGAAAGACAAAGAGGAGGGATATCGGAGGAGAGAGAAAACAGAGAACAGGACAGGAGCCTGCCACAGAGGGCTTCTGAAAGGCTCTACCCTGCAGATGCTGAGACTCATAGCCAAACTTTGGGCAGAGTGCAGGGGATCTTAGGAAAGAAGCGGGAGACAGTAAAACCTGGAGAGGACAGGAGCTCCACAAGGAGAGCAACACCTCCAAAAAAAAAAATTGAACACAGGGGTCTTTTCTGGGACTGATACTCCAACCAAGGACCACTCATGGAGATGGCCTGGAACCCCTGCACAGAGGTAACCTATTGCAGTTCAGTGTCCAAGTGGGTTCCATAGTAATGGGGACAGGAACTGTCTCCGACAGGAACTTATTGGCCTGCTCTTGCATCACCTTCCCCTGAGGGGAGAGCAGCCTTACCAGGCCAGATAGGAAGACAATGCAGCCACTCCTGAGACCTGAGAGACTAGGATCAGAGGGAAAAGGAGGAGGATCTCCCTTATCAGTGGACTGAGGGAGGGCATGGGTGGAGAAGAGGGAGGGAGAGTGGAACCAGGAGAGGAGGAGGGAGGGAGCTACAGGGGGAATACAAAGAGAATAAACTGTAATTAATAAAAATAAAAATGAGTTTTTAAAAAGCCATACATATATGTTGTCCATGGACATGGACTCTCCTGAGCTGATGGTGGCCATCAAAGAATTTTTGATATCATACACATCATAAAGTTGTCAAAACATACAAAATATTATGCAGCAAGGGTCATATATTATTGGCTACAAGTTTTACAACCACATGTTGGCAAATATTAATCAAATAAATATTGAATAAGTGATGAGTTAATATATTTGTGCCTATAGTTGTATGATATAAAGACATATAATGATGATCTCCATTCACAGTGATATTGATAAAGTACATTGAGTTAATGGCTATATTCTGCTCTATACAATAGTGTTTGTGATAAAGCAGGAATAGTAAAATACTGAGATGGCATATGTACACATAATAAAAAATTTACCCAAATATACCTTTGAAATCCCAGAAGCAGAAAGACTGTCTCAGACAATAACTCAGTGGCTGGCTCTTTGATCATCTCCCCCTGAGGGGGGAACAGCCTGACCAGGCCACAGAGGAAGAAAATGCATCCAGTCCTCATGAGACCTGCTGGGCTAGGGTCAGATGGAATGGGAGGAGGAACTCCCCTATCAGTGGACTTGGAAAGGGACAGGGAGGAGAAGGGGAAGGGAGAGTGGGATTGGGAGGGAATATAGGAGGGGGCTACAGCTGGGATACAACGTTGAATAAATTGGAATTAATATAAATATTTTTTTAATATATGGAATGTGTACATTTAAAACAACAAAAGAAAACGTAACCCCCATGAGGGTAAATCTAAAACCTAAAATAGACATTCACAAGGATATGCCTCATTATACTTTAAGAGAAGTCAATTATATAAGAAATATATTGATTCTCTTTGAAAATGTCTATTATACAAAACAAAATAAAAAAATAAGAACTGACAGAAAGATGATAAATTTATTTTAAATGCAAATAAAAATATATTAATAATTGTATCAAAACATTTATTAATCACTATAATCTAAGCTTTCTTCAGAAAACCCTAGAGGTACACATTCTAAATCAACATTGCAAACATATGAGTTGGATATTGTTATATCTGCTAGTATTATCCCTTAAATAAGTAGCAATTCTTGTTTTGCAGAAACATACACCAGCTCAGGGAAAATATATGTAATAATGGTTAATGCAGCATTATTTGACAGCCATTAAATGAAAACAACTTGTAGCTTTAACAGTAGATAAATGGACAAATAATTACTATTTGGTTACACAATGGGATACTTTTGAGTTAAAAGCACTAAAGTGAAATTATAGGAATCAAGCCTGATAGTCTCTGACACAATGTGAATTTGAAAATAAAAGCATATTGTAAAAAGATCAACACAGTATGGTGCTATTAGGGTACACTTTTGAAAAATACAAGACAATATTATTATCCAGTTTCAAAAACGAACTGCCAATGTTCAGAATCAGAAATTCAACAGCTGGGTGAAAGGAAAGCATCAGCCTGGAACGCCCATCAATGTGGTAGGAGTCTATGGATAAGCACAAGTCTACATAGTCTTACACACGTCAATGCTGAAATCCCACAATTAATAGAGCCAGTGTAGTTGACTCATCCCTGAGACATCTCTGTTGTCTTTTGTTAACAGGAATATCAGCCTAGCATACCGAGTTTGTCTCTTATATAACCTTCATGCTATTGTTAAGGTTCTCATTTCCAAGCATCATATTGGAGGTTAAAGGCTTCCTGTACAAACTTAGGAAAAACATGTTATTTCATTGTTAGTAAAAATGATGATGAATATTGACGTTGATGAAAAAGACTTGGGTTTCCTTCTAAGAGAATCTTATGTTCATCCCCTCAAGAACTTCTGACCTAAAGACTGATATTATTTTTTTTTACTTAGATTTTTTTACACAGCCACCTTTCTAAGGGTCTTTTTAACATGCTCTGGGTCTTCTGGAAAATCAAATGATTGCCTGGAAGCATTGATTTAAAAACAAATCCCAGTTCCAAAGTAATGAAATGCCTTTTTACGCTGTCACTGATACTGTCTTCTTTAACAAATGTGCAGGTTATTTTTACTTTTTCAGGGAATTTTTGATGAACATGAATTATTCATAGAGGACAGATAATATTTAAATGACATCGTTAAATAATTAAAAATGTGACTATCTCTGCTAGGAATTACTACATTAGGCTGAGAATACATTCTCATTATCTTTCCTCAATTTTCTGAGATTTTCAAATGAAAAGAATTTCTGAGTAATTCTTCTGTGCTATTATTGAGGGAGTGGAGATCTACCTTTAAAAAGACTTAAACTTTGTATCACATCTCCAACATATCATTATTAAAATATTCCTGAATAAATTTAGCAACTTCAAAATGACATATAGTATGTAATTAATAAAAAGTCCACCTGGCATTAGAATTTGTTGTACATCAAAGGGGAAGATAAAAATCTTCTGTTTTATTTCAAAGATACAGAAAAAAGAGTTTAGTCTCAAAAATGATATTAATCTATTACTTTGTGTTTTGTTCTTAGAATTTCTTTAAACTCTTACATAGTAGGTTCTTGACTACATCTGCATGCATGGCATGGCAATTCAAAGAAATATGAAAATATATGATTTAGGTACACTTCGTTATCTGTTTTAGATGTATTGACAAATATTGGAGATGAAGAACTTCAGCAATCTGACTAAAGTCATGCAGGTACAAATGACAAAAACTTTTGTCCAAATCAAGAGTAATATTAGCCTTTCTTATATCTCCTGAAAATAATAGTATTTCGTGTCTCTTGGTGGAGTTGCTTTGAATCTCGTTAAAACAAAGTTAAGGTGGTTTTCAAATTATTCAGAGATTTTAAATCAATCTAGTATTATTGTTTATTCTTCTCAAACCATTTTTAAATTTTTATTTATTTATTTATGTGTGTATGTATGTATTTATTTATTACAATGTGTTCACTTTGTAGCCTCGCTGCAGCCCCCTCCCTCATCTCCTCCCACTCCCACCCTCTCTCTCTCCCTCTTCTGTCTGACCTTAGCCTTTCAGGTCTCATCAAGGCTGGCTGCATCATCTTACTCTGTGGCCTGTCAAGGCTGCAACCCCCAGGAGGAGGTGATCAAAGAGCCTGCCACTGAGTTCATGTCAGAGCCAACACCTCTACCCCTTACTAGGGAACCCACTTAAAAATGGAGCAGCCTATGGGCTTCCTCGGAACAGGGGGTCTATGTCCTCTTCATTAAAGGTCCTTTGTTGGAGTATTGGACTCTGCAGGCCTCCCTGGGCCCACGTTTTTTGGCTCTGTTGTTCTCCTTGTGAGGTTTCTGTCCCCTCGAGATCTTTCTATCTCTCTCTTCTTCTATAAGGTTTCTGGCACTCTGCTCAAAGTTTGGCTATGAGTCTCAGTATCCCCTTCTATGCCCTAGTGGGTAGAGTCTTTCAGAGTTCCTCTGTGGAAGGTTCCAGTCCTGTTCTTTGTCTTCTCCTACTTCCTTTGCCTATCCTGTTTGCCCTTCTGAGTGAGGTTTCAGCTTCTTCCCTATTGTCCTCTGTATTGTTTAGCTTCTTTAGGACTGTAGATTTTACAATGTTTACCCTATATTATATGGCTAATACCCACTTATAAGTGAGTATGTATCATATGTGTCTTTCTGCTTCTGGGTTACCTCACTCAGGATGATCTTTCCTACTATTTGCCCGCAAATGTCATGGTTTCCTTATTTTTAATTGCTGAGTAGTATTACATTGTGTAAATGTACTGCACTTTCTGTATCCATTCCTTCTCTGTTGAGGGACATGTAGGTTGTTTACAGATTCAGCTCCATTCTATCACCATAGGAATTACTCTGTCCCTTCATCTATAATTTTCTACCCAACAGCCACACAACTGCTTAACTCCATAGTAAACAGAGAAATGTTCATCTTAATGCAAAAAAAGGAAACAACTTTATCAACCAAGGTTGAGTGGCATTCACAGATACTTTCGTCTTTTAGGATTTATTTTATGCTTTTCAAAAAAGTCCTGTGTCAGTTTTTAACTCCTTCCAATTTTTTCATCTTTTTAATGTTTAATATTTATGTGTTTGTGACAAGGTACCTCCAAGTTCCTGAAACTCACTATGTAGCTGAGCATGATATTGAACTCCTGATCTACCTGCTTCTACACCCAAGTGAAAGGATGACAAGTGTGAGATATTTTTGTTGAGTTACCACTGTGTTTCATAAAAGCAAAGAGATTTGTTTATTTTTTTCTTTTCTGGTTTAATGAACTCAATTTACCAGATTTTTTTTAAAGAATTCTGCTTCAATATTGTATCTAAATTCTCATCACACATTCAGTCAATTAATTTTTTTCTCCTGTTGTCTTCTAGATGATAAATAGTTTCACATTTACTATTTAGTTTGGTCTTTGAAACATGTTGGGTTAAGATTTTTGTGCTAAATGTGTAAGTTCTATTTGTATATTTAACCTTTTGCATATAGACATACAATAGTTTTCAAGCCCAATTTCTTAAATACTATTATTTCTTAAATCAATTACATATTTCTTCTTCAAGAATGATGTCATTTATGTGAGTGGATTTCTGGCATCCTTTATATTTTATCTACCTTCTTTCATTTTAGTGCTGAATTGGCCTTTAAAAAAAAACTTCTTTAGTTAAAAATACAATGTTTTCATACAATATATTCTGATCATGGCTTACCCTCCTCGATCTCTTTCCAGCCCCACCCTAATACGCTTCCCACACACTTCCATGGCTTCTTTCTTGATCCTTTGATCCACACATACACTGTAGACTCAGTTGAATTATATCCACAAAGATAAATTACTAGGATCTTGGTAATAATTAGTGAAGATATAGGTCTTATGGAAAGATATCAAATTGTACTCTAATCCATGACAACATAATGAATTTGTATTCATTCATATGATTTTGATACCTTCTTCAGAGCTTCATAATTTTTTCATATATATTCTATGTGTTTTATACATTTTAATCTTAAGTGTGTAATTATTTTGATTATCTGCAAATTATATATTTTCTTCATTATGCTCTCCATATTTTCATGGCTACATTAAAAAGTCCATTAAACTTGGTATATTAACCTTGTATCTGATGGTATTAGTTTATTATTTAATATTTTAGAGTGTTTTGTCAGTGCATTCAGAAATTGTATATGACTAATCATGTCACCAACAACACAGTATTACTTTTTTCATACTAGCCAAAATTCTTCTCATTTTTTTCTTGCCTGATTGTTCATACCTTAGTACAATGATGCAAAAGCCTAGAGGGTCCACTGCTCGTAATCTTGATCACGAGAGAAAAGCATTCCTCTACTCTGTTCTTAAGCAAATGGTTCCAGATATTTTTCATCAAGTTGAATATGTTTCCCTGTATGCAAAACTTTTAGAGAGTTTTCTGATGACTAGGTGTGTTTTATCAGACACCTTTCATGCAACAATTTAAGTGGTAACTTTCCTATATGTCAGGCTGCATTAATCAATCTTCAAACACTAAACAAGTTTGTATATGTTACGTATTCATCCATTAGAAAATCATAACAAAATATCAGAGATAGTTAAGAGTAGATACTGAGCTTGTTGAATCTAGATCTTTATTTGCTATGGTAGACATCTATGCAACTACTGTTTTCACCTTTCACACAGCTCTTAGTTGCATCCTACACCACAGAAAAGCTAACTGAGTCATTGATTCTATCATCTTCTCAAAAATGCTCATATTTAAAGGAAAAGTATAAGACACTCAAGAAAAAAAGTGAATAAAGAAGGAAAGAATGTTGGAATATAAAAATTTATTGGAGGTTAACATAAAATTTGGAGGTCAGTTGATGTTGGCTTTAATATACATTATAGACAAAAAATGTGACCTCTGATTTTGTCATTACAGAACAAAAAATATTTGAATAAGACCTATCTTAAAATAATTCAAGATTTATACAACAACAATTAACAGTAAGAGACCCTCAATTTGAAAAAGAAAAAAGAAGGGTATATAGAGGAAAAAAGTAGAAGAGGGCAATAATATAGTAATATTATAATAAGTAATATAATAATATAATAAAAGATGCCCTCAATTTGAAAAAAAAAGGAATGGTATAATGGAGGAAGAAAGTGGAAGAGGGGAATAATATAATTGTATTATAATCTCAAAAAAGGTAAGGTGTGTGAAAGATCTTTATTAGTAGTGGAAGTATCAAAAAGACAAAGATTTCTAAGACCTAACTCATGGCCATGTAAAAATGCCCTTATTTAGAAATAGGATTTTTTTTTTTTTTTACAGTCAGGAACAAATTAGGATGAGACTGCATACAAATGATTAGAGTGATCCAAGATGGATGCTACGAGAGAACACTGTGTCTGAGGAGTAGGAGAGCAGAAACAACTCAGCAACCAGGAGACTGAACTCTGGGACCTAAAACGCCAGCATTGTGAGTGCCAGTTGAGCGGAACTCCTACAGTGAGAAAATCAAGTGGGAAAACCCTAGGGACACCCAGTTATTACCTGGAGAAATTTCCCGGTGACCAGCGGCACACAGCTCTGATCTGGAATAGCAGAAGCGCTGGGTGCCCATACCCGCCATTGTAGACTGGATCACACAGTCTTGCAGGCAGTCTCGGGAGGAGCCAGGTGCCATTTTCGCTGAACTGCGCCCTACGAGCTCGCACTGCACCCGGGTTCTGCTTCGACCCGCGGGTGTGCTGCTGGCTCTGATGAATCATCAGAACCACCACAGACTGAGTGGATTGGGGGGGCCGTTTTGACGAGTCTGCATGCTGCGGGGGCGGGTGCCTAATGCATCCTCCAGCAAAAACACAGTCAGTGTGTGAGTCCATCGGCAGGTCTGAGGGGAACCCGAGTTCTGTCTCAACCCACAGGTATGCAGCAGGCACGAACCTATCGCCGGAACCACCACAGACTGAGTGGATTGGGGGACCTTTTTAACCAGTCCCCACACTGCCAGGGTGCGAGCCTAACACTTCCACCAGCAAAAACTCAGTCAGTGTGTGAGTCCGCCAGCTGATCTGGGAAGAACCCGAGTTCTGTCTCAACCCACAGCTGAGAGGATCCTGGGACCATCTTGACCAGACAGCACACTAAGGGCGAAAGCTGCATGCATCTGCCAGCAAAAACCCCAGTTCGGGTGTCTGTCCATGGGCCAGACAGAGAAGGTCTCGGGCACCATTTCTGACAGCCCTGCATACAGCAGATGCACACCAACCCAAACCCACTGTGTGTGCCCCAAATA
>CM053748.1:35731945-35779168 GCA_028658305.1 Pachyuromys duprasi
TCTTTTTAGCTCCATACCCCATTTTTTAATTGGATTTATTTGGTTTCTTGCTTTCTTTGTTACTAATTTAATACTGATTTTTCTTGGCCTGTGTTTCCCCAACACTCAGATCATTTTCCTGAAAAGCTCCATGTCTTTTTCTTAATTAAAATTTTATTTGTTTATATTAATTACAATTTATTTGCTTTGTATCCCAGCTGTAGACCTTCCCTCATTCCCTCACAATAGCTCTCTCCCTCCCTCATATCCTCCCGCTCCTCTCTAAGTCCACTGATAGGGAGGTCCTCCTCCACTACCATCTGACCCTACCTTATCAGGTCTCATCAGGACTGGCTGCAAAGTCCTTCTCTGTGCCCTAGCAAGGCTGCTCCAAAGTTCATGTCTTAAAAGACTTAGTTCATGGATTGTTTTCTCCTTAACTACAACCAAAAACCCAACTAAGAACATTATACAAGAAGAAGGGCTAGTATTTTCTCATATCACAACAAGACAGGAATGTCAGAGTTAATAACAACAGGAGTATTTGTTTGAGACTACTTGTATCACCGCAATGACTCATCACATCTTGCTGGGCCAAGAACTAGAGAAAAAGAACGAGAGTTATCAGTTGTTTGTTGTTTGTTTTTGTTTTTCCCATTTTCTTCTTTGCATCAGTGAAACATCCAAGCCCCTGCACTGGTATTACAAACAATCAGGACAAGTCTGGTCTCTTTTTTTCGGTTAATACTTTAAGGAAGCAACCTCACAGACTCACTGCAAAGGTGTGCCACATTAGTTCACTATTCACGAATAGTCAACTATTCATGAATATTAACTATAGCTGTCCACAAAGTGACATTCCCTACTGGGAGTTGGTGGGACCTTTAGAATGTGGGGACTCTATAGTCTTTGAAGACAGACTCTTGAACATTTTTTTAAGACCACAATTTTCTTGTAATTGCCAGAGGTTTTGCTCTGTGAGCTCTCATCACAATGTGCTTCCTCAAAAGATACCCCAAAACTGAAAACACTGAATCATTAACTCAGACTTCAGAATAGTGAGTCAAATAAACGTCAGCCACTTTTAAGTAAACTGTGTAACAGTTTATGATATCAGAATGCTAATATATATTTAGCATACAACATAGACTATGCAAACAATTATGAAAAGTAATATATGTCACCAGATAAGATGCCTAGGGTACTCTTTTTAATTTTAAATTTTAACTTTTTTCACAGTTTATTCATTATATACCCAATTAAAGCCCCCCTCAACTCCTCCCAGTCCTACCCTCCCTCTCTCTTCCCCCCTACCACCTTCCCATAGTTGACTGAAAGGTGGAGTTCTCCTTCTTTGCCATCTGTCCATAGCTTGTCAAGTCTCATCATGGGGAGGACCTAGACCCCCAGGCTCAGATGTAGCTGGTTGGCAGCTCAATCTCCATGTGGATTCCTGAATAAGGGGAGCAGGGGCTGCCTAGGTCATGAACTAGGTTGCCTGCTCTTTGATGCTCTACATGCCCCTGGTGATGCGGCCTTACAAGGCCATGGAGGAAGAGGATCCAGGCAGTCCTATTGAACCTTGGGTACTTTTCAAAGAAGTTAACAGCATATTTGTGGCATCTCCATGTTGATCACTTCATAATTGTACTTTAAGATTTTCTCAGTGTGCATTTTAGAGAGAGGGCATAGAATGAAAGCAAGTAAATAGTTTGTTTTCTGTCAGTCATTCTGTATATATATATATATATATATATATATATATATATATATATATATATATATATATATATATCTGTCCCTCTCTGCCCCCCTTTCTCTCTTTCTGTCTCTCTTAGTCTCTATTTTTATCCCTCCTTCCCTACCTCCTCTTTTACTTCTCTCTCCATAAAAAAATGATACAAAAGATCAGTTACTGCACTAAAATTAAAAGCATGTTTTCCATCCTACAGTTGTCAGATGACATTCTACAGATTCCATAATGTGTCTTAACTTATGTTTCCATCCTTTTAAAAAGTGAAGGTGAGTTTATAAAATCCATTATATCTGATCTTCTAAGAAAATAAATTTATTCAACACTTCTCTTAGTTTTACTTGATGCACACTTCAAAATTCATCCGTAAACAATGTGAGTCAAGTATCTTAGCATGAAACATGAAATCTAAAACAATGAGAAAACTGCATAGATACATACACAGAAATGGTAAAAATAAACAAAATATCAAACGTTAGCCCACTTGGGCTTCTTATTGCTTCATTTTTATTGACACATATTCTACACTGCCTATGTGCTCTTATAAATGACTGTACTAACAATTTTACAGTTTGATTTATAATTTTCTACAGTGATTGGCATATATGAGGGTAGCTTGAAAATACAACTCCTGATTTGTTTTCTCTTTGATGAGTCTGGATATTCTCCCAGAAAAATGAAGCATAAAGGTTAAGAGAGGTAGTAAAATGAAATATACACAGAAGATAGAAACTACTAACAGATCTCAGGGTGAGTTTGTTCCTAAAAATAACTGCATACATTACACAGAGAGCATCCTTAGCACTGCATCTGCTAATAGAGCTACACCATTAAAAAGAAATACTATTGGTGTGTCATAAGCCTTGGCATAATAAAAAAGCACTTGCTTAAACTAATAAAGGTACATTAGGGTATGTGAAAATGGGAAGGTTTGCTCCAGAGAGCAAGTGCTGTTTAATGACCAAAAAAAAAGAACGGAGCAGAGAGCAGGAAAAGCCCCAGAACAGAAGCGCATGTTTAAGTCCAGTTTGCCCTGAAGTAACAGGAATCCTCTTTGTCCATGAGTGACACTCCATCAGTCACAGTACAAGAGATGAGTTTAAACCCCCAGGAAGAGAAACTGAGGATATCAGCAAACATCTACATACGAATCCTTTATGAACAAGTAAAATATTTTCAGGGGTATCATCCTACTGATGATTACATAATAAATATGTTATCATTCATAGACTTCTAGATGGAATTGAGTGCATCCTATAGGTCATTCTTTAAATCCCAATAAATATCTCTGAGAGGTAAGGCAGTTCTTATCAGTGGCACATAGAGTAATTCAGATCAGTCTGTTATTAACACCAGCTACTCTTTGGGAATTAAAAGTCATCAGGTCAGAAATTAAAGTTTTGGTATTAGTGTTAAACAGAAGTCACTGTGGTGGCAAATTTTCTATGCCACAGTAAAGTCCCATTAGAAACATGCAAGAGCCTTTCTTTTAGAATCCTTATGTGTTACAAATGATGCTGGACTCTTGGCAGACATCCGTTCTTCCTTTTGATGCCCCCAGATTAAGCACAAGAACTATGTCTCAGAATAACCCAAACAGAGAATTAATGTCTTGACTTGGTAGTAAATTCCTTCCATTCTTAGAGAATATAGGGTGTGTATCTTGGCAAAGAGAGCTTGCAGACATTTGTAGGATTGCATCTTAAAGCTATGTTCCATGAGGTATGGACTACAAGGCAACATGAGGGAGTTTACTAATACAGGAGTACTCCGTGTGATCATTCTGTGTTATCCTGTCATTAATACCTGGAACAGATTCAAATATTGAAAAGTGAGGCTCTCATCGCTTCAACAGAACAGTGGCTTATAGTAACCAAGATGTAACTGCCAGAGATGACTTAGTATTGAATGTAGAAAAGGATCAGATAATGAGTATTACAGTAAATTTATTGTGTAGATTCATCAAGGTGTGCACTGTTTTAGTTTAATAAAAGAAATAGGTTCTGGTGTTTGACAAAACAGTGGAGTAAACATAATTAACAATAATTCATTTTGTGTCTAATCTCAATACATTTAGAAAAAATTAGTTTAAATATACACCCCAAAAGTGAATGATAAAACATTCAGATAATGGATATTTTAATTGCCCCTAATTGATCACTACCTACTAGATAAATGTGGCAGAGCACATTGTATGCTTCATACATATACATAACATTGGGATATGTATTTATCAAATGAAAGCAAAAACAGGGCTATATGGGGAAAATAAAGAAACTAATAAGAGGAGGGAGTGGGGACAGAAAAGTCTGGAGGTAAATATGAGCAAAGTACTGTGGTATATATGGAAATGTCATACTGAAATTCATTATTTTGTTATGCTAACCAAATATTTAAAATAAGGAATAATAATTATTAGAAATAATCGATATTTTATTTAAAACAACAGAGCCCCCTCAGGAGGGTCTAGTAATAACAACCTATTAAAACACTAATAATGCACTAGCAAGGGAGATGGATAAGGGATTCACTGAAAGGTGAGAGGGATCTGTCCTCTGAAAATGAATAGAAGGAGCTGATGTGGATCTGCATTTACTAGTGTCCATGGGGGTGGTGGGTTTCCAGGAGATAGGAGCTAAGATTATGGTACTGAATCTTCTGAAGCAAATGAATGTGATTATATTGCTACAGGCAGTAAGGTTGGCATGTAAATAAGGGACTCTCCAGACTTGAGAGGTTGTTTCACAGCTAATAAGCCATCATATTCTTCCAGATGAACACAAACAGGCAACACAGAAATTCTGGGTTCTATCAAGAACTAGAGAGTAGAAGTCTGATGTCCACCACAACAATGAGGAGTCATTTTATCCCACACAGTTCCCAGACCTGTGGCATCTGAAAGCTTAAAGCCTGGATATTAAGTGTCCTTCCTGCCCAGAAGAATTTTACAAAATCACCATAAGTATACATTTTAAATTTCCTTTTAGACCTATGCTAAGCATTCCTACTGATTTCCATACAAATGTCTATGGGGTAAATGGAATGGCTTTATCCTGTTAGGTTTTTGTCAGAGACAGGGTTGGTCTAGAAAGGACACCTGAGATGCCAGCACAATTCTTTCTTTCAGAGTGAAGATGCGTAGATTGCAGAGGGGAACACCTCAAGTCTACCTCACAGAAGATGCAAGGGACACAAAGATCTTCCATTTTTGTACCTCAAACCTGGCTTCATGAATGAACTGGCTGGCAGAATCAAGTGGAAGCCTTTGAACCTGTTTGGCTGGACAACTGATGAAGCTGGAAGCTGTCTACAATCAAACGGACACATAGGAGTTAAGGCTACCCTAAACTATTTGAATAAGGTTTAGAAATCCCCATGGTATCTTCATCTTTCCATTCACCAGGGTTTCTTCTGTCAATAATTAAATGAATCTGGTGTTTAAGGCCACCTAGCATGTAAAAATGAATGTGTGGTGTCAGCAGTTATAGCTATTCTGCTGGATGTGGTGTTTTAACAGGGCAGATGTGGGGGGCAAGGAACTGACAAATGAATTAGCTTTTCATCTTAGTGTTTTATGAGTTTTTACTCCAGAGACAAATAAAGGTCTATCCACCACAGTTATGATACCAATGACAAACCAGAGAAATATTGTTGCTCAAATACAGCTTGGTGAAATAATGAGCTTAATTAGGATCAATTATAGTAGTTTGGGTATTACTTACAGAATCTTCATGTAATAAATTACATGATATACTGCTGAAGACATTTTTTCTGTATCACAATATCTACTGATAGTTATCTAAAATACTTGGGAATGGGTGTGACCTCTTGACTCTTCTCCCTTAATAATGGGAAGCTACTGAGCCCAATTTTTGCAAATCTCTTTTAGATGATCATAGCTGCTGATAGTTCTAGAGGGAAATTATAATCTCATGCCCAGAGGACAGCATCCCATTGTCTGAACAGGAAAGATGACTACAGACATCAATTCTATAATTGAAAATACCAAAATTTTATATTTATCTGATTGTGCATTAGCAGTGTTAACTATCTAATTCCCTTTTATAGTAGACTTCAAAAAACACCCAAGAACTTTATGGTAGAACCTCTATGTTAACAAAAGAAGAAATATTAAAATAATAGGGCAAAGCTAGGAGTAGCGTGGTTCAAAACTTAGTCCCAGCTCTCAGGAATCAAAGGAAACAATCAAAGGATCAATGTTAGTATGAAGACAGCTTGGTCAAAATAGTGAATTATCTACCAACCAGAGCTACATAGTAAGACTCTGTCTCAAATATCTGAATAAATAAATAAAATAAAAGAAAGAAAATTAAAAGATGAAGAAGAAGGGAAAAAAGAAAGAGGGAAGGAAGAAACCAAAGGAAAAGAAAAGCAGTCCAAATTTACTTATATAATCGGCCTATTTATTTTCTACTTCTTGGCAGTGCAGCCAACAAATAGAACAATAGAATTTAAATGACTCAGTTTCTCACACTAGAAAAATATTCCCTCACAGGCAGAATAATGTGATCTAGTCAAATTCCTCATGAAGAACAGGAATCATCAAACAGTATCCTGTGAAACAAATAAGTCAGTTACTCCATTTAAAAAAAAAAGCTTAATTAAATAAATTTATGAGTTCTGTCTGCTGGTCACGGTGCAGAGCCTGCTGTGCTCCCAAAATAAAATAATAGCAGTTTATTGCCAATTTTTCAAATTTTCTTAGTTGAATCACCCACTCTCTCGTTCCTCTCTTCCTCCCCAGTTAATCACCCTATGCTTTCTATTTCCTTATTTATATCACCTGAAGTCTGCTGGTCCCCACTCTAGCACCCTCTCCATACTTCTCTTTTACTATCCTGGTTTATGTGGCTTTTACACCTAGACATTAAGCTACAACCGAAAGAGAAGAGGGAATATGCTATTTGTCTTTCTGTATCTGGATTACCTCACTCACTCTTTTCCAGTTCCATTCATTTAGCTGCAGTGTTTGTTACTTCTTTTTTATTTTTTCATTGCAAATGAATAGTATTACATGATATGCCACATTTTTATTATTCATTCACTGACTGAAAGACTTTTTCCCCCCCCATCTCCTACATGCTATCAATAGAGTAACAATGAACATCACAGAGCATGTATCATGGATTAGGGAGTTGCATCCTTTGGGCATATTCCAAGGAATGGTATAACTGGGCTATATGGTAGATTTGATTTTCATAGTAGTTGTACCAGTTTGCAACTCCAACAATACTTATGATGGCTCCCTTTTCTCTACAACCCTTTCCGCTTTTGTTAGTCATTGTTTTGTTGATCTTTACCATACTGACTTGGTCAGATGAAATTTCAGAGTTGTTTTGATTTTCATTTTTCTAATTGCTAAACATGTTAAATGTTTTTGACAGAATTCTTAGCCAATTTTATTTCTCTTTTTTGTTGTGTGGAAAAGTGTTTTAGAACAATACATCTAACTCTCAATTTAAGTCACCAGGGACAAAATAATTTGTTAAGCATATTTTACTGTAATGAACATGCAACAATTCTGCCTCATAGTAACTAGTACTCTTTGAGGGGGGGTATTATTGTTTGCTTTACATCCAAATTGTAGCCCACCTCCTTTTACTGATCCTACCCACCCTCCTTCTCTCCCTCCCCCTCCATCCCACTGCCCTGTTCCTCAGAAAAGGGGAGCCTGCCCTCCCAAAACAACCCACCCCAGCTCATCAAGTTTCATCAGGACTGAGTGCATCCTTTCCACTGAGGCTAGACAAGGCACTCCTGGCCAAGAGGAAAATGATAGAGAAGCAGGCAACAAAGTTCATGTCAGAGACAGATCCTGCTTCCCTTACTGGAAACCCATATAAAGAGTAGGCTGCCATAGGATACATATGTGTAGGTGGTCCAGTTCTAGTTCATGTATGGTCCTTGGTTAGTGTATTAGTCTCCCTATGTTCCCTTGGGCCCATGATGACTCTGTTGGTCTTCTTATGGAGTTCTTAGCACCTTGAGGTCCTTCAATCCTTCTCCCCACTTTTCCACAAGAATCCAGGCACTCCCCCTAATGTTTGGCTGTGAATCTAAGATTATGTTTCAATCAGCTGCTGGGTGGAGCCTCTCAAGGGATAGCCATATTAGGCTCTAGTCTACTAGCATGGCAGAGTATCATTAATAGTTTCAGAGGTTGCCTGTCTCCCATGGGGTGGGTCTCAGGTTTGGCCAGGCATTGGTTGGATGTGGGACTCTGTTGTCTGGTAAGAGCAATCTCATTTCCACTTTAGAAATCAATCTGGCACTTTCTCAAAATATTAGAAATAGCTCTTGACCGAGCTATACCATTCCTGGGTACATACCCAAAACATGTTCCACCATACAGCAAGGATATTTGCTCAACTATGTTAATATCAGCTCTATTAGTAATAACCAGAATCTGGAAACAACCTAGATGTCCCTCAACCGAAGAACGGATAAATTGTGGTACATTTACACAATGGAAGGCTACTCAGCTATTAAAAAACAAGGAAATCATGAAATTTGCAAGCAATGGATGGAACTAGAAAAAAATCATACAAAGTGAGGTAACCCAGAAGCAGAAAGACACACATGGTATATCCTCACTTATAAGTCGATAGTAGCTATATAATACAGAATAACCATACTACAATCCACAGACCTAAAGAAGCTAAATAATAAAAAGGACCCTAGGGAAGGTGCTTAACTTTCATTCAAAAGTGCGAATAGGATAGACACCAGAAGTGATTATAGAAAGGGAACAGAATAGAAGCCTACCATAGATGTCCTCTGAAATTGAAGCAGATACTAAGACTCAGAGCCAAACTTTCGGCAGAGTGCAGGAAGTCTTATGAAAGAGTAGGGGATAGAAGGATATTGAGGTGACAAGAGCCCCACAAGGACACAAACAAAACCAACAATCTGGTCTGAGGGGAACTTGCAGAGATTGATGCACCAACCAAGGACCATGCATGGGGAGGACCTAGGACCCTGCTCAAACATAGCCCATTGGCAGCTCAGTCCATATGTGGGTTCCCTAGTAAAGGGAACATGGGTTGTCCCTGACATGGCATCTGTTGCCTGCTCCTCTATCACTGATCACCTCACCCTGGTGGGGTGGCCTTGCCAGGCCACAGAGGAATAGGATCCAGAAGTCCTGATGAGACTTGTTAGGCTAGGGTCAGATGGTAGGGGAGGAGGACCTCCACTGTCTGTGGTATAGGGGAGCAGGAAGGGGGGAAAGGAAGGAGGGTGGGGCCAGCAGGAGAAGAGGGAGGGGGCTTTAATAGAGATATAAAGTGAGTAAGTCATAGAAAGAAAGAAACAAAGAAACAAAGAGAGAAAAAAGAAAATAAAGGAGGGAAGGAAGGAAGGAAAGATTAAAATGTTCAGGTTGACAATTAGAAAATGAGGTTTTCCCTTTTCCATCACACATTAGTTGTTTCTTCCCCCATCATGTTTTTCTTTAGCTTTGTTGCTCAAAACACAGTGAGATAGACTTTATTCTGCTTTCTCCAGCCCACTACTGAGCAATCTATCAAAACAATGTTTACCACAACCATGAGAAATACATTACATTATAAGTGTTCAGTGTGTGAAACTCTCCTCTTCCTAATATTTTTTATGTTTAATGTCATAGAATCCTTTTGTCTCCAGATACTGTATTTTTCAGTTATTATGCCTCTGAAAAACTATATCTACAGATTAAGTTACGAACATTTACAAAAAAATGATACACAGTAAAAGCATGTAGAAATAGCTTGTTGAAAGTCAAAAAATTGGTTGAAAGTCAAAAATACTTGCAAATCTTTCAAAATGCACTCTGGCCATTAACAAAGACATGTGTTGCACCACACTAATGTTCAGAAAGAAATTTTTATCTATTCCCAGTATTAAACACTTTTCAGTTTCAAGGAGCTTATTATAGATGAATTTCCACAACACACTTTGTGTTTATTATTTACTGTTGCTTGATGCTATTCAAAAGCTGCCTAGAGGGGAGAAACCTTCCCAGGCCACAGTGGAAGACAATGCAATCAGTACTGAGGAGACCTGATAAGCTAGGGTCAGATGGAAGGGGAGGAGGACCTCCCCTATCAGTGGACTTGGGGAGGGACATGGCAGGAGAAGAGGGGAGGGAGGATGGGATTGGGAGGAGATGAAAGTGGGGCCTACAGCTGGGATACAAAGTGAATAAATTGTAACAAATAAAAACCTTAGTTAATTTTAATAAGTGATTTAAACTTTTGGAGAGATTATAAATTGAAGAAGAAAATCAATTGACACAAGACAACATAGAAAATGCATAAAGCAACATGTAATGATTATTAACATGCATTATTTCACAAAATAGATAATTGCATTATAACTTCCATGTCTGTGTATATCATATTCATATGCATATACCCAGGACACTCTTCTCTACCTTCCCCACTTCCACTGGTCTCCTTTTGCTATTGGTTTCTCTCTATATATTTTCAAATCTAGATTTTTTCATATGAATGAAAACATGGACTATTTGCTTTTCATTTTTATTTAAGGTAGATTTTTAAATACACTATATTCTGATGATGGTTTCTTCTCCCCCTCAAAAGATTTTTCTCTATCACCCACCCATATACGCACTCTCTCTACACCCTTTCTATCTCTCACTTTGGGATACAAACAGGCATATAAAATTATAGTAATAAAATGAGATGAAATTTATAAAACAGAATAGGACAAAATGTTGGATTCACATATTAGTGGTTAAGGCAAAGATCTATCTGTATATGCATATATCTCTCTCTATATATATGTATGTGTGTCTGTGTGTGTATGTATGTATATATATATATATATACATCAAGAGAGAGTGGAGAAACTAAATACTTCAGGCACAAGTAACATTTTTATATTCATTGTTCAGATAAAAATCTTTCTCATGCTTTTAGATGTTTTTGAAAAGCCTTGATATTTAAAAAAGCAACCAAGAAATAGTTCTTAATTGACTGAATGCAAAGAGATAGTTCCGGGATGGCTGGAGCTATGATGCGCGCAGCAGCGTTCTTATTCATTACTTCAGCTAATATGGATTTGATTTCATTTCCAAAACAATAAACATCTCTTGAAATTTAATGATTTCTGGTAGCTGATGTTGATCAAAGAGTAAGCAAAACAGTGAAGAAGGTGCAAAGCAAAGAGACTTATCCAGAATATACACAAACATAAACCCAACCATGCCTCTGAGTATAGAGACACTTACGTATCTTTCATCAAAATTGGTACATTTTAGAAAATGATCTATGAATTATTACTTAGAAGAATTGTGTATATGTCTGTACATTCATAAAGGCACAGAGTGCCAACAGGCACAGTTAGGGCAGGGTGGTCTTAGTATTACTTTATACACATTTCTAGAATTTTTCCCAAAATAAACAGAATACATTTTATAAAGACTCTAGTTTACTAGATGTTCATATTGTTGAAAGTAGCTTATTCCAATATCTCAAGGAAGCACATTATTTTTTCTCATGAATATTAAACTCATGAAACAGGCAAAAAGAAAACTGGACTGATTCCCCTGGTGAACATGAATGCAAAAAAATTCTCAACAAAATATTTGTAAACCAAGTTCAAGAACACATTAAGAAGATCATACTTCAAAGAAACACATCTACAAACAAAAGGGGGGGAAAAAGCTTTACTGAAAAAAAAAAGAAGAAGATTATACTTCATGACCAAGTTGGTTTTCATTCCAGGGATGCAAGGTTGGTTCAACATTTGCAAATCAGTAAATATAATTTACTACATGAATAAACATAAGGACAGAAATTTCATGAAAATCTCAATAGAAGAAAAAGCATTTGATAAAGTTAAACATGGCTTCATCACAAAAGTCCCAGAGAATATGGGAATAAGTAGAGCATGTCTCAAAACAGTAAATACTCTCTCTATAACAAACCAATTCCAAACAATCTACTAAAGAGAAAAAAAGTGAAAACATGTCCGCCAAAATTTGGAATGATACAAGAATGTCTACTATCTCTATTCTTATTCAAATAATGCTTTAAGTTTTAGCTAAGTAATCAAATAACAGAAACATAAAAACAGAATTAAAATAGGAAAAGAAGTGGAATTGTCAGTTTATGGACCAAAGACTATATTAATATACCTCACAGTCTCTAACAGAAAACTCTAAATAGTAAATGTTTTCAGTAAAAATGGAGGATATAAAGGCAACAAATAAAGCATTAGTAGCTTTCATATACCCCAGTAACAAACTTGATTATAGAGAAATAAGGGGAAAAAATCCCATTTACAATAGGTCCCTGAAAAACTGAGTTCATAGCAATAAACCTTACCCAGGAACTAAAACACATCTACAACCACGCATTTCAGACACTGAAAAATTTAAGAAAGAAGAAGCTAATCACTGAAGAGAGCTTTCATGATTCTACATGGCAGAATTAGCTTTATAAGAATGGTCATATAACGAACATAAGACACAGATTCAGTCTAAACTCCCATCAGCATTAAATGACATTCTTCACCAAACTACAAAAATAGCAACATTTCTTATGAAAACACAAAATAGTCCACATGGCCAAAACAATGCTAAGCAGAAAGAACACCCCTGAAGGCATCACAATACCTGATATAAAGATTATACTACATACTGGCAATGATTTAAAGACAGTTGCACATGGATTAGAGTTCATAAGTTGTGAGAAAGGCTTCAAATTAAGAACAGAACAAGGACATTTGTTCAACCATGTTCATAGAAGCTCTACTCTTAATAACCACAATCTGGAAACAACCTAGATGTCCCTCACCTGAAGAATGGATACAGGAATCGTGCTACATTTACACAATGGAATACTACTCAGGTATTTAAAACAAAGAAATCACAAAATTTGTAGGCAAATGGTGGGAACAAGAAAAGATCACCTTGAGTGAGGTAACCCAGAAACAGAAAGACACATGGTATCCTACAGAGAATGATAACCCAACCAAGGACCATGGAGAGGACCTACAAGCCCAGATACCCAGTGTCCAAGTGGGTTCCCAAGCAAGGGGTCAAGGGCTGTCTCTCAGATGAACTCAGTGGAAGGCTCTCTGATCACCTGCCCCTGGTGAGAGCAGCCTTACCAGGCCACAGAGGAAAACAATTCAGCTAGTTCTCATGAGACCTGATAGGCTAGGGTCAGATAGAAGAGGAGAAGCCCTCCCCTATCAGTAGACTAGGGGTGGGGCATAGAGGGAGAAGAGGGAGGAGGGTGGAATTGGGAGGAGACAAGAGAGGGGCCACAGCCAGATACAAAGTGAATAAATTGTAATAAATAATAATAATTAAAATTAAAAGTGAAAAAAGACTAGAAATAACCCATTCAATAAATAGCAAGTAGAGAAGATGGAATTAGGTTCAGACTTTCCACCCTGCACATGAAATTAACTCAAAGTGGTAAAAGGTCCTAATTTAAAAGACAAAATATTGCAAATGTTAAAGAAAAACAAAGACTAGACTTTAACTTATATACATAGTCAAGAACTTTCCACTAGCACAGGGAATTAGCTGTGAGACTACATGAAATTAGTTTTTCTTTGGCAAAGGAAACTACACTTTACACTAATAAATGTCTACAGAACAGAAGAAAATCTTTGCTAACTACATTTCAGACACAGTATTAGGATACAGGAAGGACTGCAAAAGATTATACATACACACAAAAAAAATATCTGTTAATCATTAACAACTAATGAACAAATAGTTTTCCAAAGAAGGATCACAAATGGGAAGTTAACATGAAAAACTAAATAAAAGTGTTTAACATCCTTAGCAATCAAGAAAATACACAGAAAGAAAAAAAAAAGAAAACATTCAGATGGATTACAAGATGGCTTTAGCCATATCTGAAGGGCACAGTATCCAAAACTCTGAAATTGGTGAGTGGAGGAGCAGCTGAAGCCCGAACATCTACATTGAGGTTTCCTGGGTGAGTGGGGACAACCAGTGAGCTGGGACAATTTGGACCCAGGTCACCTGTGGATGTCTCCAGGGACTGAGAGTCATGAATATTCAACCCCCCTGCACTTCCCCTTGTCCCAAGCACAGACCTCCATGCTAGGCATTGCCACGAGCGCCATCCTGTGTGCTCCATGACTGAGGCTGTGGCAGTACAGGCCTCCCAGGTCTGCAGCTGCAGCGGGGCAGCAGCTAACCCAAGCAGGATCCTCCATGCTCTGTGACTAAGACAGCAGAGGCAGCTGCCCCAAGTAACGGTTTCCCTGCCAAGTGGCCAATCAGTGGACACCACTGAGCTGGTGGATCTCCTATACACGTATTTGCACTTGAAGGCCCAAATCTGAGAGAAGAGAACAGGGGGAATCCCTGTGCTTCTCTGTTAGGTCTGCCAGCAAGTGAGTGCACCTTCAAGTGAGTGCATGCAAAGCCCAAGATCCAGCGTCCCTCCACACTAGTGGTCAGGCAGTGGATCCCTTCCACCTACATGCCCACTATGGACAACATAGGGATCCTTAGGACACTACTCTCAACATTGAAGCCCCTGTTCTTGTGGGTCTACCAGTGGAGTCCAGGCAAACAATTTGTGGAACAGACACAGATCTGAATACCAGAAGGACAGTAGGGCAGGCTTGTATGATACTAAGGTTTGCAGGGCACCTGCACATGTGCCTTGAGCCCTCTAACACCACCAGCACACCCTGATGACCTTAGTACCACCCTTACAGGCATCTACACACTCTAGCACTATGTCTTCCAAGGCATAGTTCCAGTCAAACTCTCAAGCTTTTGCAAATGAACCTGCAACCTTGCTCCTTTAACTACAACTGAAACACCAACATCGACTTTCAGTGGACCTCTCTCATCAACCTGAAGAATACTCCAGACACCAAAGACAGATGAACCCAGTCTGAAGTGCAGACTCCAGGAACAAACGGCAAAGGTTAAGGACAAGCAGATGGCTAGAGGTCAGAATAAGAATGCATCCAGAACATCATGGCTTCACCAGCAACCCAGAAGATCAATAGATATTTTAATTCATCAGAAACACAGGAAAATGATCTCAAATCTATGCTTATTCGGTTATTAGAGGCACATAACAAGGAAATGAACATAATTCTCAAAGAAATACAGACAAATGCAGCCAAACAACTAGAGGCACATGTAGAGGCAAAGTAGAGGTATATAGAGAGGAAACTAACAACAACAACAAAAATAGAGTCCGTCATGGAAAGACAGGAATCCATATTTGAAGAGATGAAAGAAATGGTGCAAGACATAAAAACAAAATTAGAATCAATAAAGAAAACACAGCCAGAGAAAACCCTGGAGCTGGAGAAATTAGAGAAAAGATCAGGAACCACAAAGTTAAGCATCACCAACAGATACAAGAGATGGAAGTGCAGACCAATCAGTTCATGTCAGAGACAGTCCTTGTCCCCATTACTATGGAGGCCACTTGGACACTGAACTGCCATAGGCTACCTCTGTGCAGGGGTTCTAGGCCATCTCCATGAGTGTTCCTTGGCTGGAGTATCAGTTTCAGAAAAGACCCCTGTGTCCCAGCTTTTTGGATCTGTTGCTCTCCTTGTGGAGCTCCTGTCTTCTCCAGGTCTTACTATCTCCCACTTATTTTATAAGATTCCCTGTACTCTGCTCAAAGTTTGGCTATGAGTCTCAACATCTGCCTTGATACCCTGCAGGGTAGAGCCTTTCAGAAGCCCTCTGTAGTAGGCTCCTGTGAAGTGATTCGCCTGCTCTTTGATCACCTCCCCCTGAGAGGGGAGCAGCCTTACCAGGCCACAGAAGAAGACAATGCAGCCACTCCTGATGAGACCTGATAGACTAGGATCAGAGGGAAGGGAAGGAGGACCTTCCTTATCAGTGGACTGGGAGAGGGACAGGGGTGCAAAAGAGGGAAGGTGGGATTGGGAGAGGAGGAAAGAGGGAGCTACAGGGGGAATACAAAGTGAATAAGCTGTAATTAATAAAAACAAAAATAATTATTAAAAAGGATGGAAGAGAGAATCTTGGGTGCTGAAGACGCAATTGCAGAAATTTCTCAAAGAAGTACAATTAGAAAACTTCCAAACATAAAACATACAAGAAAACAAGGACACCATGAAAAGAAAAAAATATAAAAATAACAAAATAGATTTAAAAAACAGATTCCAGTCTCCAGAGTCCAGAAAATATTTTCAAGAAAATAATAGAAGAAGATTTTCCCAACTAAAAGAAAGAGATGTCCATTAACATACAAGAGGCCTACAGAACACCAAATAGACTGGACCAGAAAAGAAATTCCTCATGTCACATGAAAGTCAAAATATTAAATCTACAGAACAAAGAAAAAAATACTAAAAGTGGCAAGGGAAAAAGGCCAAGAAACATAAAGGTAGACCTATCAGAATCACATCAGGCTTCTAAACAGAAAGTCTGAAAGCCAGAAGGGCCTAGGTAGACGTCATGCAGACTCTAAGAGACGACAGATGCCAACCAAGACTACTATACTCAGCAATACTTTCAATCAACATAGAAGGAGAAAACAAATTATTCCATGACAAGACTAAACTTAATATCTACACAACAACCCAGCCCTATAGAAGATACTAAAAGGAAAACGCCAATCCAGGGAAATCAACTACAGCCAAAAAAAAAAAACACAGAATACAGATAACTTCACAACAAAAAATTAAAATTAAAAAAGCACACAAACATACTATAACCTCCAACTCAACAATAAAAGGAACTAAAATCATTGATCACTGTTATCTATCAACGTCCATGGACTCAACTCTCCAATGAAAAGACACAGGCTAATACAGTGGTTGCAGAAACAGGATCCAACATTCTGCTGCATCCAAGAAACACACCTCTGCACCAAAGACAAACACTACCTCAAAGTAAAGAGCTAGAAAAAGGGTTTTTCAAGCAAACAGACCCATAAAAAAAAAAGCGGGGTAGCTATCCTAAAGTCTAATAAAAATAACATTCAACCAAAATTGATCAAAATAAGATGAGGGGGCACATAATTCTCATGAAAGGAAAATTCACAAGGAGGAATCACAATCCTGAACATCTATGCCCCAAATACTAGAGCACCTGCATTTGTAAATGAAACATTATTTAATATTAAATCACCCATCGATCCCAATGCCTTAATAGTGGGAGGCTTCAATGCTCTACTCTCACTAAGGGATAGGTCATCCAGGCAGAAGCTAAATAGGGAAATAATGACACTTATCGAGGTCTTAAATCAAATGGACCTAATAGTTGTCTACAAAACTTTTTATTCAAAAGATTATACCTTCTTTTCAACACCTCATGGGACCTTCTCAAAAATTGACCATAAAGTCAGGCACATAGTAAGCCTCAACAAATACAAGAAAATCAAAATAAGCCTTTGAATCCAATCAGACCACCATGGCCTAAAACTAGACCTCAACAACAAATGTAATAACAAAAGGCCTACATACACATAGAAACTGAACAATTCTCTACTCATTGACAGCTTGGTCAGGGAAGAAATGAAAAATCAAATTAGAGACTTCCTAAAATTCAATGAAAATGAAGGCAAAACATACCCAAATTTATGGGAAACAATGAAAGCAGTGCTAAGAGGAAAATTCATAGCACTAAGTGCCTCCAGAAAGAAGTTTGAGACATCTCACACAAGCTTCTTAAACACACACTTATATGCCCTGGGGAGGGGGGAAGAAACAGACACACCCAAGAGGAGTATATGATTGAAAATAATCAAACTCAGAGCTGAAATCATTTAATTAGAAACAAAGAAAGCAATTCAAAGAATCTAGACCAACAGCTGTTTCTTTGAGAATATCAACAAGATAAACAAACCCTTAGTCAAAGTAACTGAAAGACAGAGAGAAACTATCCAAATCAACAAAATTAGAAACAAAAAGAGGGACATAACAACAGACACTGAGGAAATCCAAACAATCATTAGGACTTACTACAAAAGACTATATGCCACAAAATTTGAAAATCTAAATAAAATGGACAATTTTCTTGATAGATTCCATTTACCAAAATTAAATCAAAATCAGATAAATAGAATAAATAGTCCTATGTCCCTCAGGGAAATAGAAGCAGTCATCAAAAGTCTCCCTTCCAAAATAAAAAACAAAACAAAACAAAACAAAAAAAAACCCAGGGCCAGATGGTGTCAGCACAGAATTCTACCAGACCTTTCAAAGAAGACCTACCTCCAATTATCTTCAATCTGTTCCACAAAACAGAAACAGAAGGAACTCTACCAGACTCATTCTATGAAGCCACAGTCACCTTGATGCCTAAATCACACAAAGACCCAACAACAACAAAAAAAGAACTTCAGATCTCTTATGAGCATTGATGCAAAAATACTCAAAATACTTGCAAACAGAACTCAAGAACATATTAAGGATATAATCCATCATGACCAAGTAGGCTTCATCCCAAGCATGCACAGTTGGGTCAATATATGGAAATCTATTAATGTAATCCACCACATAAACAAACTGAAGGAGAAAACTATATGATCATCTCCTTAGATGCTGAAAAAGCATCTGACTAATTCTAACACCCATTCATGTTTAAAGTCTTGGAGAGATCGGGGATACAAGGCACATACCTAAACATAGTAAAGGCAATTTACAGCAAGGCTGTAAACATCAAACTAAATGGAAATAAACTTAAATCAATCCTACTGAATTCAGGGACAAGGCAAGAGATACCTCCATATTTCTTCAACATTGTAATTGAAGTCCTAGCTAGAGCAATAAGACAAATAAAGGAGATTAAGGAGATAGAAATCAGAAAGAAGGAAGTCAAAACATCACTATTTCCAGATGATATGAGTGATACAAAAATATCCAGCCAGAGAACTCTATCAGCTGATAAATAACTTCAGCAAAGTAGCTGGATACAAAATTAACTACTCAAAAAAAAAAATCAGTAGCACTCTTGTATATGAAAGACAAAGGGGCTGAGAGAAATTAGAGAAACTACACCCTTCACAATAGCCACTAATAACATAAAGTACCTTGGTTTTACTCTAATAAAACAATTGAAAGACATGTTTAAAAAAAAAACTTCACGTCTTTGAAGAAAGAAATTGAATAAGATATCAGAAGCTGAAAAGATCTTCCATGCTCATGGATCTGTAGGATTATCAGTGAAAATGACCATCCTAACAAAAGCAATCTACAGATTCAATGCAATTCCCATCAAAATGCCAACACAATTCTTTACAGAACTTGAAAGAACAATTCTCAATTTCCTATGGAAAAACAAAAAACCCAGGATTGCCAAAACAATCCTGTACAACAAATTGTCTGGAGGTATCACCATCCCTGATCTCAAGCTGTACTACAGAGTAATAGTAATAAAAACTGCGTGATACTGGCATTGAAACAGAATGGTGGATCAATGGACTTGAGTAGAAGTCCCAGAAATAAACACACACACCTAAGGATACTTGATTTTTGACAAAGAAGCCAAAATCATACAAAAAAAAATAAACAGCATCTTCAACAAATGGTACACATCTAACTGGATATCTATATGTATAAAATGCAAATAGATCCATATTTATCACCGTGCACAAAACTAAAGTCCAAATGGATCAAAGACCTCAACATAAAACCAGACACACTAAATCTGTTAGAAGAAAAAAATGGGGAAATTCTTTGAACTCATTGGCACAGGAAACAACTTCCTGAAAAAAACACCATCAACACAGGCTCTAAGACCTAAATGAGACCTAATGAAACTGAAAAGCAAAGAACACTGTTGTCAGAACAAAACACCAGCTGACAGACTGGGAAAGAATCTTCACCAATCCCATATATAACAGAGGGCTAATATCCAGAATATATAAAGAACTCAAGAAGTTAAAAAGCAAACAAATCAAGTAATCCAATTAAAAAATGGGGTACAGAGCTAAACAGAGAATTCTTAAGAGAGGAATATCAAATGGCAAAGAAACACTTAAAGAAATGTCCAATATCTTTAGTTATCAGGGAAATGCAATTCAAAATGACCTTGAGATTTCACCATACACCAATCAGAATGGCTAAGATCAAAATCTCAAGTGACAACACATGCTGGAGAGGTTGGGGAGAAAGGGGAACCCTCCTCCTTGGCTGGTGGGAATGTAAACTTATGCAACTTTGGAAATCAATCTTTTGCTTTCTCAGACAATTAGGAATAGTGCTACCTCAAGATCCAGCTACACCACTCTTAGGCATATATCCAAAATATGCACAAGTATACAAGGGCATTTGTTCAACCATATTTATAGCAGCTTTATTTGTAATAGCCAGAATCTGGAAACAACCCAAATGTCTCTCAACAGAGGAATGAATTCAGAAATAGTGTTGCATTTATACAATGGAATATTACTCAGCAATGAAAAACAAGGAAATCATGAAATTTGCAGGCAAATGGATGGAACTAGAAAAGATCATCCTGAGTGAGGTATCCCAGAAGCAGAAATACACACATGGTATATACTCACTTAGAAGTAAATATTAGACAGGTAATATAGGATAAGCATGCTGAAAGCTGTACACCTAAAGAAGCTAAGCAAGAAAGAGGACTCTGGGTAAGATGATCAATCCTCACTCAGAAAAACAAATGGGATGGACCTCAGAAGAGGGAGTAAAAAGGGAACAGGACAGGAGCCCACCACAGAGGTCTTCTGAAAGATTCTACCCAGCAGGATATCAAAGCATATGCTGAGACTCATAGCCAAACTTTGAGCATAGTACAGGGAATCTTTTGAAAGAAGGGGGAAACTGAAAGACTAGGAGGAGACAGGAGTTTTACAAAGAGCAAAAGAACCAAAAAAATAAAATGTGGGCACAGGGGTCTTTTCTGAGATTGGTACTCCAACCAAGTACCATGCATAGAGATAACCTAGAACCCCTCCACAGATGTAGCCCATGGCAGCTCAGTCTCCAAGTGGGTTCCCTAGTAATGGGAACAGGCTCTCTCTGACAGGAACTCAGTGGTTGGCTCTTTGATAACCTCCCCCTGAGGAGGAGGAGCCTTACCAGGTCTTAGAGTAAGACATGGCAACCAGTGCTGAAGACACCTGATAGCCTAGGTTCAGAGGGAAGGGGAGGAGGACCTCTGCTGTCAGTGGAGTTGGGAAAGGGAATGGGAGGAGAAGAGGGAGGGGAGGTTTGGATTAGGAAGGCATGAGGGTGGGTGCTACAATTGGGACACAAAATGAATAAACTGTAATTAATAGAAAATTAATATTTAAAAAAATATTCATTAAAGTCATTGGCAGTTGAGATTCTGTCTCAGCCCATGTCAAGATGATTAAGATCAAGAGCACAAACGACAACTAAGGCTGAAGATGTGAAGAAAGAGGAAAACTTACTGAGTGCTGGTAGACATGAGATATATAGCCCTTATAGAAAGCAGGAAATAATAAAATCAACAAGGAATATCAAATTATGAAAAACAGAACACTAATGAGACCAAACCCTAACACTCATTGACAGATACACAGAGAACTTATATGTATAATGTTTACTACTACTCTGTTTGCAGCAGCAAAGACTGGAAATGATCTCAGGTGTCCATCAAAAGATGAACTGATAAACAGTAACTGTTGAATGTATACACAATGGAAACCTGCGCAGATGAATTGAAAACTGTTAGAAAATTATGGACATTAAAAGTATATAAAGTGAGCAGACTAAAAAAAATACAAAAAAAATTTGAAGTTTAATCTGATTCCCAGATCTTTTTTTTTTAAGTTTGTGAATATAATTTTGAGACCAAGTGTAGGTTATGACAGCAGACAGAAGACCATGAGGGGCAGATGAGGTCTAATGAAGAAGGAAAACCATCAAAGGACTCTTGTGATAGGAAAGCAGAAAGAACAGTTTTGTGACTGTGAGAGTACAGGGTCATGGAAAGGAAAACTGAGAAAAGGGGAGAAAGAATCAACCAAAAGCAGTTATATCAAATGTGCTGTAATGAAACCTAATACTTTGTGTTTTAATAAAATATATTCATGTATCTTGTAACTAAAATGGATAAAGGACAACTGAGGAAGTAAAATTAAGGTATAACAGTTATATCGTGCTATAGGTTAAGTCTTTGAATTGTCTCTATTCATATTTTGAAATTCTAATTATTGTATACAACACACACAAACACACCACCTGGAAGACAATAGTTTCATAGTAGTTTACCTGTTATAAGTGAATTACTGTCTTAATAAAATATATACTCTACGAGGGCATGTCTCCTACCTCTGTATTCTATTTCAGGTGAGGATCGAAGATACTCAGAGGGTGATGAAACCTTAACCACATACCAAATATGATCAAAACTTTGTTTCATTCTTCCTGACTCCATAATAGTGAGAAATACTCTTGCTGCTAATTAAAACATCAATCTCATGCTTTCTCTTTATAACAGCCTAAATTATTTAGACATGTACTCTTAATGGGTTTCCTAAGTAATGTAAATGAATATAAGTCATTCACAAGCACATCATTGTTTTAGCAGTTAAATATGTTATATGGCCCTTATAGCTGGAATCAGAATTGTGAAAATCCATTAAATTGGCCATGATTATGCATGATATCCTTTAACAAGAGCCAAAGTGAAGCATCAACTCTGAAATTTCAAAGGAGACAAAAAAGGGAAAAAGTTCTAGGTTTAATAAAGAATCTAGCTTCATAAAACCAGACTATCACATACACACACACACACACACAGAGAGAGAGAGAGAGAGAGAGAGAGAGAGAGAGAGAGAGAGAGAGACTGTAATTAGCATTGGTGTGGTGCAAGACACGTTAAAAACTACAATATGAGATTTGCAATATGTGCCTGGAAAAATAGTGCTATTATTTATATTAAAGTACTACTTGGGGCTTACATAGTCCATTTAAGCAGTTCATTTAGCCACAATAAAAGCAAATCACAGAATTCCCTCAATGGGGACTAGAGAGATGGCTCAGCCATTAATCAATTCTGCAGCTGAAGAACATCAGTAACTCCAGTTCTTGGGCATCTAACACAGTCCTTAGCCTCCAAGGGTATCTATGTGCCGGCTGCATAGACATAGGGGTCGGACTAATACACATAAAAGTAAATATTACAAAATAAATAATCCCCTCTGCATATTTGATTTCAAATCCCCGGTGTGATGACTTTGTTTCCTTAACTGCTTAGTCTCTTTAGTTGTCATCTCCCTGCAGAAAGTGAACTGAATTCTAACCATCCATCCACATTCAGGCCAGAATACTGGCAGTTCCCTTCCTTCGGTGCCTTCTTTGATCCATTTCCTCTAACCTAAGCTCTTAGCCTACTGCAGAAAAAGACCAGCAGTGAAGTTTGTACTTTATAAATCTTGTAACACAGGCCAGGCTTCTTTTGCCCCTCATGATTATTCAAGCCTAGGATTTCCATGAATCAAACATGATTTACTGTGGGTTCAGTCTCTCAGGGATACACACAATGAAACCCTTTCCTTTCAAGGCAGAAATAAATAAATAAATAAATAAATAAATAAATAAATAAATAAATAAATAACAACCACAGGAATACCACACAGTTAAAGGCTCTTTGTGATGAGCTTGTGCAGTCTTCCTGCACAGCACAATGCTCGAAGAGTTCAGAGTGGAATCTATCAAGATTAACAGTATTTGTTCAAAGACACAAACCACATGTTTGCACTCTCTTCGCTGCTCCCCTGTGTGTGCAAGATACTTGAATTTGTTGAAAAGGAAAAACAGCTTATAAACAACAACAAAAACAAAATAATTTGTGTTCTTTGACGTGGAGTGCATATAAATATTATGTGGTTCTAATACGATCCTGTTTCTCTAAGAGAAGTTAGGACTAGATCACCATACCAACACTTTTCTCATTGAGCCAGTCTCTCTGTACCACAAGTCAGGAATGCAGTTTCTCTGTGTGCTTTTATGACCAAGCTGTTTGGTAGAAATTTACTCTGCTTCCATTTTCATTTTGTGAAATAAAATTGACCAACCAGAGTGGAGTAAGCAGTTTCAAAACATTATCTCACAACTTCCTTTTTTTTTCATGAGGACGACAAGAAATACAGCATTCACCTTCCTCAAAACAAGATCAATTATCAACTGCTCTTAAACATGGAGAGTCTACGTTAGGAAACTCACCAAGCAAGTGTCAAAAAAAAAATGTGTGCACATTAGTGTGTGTGAAGAAGATACTTTTTCTCCTTGAGAAACTTCCCCCATACTGTGGCTCTACCCTGGGACTGTTTAAATTGCAAGTGTTCTAGGGACTACCCCACTACTCTAAGATGATACTAGGCATTTTTTTCTTGTGAAATGCTGGTGGGGAAAGAGTTAGAATTCCGTTCCAATATTTTAGGATTCTGATACTTAAACCCAGGCAGTTAACTAGATGCCGTGAGCCTGTCATTCCTCTGGAAACCCTCTACAGACCTTTCAGTCCCGCTGTATGTCCACAAAGAATGTCCATGTGGGTATTTTCTAAACAGGTTCTCCTGGAGCTTGGTACATTTTTGTAAAGCTGAGAAAGGCATGATACTTATAGGCACATATTTTTATGATTTAAGTTTTTCTGTGTGTCTAACACATTTAGCAAGAAATTAATAGACAAAGAAAGTAAGACTATGTCATTTATTTTGTTTATTTTCTACATCTTTCTTCCTGTGAGTACCAAGCTACTAACAATTACTAACCCCCCCCAACTCCTCCCGTGTGATTATGCATGTGTTTTTTGTTTGTTGTTGTTTTTTATTCTTCTTGGCTTGTCAGAGTTGTGGATAAAAACAAGATTTCATATTACAAACTACTTCTCCATGCCTTTGGAATTAGCCCTTGTACTAATTCTTCTTGATTTAACCTAATTGGTGCATGCCATCTGTTTCCTGTTGGCATTCTAATGTAGACCAGTTACATTCTCTAAATTTACAAGAGTAACAGTTGGTTTGGAACTAAATTGAGACTAGAGAGTCTAAGATGGATGACTCACATATTATCTTTCTCTATGTCCTACAGAGACATGGGCACCTGTCTTAGATCCAAGAAATACAGATAAAGCGTATCCAAGCACTCTGAGGTCCAGGCATAGGACTCATAAAATGTCACATCTACTGTATAGAAGGGCAAGTAAGCCATCCTGCCTAAATATGAGCAACCAAAGAAAGAGACTCCTTAGTCTTCAGGGAAATGCAAATTAAAACAACTCTAAGATTCCATCTTATATCCATCAGAATAGCCAAGATCAAAAACTCATGCAACAGAATATACTGGCAAGGATATAAAGAAAGCAGAACACTCCTCCATTGCTGGTAGAGTGCAAATTTGTACAGCCACTTTGGAAATCAGTCTGGCTCTTCCTCATAATATTGGGAATGGCACTACCAGCTATGCCTTTCCTGGGCATGTACCCAAAAGATGTTCTACCATACAGAAAAGACATTTGCTCAACTATGTTCACAGTAGCTTCATTTATAATAACCAGAAACTGGAAATAACCTAGATGTCCCTCAACTGAAGAACAGTTAAAGAAAATGTAGTTGATTTACACAATAGACTATAACTCAGCTATTAAAAATAAGGAGATCATGAAATTTGTAGGTAAATGAATGGAACTAGAAAAGATCAGACTGAGTGAGGTAACCCACACCCAGAAAGACAAACATAGTAAGCACTCACTTATAAGCGGATATTAGCCACATAGTACAGGATAATCATACTATAATTTATAGACCCCAAGAAGCTAAGTAACAAGAAGAGCCCAAAGGAGGATGCTTGAATTTCACTCAGAAAGGGAAGTGGATAAATAGAGGGAACAGGATAGGAGAGAGAGTAAGGAGGGAAATGAGTGTGGAGATCAGATATGGGGAGAGTGTGGTCAGAGGGCTCAGAGGAAGAAGAGAAATCAAGGGGTGGGGGGAGCATTGCCGAGACAAGCTGGAGATCTAAGACAGGGTAGGCTCCTGGGAGGACATGGGGGTGACTGTAGCTAAGAGTCCTAGTAACAGGTGTCATGGAGACTGAAAAGGCCACCTTCTAGCCAGACAGGACTTTTCATGGAGAGAGGGGAACACCAACAACAAAAAATTCCATCCAAAATTTATTCTGCTTACAAGTTGTGCAAAGATAAAGTTAGAATAGAGATTGAGGGGATGTCCAACCAATGCCTGGCCCAACATGAGACCCATCTTATGGAAGAGATCCAACCCCTGACACTGTTAATGATATTCTGATATGCTTGCAGACAGGAGTATAGCATGGCTGTCCTGAGAAACTCCACCCAGCAGTGGATTGGAACAAATGTTGAAACTCACAGTCAAACACTAGACAGGGCAGAAGGAGCTTTCTAGAAAAGTTGAAGAAAGAACAGAGAAGTACCAGGAGAGGACGGGAACTCCACAAGAAGGCCAACAGAGTCAATCAGCCAAGGACTATGCATGGAATGGCCCTAGGCCCTCTACACATATGTAACCATTGGGCAAGTTAGTCCTCATGTGGGTTCCCTAGTAAGGGGAGTAGGGACTGCCTCTAACATGGACTCTGTTGCCTCCTTTTCAGCCACTTCACGCTGATAGGACTACCTTGGTAGGCTTCAGTGGAAATAAGATATGTTCCTAATATGACTTGTTGTGCATGGGTGGGTTGGTGATGGGGTGCTCTACTTTTATGAAGAGTGGGGAAGGAGGACAGGGAGGGGAGGGAAAGAGGATGGGACTGGGAGGAGATGAGTTAGGGGGCTATGATTGAGATGTAAAGTGAATAAACAAACAAACAAACACATAAACACATAAATAAATGGGGGCTCTATCCTTTCCCAGGAGCATGAAAATCATTGTGGGGAGAGGTGCACATTATGTTTTGGAGGGAAGCCACAGCTATGTCTTTTAATTTGTTGACCACTATATCATATGGTATATAGACCATATGGTAGAGTACATGGTATATATATGGTACATATGGTATATAGACCGTATTATATAATATAATAATTCCCATGTGTACTACACTATTTTTCTCATTCATTTAACCACAATGTATTAAAAAGAATTTGGTACTCGAGTTATATGAAACAACCATTCGCTACAACTGAAAAAGAAGATGGTCATACCAAACTACAGCTTTATCTCTAGTGGTCAAAATCCTTGACCAGAAAGAAAAATCCTTACAGCCAACCAAATGTAAAGTCCTACACCTCAGTCAGTAATTTCATCTCTATGCTTCCCTGCTGTGAATAGAGTTGCTCTCCATAAGCTAAACAAAGGTGTTTCAACCCCATTGCTCTACTTACCATGAGTTAGTGTTGGAGAAGTATTTTCTATGTTGTAGTCCATTTCAGTTTCACATCTTTAGATGAGTAATTTTGTATCTGGCATGAGTCTGCTTAATCAAGATTCTAATGAAGATTTTACCAAGCATCAAGCTTACCTAAGAAGTCTTTTTGCATTATCTCATTAGGCATCTGATTACTGAAAAACAAGTGACAATTAATTAATTAATTAATTATATTTAATCACTTTACAGCCTGATCAGAACACCTCCTCTCTCCTCCTCTGAGTTCCACCTTTATGTCCTCTCCTCCCGTTACCACCTTTCCTTCTTCTCAGAGAAGGGAAAGACCCCAAAATGTATCAACCTATTCTGGCACTTCAAGTCACAGTAGGATTAAGCTCATCCTCTCCCACTGGGCTCTAACAAGGCAGCCCAGCTAAGGGAAGGAGATTCAAAGGCAGATGACAGAGGCAGAGACAGCTCCTACTTCCATTTTTAGAAGACCCACATGTTGACCACACTGCATATATGATGCATATAGGGAGTCCAGATCCAATCCCTGCATGCTCATGGGTTGGTGGTTCAGTCTCTGTGATCCCTCATGAACCCATATTAGTTGACTCTGTAGGTCTTCTTGTGGTGTCCTTGATTACTCGGTCTCTTTCAGTCCCTTCTCTTACTCTTCCACAGAACTCCAAGAGCTTGGCCTATTCTTTGGCTGTGCGTCTCTGCATCTGTTTCCATTAGCTGTGGGATGAAGCCTCTCAGAAGACAGTTAGTCTAGGCTCCTGTCTTCAAGCATAGCATAGTATCATTAGTAGTGACAGGAATTGACTCTCTCCCATGAAGTGAGTCTCAAGCTGAGCCAGGCAGGCATTGGTTTGCCATTTCCTCAATCTCTACTCCATCTTTACTCCTACATTTCTCATAGGTAAAACAAATTTGGGGTGGAAAATTTTATGGGTCAGTTGGTGACCTCTACCCTCCAACAGGAGACCCACCTGACTATAGAGGATGGTAACTTCAGGCTCCTTAATATGTGCTGCTAGGAGTCTCAGCTAGGGTCACCCTCATAGACTCCAAGGAGCCTCCCCTGTTCCAGAAATTGCCCAGACATCTAACCTTTATTTCATGTATAACAGAGCAAAAACCCTAAAAGTAACTAAGTATCCTTCTAAGTAATGGATTGTGTGCCAGTTGAATTCTCATAAGAACCTCTTTCACCTCCACCCCATAACCCAGCAGGGAATAATATCTATCATTTTTGTCATCTACATGTTTTCCCAAATCAACTGGTGCAAAGCATTTGGGATATAGACATAGGTACAGAACCATGAAACCCAATGGTCCCTGTTACACATATCTCATGCTCTAAACAGTCAAGAGATCCCATCCCCTTTCCAAATTCATGCTGCATTTCAACACATTTGTCCATCACTGTGTATGTAAGTGTCTTGAGCTTCTCATCAAATCCTTTCCTATCCTCCCTGTACCCTGAATAAATATAAACTATTTTCTAGCATATGCTTGATTGAATTACATTTATCTGTTCAATATTAAGGTACTATAGAATTTCTTCAAATACTAACCACTCTCACAATATTTTAATTTTACTTTCCTAAATGTCAATTTTCTTTAATAGGAGGCTTTCTATTAAGAAAGGGGATTTTTCTTCCCTGGTTATCTCAGAATCAATTCCTGGTCCAACATGAGTGCTTTTTATATATTAGATGTTACTGGGATTCATTTTAATCTTGCATTTTAGCTTGATACCCAACGCCCTAAGGTTTCTTACTCCAAAACTCCCATAATAAGTGTGGCCTAGAGACAGTTTTTCAGTTGCTATCAATCAGTTCATTCTGTTAAACACAAATCACTCTAGAATAGCTACACTCTTAAACTCCTTTTTCCCCCTTTTTTCACTTCATTTATTTATTACGATTCATTCACTTTGTATCCCAGCTGAAGCTCCCTCCTTTGTCTTCTCCCAATCACATCCTCTCTCCCTCTTCTACTCCCATGCACGTTCCCCAGTCCACTGATAGAGGGGTCCTCCCTCTATCAGAGGAGGGGTCCTACTCTATTGTTTTAATTTTTTCTTGACAATTTATTCATTATTTATCCTGATTGAAGCCCCCTCCCTCAACTTTCTTAAGTCCCACTGTCCCTCCCACTTCCCCATCCCCCCCACTTCCCCCATCCCCTTTCCCTATTCCACAGAAAGGGTGAGTTCTCTAATATTGCCACCTGCCCATAGCCTCTTAAGTCTCATCAGGACTGCCTGGCTCCTCTTTCTCAGTAGTCTGCCAAGGCTGCATCATCAGGAGTGAGTGATCAAAGAGCAGACAACTGAGTTCATGATAGAGGCAGCCCCTGCTCCCCTCACTTAGAGATCCACATGGAGACTGAGATGCCAATCTACCGCATCTGAGCAGGGGGTCTAAGTCCTCTCCAGGCATGGTCCTCTGTTGGTGCATCAGGCTCTGCAGAACCTTCTGGGCTCAGATATTTTAGTATTGTTGGTCTTCTTGTGGCGCTCCTGTTCCTTCTATTATTCAGATAAAAATAATCCTAAAATCTCTAGTCTTCAAAGACAGTTTTAAATAAATATGTTCTTTCTTTAATAAAGAAAACAATTCCTTTATTCAATTAATACCACATGTCTCAGTCTGCCAGTATTAAATGCAGATCTATACCACCTCATCTGAATGGAAAGAAGGGACCCTGAGTTCTTGATCTATCATTTAAAATAAGAGGAAAGTTATGTTTCTTGAAAGGCTATTGATGGGATGATTTAATATCAGGCGTCAGAATGATTTCTTTTGATCTGAATGCTAATGCACAGTCTATTAAAAAGACCTTTTCCGGACACTGGAGTCTAGTAAAGTTAATCTACTCTCTGTCAAATATCCCTATCAAAGACCTCAACATAAAACCAGACACAATAAATCTGTTAGAAGAAAAAGTGGGGAAGAGCCTTGAACTCATTGGCACAGGAGACAACTTCTTGAACAGAACACCAACAGCACAGGCTCTAAGAGCAACAATCAATAAATGGGACCTCATGAAACTGAAAAGCTCCTATAAAGCAAAGGACACTGTCATCAAAACAAAACGACTGCCTACAGATTGGGCAAGAATCTTACCAACCCTATATCTGACTGACAGAGGGCTAATATCAAGTTATATAAAGAACTACAGAAATTGAAAAGCAACAAATCAAGTAATCCAATTAAAAAAAGAGGGGGAACAGAGTTAAACAGAGAATTCTCGATAGAAGAATATCGAATAGCAGAGAAACACTTAAAGAAATGCTCAACTTCATTAGTCATCAGGGAAATGCAAATCAAAACGACCCTAAGATTTTACCTCACACCCATCAGAATGGCTGACATAAAAAACTCAAGTGACAACACATGCTGGAGAGGTTGTGGAGAAAGGGGAACCCTCCTCCACTGCTGGTCGGAATGTAAACTTGTACAACCACTCTGGAAGTCAATCTGGTGCTTTCTCAGACAACTAGAAATAGCACTGCCTCAAGATCCAGCTATACCACTCCTAGGCATATATAGGTTCAAGTACACAATAAGGACATTTGCTGAACCATTTTTGTGGCAGCTTTATTTGTAATAGCCAGAAGCTGGAAACAACTCAGATGCCCCTCAACTGAGGAATGGATACAGAAATTGTGGTACATCTACACAATGGAATATTACTCAGCAATGAAAAATAAGGATATCATGAAATTTCCAGGTAAATAGTGGGAACTGGAAAGAATCATCCTGAGTGAGCTAACCCAGAAGCAGAAAGACACACACAGTATATACTCACTCATATAGACATATAAAATAGGATGAAACTACTAAAATCTGTACACCTAAAGAAACTAATCAAGAAGGAGGACTCTGGCTAAATTGCTCAATCCCCAGCCAGAAAGGCAAAGCAGATGGTCATCAGAAGAAGAAATCAGGAAACAAGTTAGGAGCCTGTCACAGAGGGCCTCTGAAAGGCTCTGCCCTGCAGAATATCAAAGCAGATGCTGAGACTTATGACCAACTGCTGGGCAGAGTGCATGGAATCTTATGAAAGATGTGGGAAATAGTAAAATAGGGAGAGGGCAGGAGCTCCATAAGGAGAGCAACAGAACCAAAATTCTGAGCACAGGGGTCTTCTGAGACTGATACTCCAACCACGTACCATGCAAGGAGAAAACCTAGAACCCCTGCACAGATGTAGCCCATGGCAGTTCAGTATCCAAGTGGGTTCCATAGTAATGAAAAGAGGGATTGCCTCTGACATGAACCAATTGACCTGCTTTTTGATCACCTCACCCTGATGGGGGAGCAGCCTTACCAGGCCACAGAGGAAGATAATGCAGCCACTCCTGATGAGAGCTGATAAACTAGGATCAGAAAGAAGGAGAGAAAGACCTCCCCTATCAGTAGACTTGGGTAGAGGCATGCTTGGAGAAGGGGGAGGGAAGTTGGGATTGGGAGGGGAGGAGGGGAGGGGCTTATGGGGTGATACAAAGTGAATAAAGTGTAATTAATAAAATAATCTTTAAAAAAGTGTCATGGCAGTAATTTGGCATAGGAACATTATAAATAACGTGAGAAAGCAGTGCCATGACCATCCAACAAGAGGGATGGATGGACTGGGTTATGATAAAACTCTTACATCTTAAATGCTGAATTACTACTATGCTACTTTTACCCTTAAAAATATATTGGTTTTTCATTAATTCTTCAATTTAATATGTGTTGAAATGTCTTATCTAAAGACATACATACTCAAATTTTACTTATGCAATCAGTTTCGCTCTTCTAATTAGACTCTGCAGGGTTGCTGTTTATTTGCATTTGCCCTATTTATTGAATAATTGTGATGCTTGTTCCTTTATTTATTCATTTTTTTTGCTATCCTGGGAAATAAGAAATTTAATACTCTCCGTTCTGTTTTCGGAAAGTTAAAAGCAGACTATAAAAACAAGGTCTCCAGTCTTTTTTGCGAATGACTTGAATGACGCTGCAACAGTTTGAGGAGTCATAGAAGTAATTGGGATATAAAGCGACTTCAAAATGTATTCAGTATTGTGTCACCTTGCTAGTGATTTGAAGCATTGAGTCTCTCCATGGCATCATTTAAATAATGTATGCTGGATGGAGTAATGACGAAACGAGCACTAGGAAATGAACTAATAAGATGCAGTGCGAAAGGAAAAGTAGGGTCGCTGGAATCTAATGTTGTACCATAGACTTATGTTTCCAGAGGATCTATAGCACACTTGCAAGATAATATGAGCATATTCGTCTACTCTCCTCTCTCCTTAGATTATTTCAAAGAAACTGTTGTTTCAATAAATTTCTAGAAAAACAGTTATCACTTCAGTCTTTAGGCCTATGTTTATATAACTGAATTTCCTTTTTTTTTTTTAAAGCTTCTTGGAAAGAGGGCTCATGAAAGTTTGCAATAATCTTTACTTCTCCTGGTTCTTTATTCTAATATATTTAATTATTTATAATTTAAAAATGACTTAAAGCTATGAGGACTGGGAAGAGTATAGTGTATCCAAATGATAGCTGACTGAATAGTTTTTCTAAAAAGCCAAACCTAAGGTGTTTTTAAGTTGAGATATACAAGTATATCAATTGCTTTTGCATAAATGTGACCAAATTACCAGAAACCATGTTATAAAAGTATATGATTCATTTGGCTCATAGTCTCAGGGGTTTGGTTTATGGTCTCTTGACCCAAGGTCCATGGACAGAACATAACTCTGATAGAATATAATCTCATCTCACAATGGACAGGAAGTAGGCTAGAGCAGTAATGAGAAAGGGTCAGAGAAAAATATATTCCCCCAAACATCCTCCATCCAGGCAGGAAGTTATGCCACCATTTAGTAATCAATTCAGATTTTGAACTTATCAATGGCTTAAATGATTCATGTTGTCAGATCTCTTATGATATAATCACCTATTGAAACAAACACACCCATCACAGAACATTACTCATCTTCTAAGTCGTTATTAATTAAATCAAACTGACAGTAAAAATCAATCATCACAAGTCCACCCATCATCACCTTCACATCCTTTTACTTCTCGCTGAACCGTATATTCTATCCTGGTCCTCAAACAGGATCAAATCCTTCTCACGGTGCAAAATGCTTTCATTTCATCTTCTTCTCAGTCTTGACAGTTCCAAAATTATTCAAAAACCCAAGTTCAAAGTCTCCTCTATGATCAAGGCAAACTTTGTCTGTCATATCTCTAAAGTCACAAAGAAATCTACATATTTCCAAGATATAGTAGCACAGAATAAGATTTCTCCATTTCAAAAAGGGAGAAATAGAAGAATTACAAGGAAAGATAAAACAAAAACAAGACTAAGGCATACCAGAGCAAATAGTAAACTTCATAGCTTCATGCTCAGCATATAGAATATGTGATCCTGAGCTCAGGCTCCCAATGTGCTTATAAAGCCTTGATATCATGGTCTTCTTGTTTGTGGCTGCTCTGCCCTGCACTCTTGTGCTGGCTTCATTCATTTCCTGTGGCTTTCTTCAGCAGATACTCTGTTTCTGACATGGCAAACATGCTTAGATCTTTGCTTTTCCTTAGTTTTTACTCTCACAGTTTGACATGTTACCCTCTCAAAGGCTACCTTGAGATACAGGAACTAGTGTCACAGTATTGACTTTCTATGTATTGCTGACTTTGTGGATAGCAGCTTCAGGGGCTGCAGAACTCTTGCGATTTGTATACCAGCACAGCTAGCATTTCGTAGATGATGCAAAAGAGCATTGCCCGCTTAAGCATCAGACAAGTCACACTTTAACTCCTTGGGTGGTTGAGCATGATGAAATAAATCATGGGAAACAGCTTCGTGGGTGAGCTGTGTGTCCCAAAAGAGATCTTTTCTCAAGAGAATGTATTTTAAATGAATTTACTCGTTCATACTCTTTGATCCTGCTGTGATGGGTAAGATCTCTTTAGTTCCTGAGTTGACTCAAGGCATTGCTGCTATTATACCAATGTACAGTACCTATTCCTTTTGTTCTTTCTGATGACATTTCTTTTTCAATTTGTTGTCAGTTTCATACATGAATATGACAGATTTTAATAATTTCACTTCCAATTATAGTCTTTCAACACCAGAGAAATATACCCTCTTCCAATTGTTTCTGTCCTACTTTGTTTTTTATTGTTATTTTTATGCTAATTACAGTTTATTCACTTTGTATCCCAGCTGTAACCCTTTTCCTCATTCCCTCCCAATCCCACCCTCTCTCTCTCATCTCCTCCCATGCCCTTCTCCAATTCCACTAATATGGGAGCTCCTCCTCCCCTTCCATCTGACCTTAGCCAATCAGTTCTCATCAGGACTGGCTGCATTGTCTTCCTCTGTGGCCTTGTAAGGCTGTTTCCCCCTCAGGAGAAGGTGCTCAAAGAGCCAGCCCCTTGAGTTCATGTCAGAGATAGTCCCTATTCCACTTACTAGGACACCCACTTGGAGACTAAGCTGCCATGGGCTATATCTGTGCAGGGGTTCTAGGTTAACTCTATGCATGGTCCTTGAATGGATTATCAGTCTCAGAAAAGACCCCTGTGCCCAGCTTCTTTGGTTCTGTTGCTCTCCTTGTGTAGCTCCTGTTCCCTTCATGTCTTCCTATCTCCCCCTTCTTTCATAAGCTTCCCAAAGTTTGGTTATGAGCATCAGCATCTGCTTTGATACATTGCTGGGTAGAGTCTTTCAGAGATCTTCTGGTGTACGCTGCTGTCCTGTTCCGATTTCTCCCTCTTCCAATGTCCATCTCATTTGCCTTTCTAAGTCAGGATTGATCATCTTACTCAGGGCCCTCCTCCTTGTGTATATCTCTGTGTATGTGTGTGTGTGCAAAAGAGAGATATACATACAAACAGATATAGAAACAAACAAAAACAAAGGCAGACAGATAGAGGGACACAAAGACCCACTGAGTTTAATTAGGATCACTGCATGAACATGGATTTGAAGTCACTTACAACATCATGGGCAGCTTATCAATGGATACACCACTGAATAATAATAATAATAATAATAATAATAATAATAAGTGACATTCATCCCTACCCACCATTAATTTCCAATTTCTTCGTAAGGCAATAACTTCTTTAACAGCCACATAATTTTTGTCCATAAAGTTAAACCATAATGTTTTTTTTCAGCTGTACTACATGTTTCATTTTCTTTTCTAATCTCTGTGTTCCTCTGTTTGATCACAGATATCACCAAACTTTTCTGAAACTGGCCATAAAAATTCATCATATAGTCCAAATGTTGTGCCTTCTTGAAAATTTCTCTATCCCTAAAAATAGGCCATCTCATTAAAACTAGCCCTCTATAGATGTAGGAAATTCATAAGTTTTTAACAAATGTAGCATCTATGTCCTTTACTATGTATGCTTACTAATGGAGTACTTAATCCCATTTGAATGAAATACATTGACCTTGATCTTCAATATGTCTGTTGTTATCCTGGTCTGGTGCATTTCCTCTAGATTCATCTGTCAAAGTTTGAACTCTAAGCATACCACTAGGCTACATATCCAGTAATTTTCAATTCTTTCTTCAAAGAAATCTATCCATTTAACAGCCCTATAATTAGGTGGTTATTATAATGTCTTCATTTCTGCCACCAATATTTTACACTAAGTATTTTTGCATTTCTGCGAACAAATATCTAATAAAAAATAACTTAAGGGGAAGTAGGAAGGTTTTCATTAATAACACCTATTTGTTTGTTTGTTTGTATTTTGGTTTCAAACATGTCAGTCCAGACTCCACAGCTCCATTAATATTTTGCTCCATGGTGAAACAATACACAAAAGTGGTGGGAGTAAGTGAGGGAAGAGCCAGAAGCTAGACGTATAGCCTTCAAAGTCATTTCTCCGATGACCTACTTCCTTACCTTAGACCCACCTCCCAAAAGACATACCACATTCAAAGACAGCACCACACATGGGAACCAGGCTTTTAATATGTAAACCCACAGGCAGCATCTGATATCTAAACCATAGCAAGAAGTCCTAGTGAAATGCATCCAGACCTAGGTGGATAGCAATAATCAGGATAGATCTCTGCACAATATACACACTACAGAATTCTTAGAGGTGTTTACCAATCAAGGTTTTATGTAGATAGATAAACACACACATATATATGTATGTATATATATAAAATGGCCCACCGTGAAGTTATTGGTAGGCTTAGACGATTACAACTGTGGAAAAGGGAGAAATTCCATAAAAACTTGTGAAATCCTTTAAGTTTTAGTTTTATTTAAAATCTTTTATATCTGAAATTATAAAACAAAAATTTGCAGTACAAAAAAAGCATTAGATTTCTGTGATTGAGAGTCGGCAGGAACTTGCCTGAGAAGTCTATTTGTGAGATCATTAGAAGGAAGTTAATGAAGGCATCATTCCATCAATGTAGCACAGCAGCTACATGAGCCCTAGTAGAGAGAAAGCGTCTTACAGTGAGAAAGGCTAGGGCACAGGAAGGATGACCCTGGTGGGGCAGAAGAGGGATGTTTATGGTCCTGAAAGAGCTTTTTTATTGCAAGAAAAGAAGCAGCCTTTTTCAGGGAAGATGTCATTAGCTTTTCCATGGAGGACACTGACCCAGGCAATTTAACCACCCTTCAGAAGCAATCTCTCTGCTTCTCCGTTTTACTGTGTTTCACATGTTTCATTTCGACTCTTAGCCTGTTCTCTAAATTGCCTAACCAATTACAAAGTCTCAAGAAAAGGGAGAATAGCATCTGTCCACGTGCTGTCCCCTTTGCTGATTTTACAAACTATAAACTTGGCATTGCCTATGGAGAGGAGGCCGAAGTGAAAAGCTATCTGCAAGGGGAAGCATTTCGGCTGTCATTATTAAGGGTGGCAAAACTGATGAGATATGTGCAGGGGTCTGGGCAGGGAAATAATGAGACAAGTTGAGCAGGAGTGGGCACAGCCAGAACGGGAACTGTGATGGACAGATAAAAATTGAAGTCACAATGCTGCGTACAGTTCCCAGGGTAAAACTGACGAGACACTCGTGACAGCATCTGTGTCCTGGTATCATGACACCTGGTTGTGAAAGCTGGCACTGCCACGTTACAATTATGGGACATCAAGAATGAATGTAACATTGCATCTTGGGTTTAATATCCCAGGTCCGATTGGGCTATGTTGTTGACTGTGTGAAACTGAACGTAAATTGCCAAGCACTTAAGTAGTTCCAGCACATAACAGCAGAGGCTGTTGCCATTTCCAGTGTAGATATTAAAAGATGATTAAGCCTGGAAGGACTTTACAGTAACCAAGAAGGGAGAAGAATGACGTACCTTTTCTCAGTGGGTGTTTACCATAGAATCAAGAAGTGTTAAAAGTAAATGCTCAGAATATGATGTGATGCCACTTTATAGATCATGAAACCTGGCCTTTCAATACATAGATGGAAGCTGAAACCAAAATGCTTTGTGATTTCTTAATACTTCAGGCTCTGGAAAGTTTCTGACCTAATTCCAAGAATTGGTTTGCTTACCTGTTTTGAATGCACCATCTTCTATCAAGCATGAGACAAAGACTGTGAAAAATATTCACATCTCCTCATTTACCAGCACCTCACCCTGCATTTTATCCCCGCACAAAGCGGTTTTAATGTGGAGAGCAATCTCTAAATTTTAATCTTCATATTTTTCTTGTTTTCAGAACAATGGATTCCGTAGGCCTACTGAGTCACCAGTTCTTGTGGAACTCCTACAGTGCAGTTATAAGTATTTTAGAAACAAATTAAAACATGTTAATATTTATAACTTAAAGAGCAGTCAAGTAATTAAGTAGTTAAGTAGTTAAACTAAGCCACAGGCAGTTTGGATTATTTTTCCTACGTAATGCTAGACGTTTGGAATCTGACTCCTTATCCTGGTCTGTATAGGACACATCATTGTTAGTTTTCTTCTACTTTAATCACACACTGATTTCAGACTCATAACTATAGGCTCCTTGTAGTAAATCTTGAAACATGTTTGTAAAGGTATTTCTAATAGAGAGAAATGATACACTTCTACAAATGTCTTTAGATACTTATATTACCTTCTAAGTTGTCAATAGTTACAGTGAGTTTATATTTCTGGATTCAAGTAGAGGAGACAGACCCACCAAAGTACAATGATTAGTTTAATGTGTGTTTTGGCCAGATTATTGTACCTAATTATCCACTCAAATGTTAGTCTAGGTGTTGCTGTGACACATTTTGTTGACACATTTAGCATCTGGAATCATTTAATTTTAATCAAAGGAGATTACCATCAGTGTAGAGTGACCTTGTACAGTTGTTGAAAAGGCTGTGGTATCAGTACAGCTGAGGTTTTTGAGGAGGGAAAAGTTTTGTCGAGACTGAGTTCTCACGTCATACCTGAATCTCCAGTGCAGGATTGTCCCCTTTCTTCTCTTTTTCTCTGTTCCTTTCTTCTTTCTTTTCTTCCCTATTCTCCCACCTTCAAACACACACTCACACCAAGGGGTTTTCATATCTCTTCTGAATAACATGGGGACAACAGTATATACTTAAATTTTCATGGAAGATATTGCCAAACATTTGAGGTAAAGTAACAACACTAGCTATTATGACAAATAGCTGATTCTCTACACCTTAGTCCACCAGAAGAATTGTATCACTCATATATGAGAATCTTCTAAGTATGTACATGAGGAATAAAAGCAACATCACAGTAGACTGAAAAATGTACATGACTTTCAGAATAACTTGGACAATAACATTCAGCCAACAGAAAAGAGAAGAAAAAAATAAGAGAATTGTGAGGGAGGTTTAATAGGTTCACAGTTCTGCACACAAGTCTACTGCTCAGGACACACAATTCTACTGTTCAATCACCTGGCTACACCTAACTGCAAGGAATCATGGGTATCTGTTTCGCAGAAGAATTTGCCTATGTGCTTGAAGAACCGCCATCCTGTAGATCAAGTCAGCATTAAAAGTAGCTTCCTGAAAAACATGTTTTCTTGTTAGGACCGCACTGTTTGCTAAAAAGTTTTGTAACTAACTTGTTAGGTATTATGGGAATGAAAATAGAAAATGGAAAAAAATAGAATGAGATGGCAAAGCAAGCAAAGTCTGAGGCAGGAGACAATTTAAAACAGCAATTAGAGTCTAATTAAATCCAAAGTTTGGGATCATTATCAGAAGTGAGGACATAGCTAATTATGCAGAAAGCAAGCTTCAGTTCAGGTTATGGTCATTCAATAAGGGAATCTTTTCTTCCCAGCAGAAAACACTATTTTCAAAAGATTCTCAATAATGGATGGCATGTGTGTGTGTTCATTTTCATCTCTTTATCCATGGTGTCCACATGGTATTTATTCTTTGTACTTAAATCAACAGGCATCGTTTGTAGTCACATGAGAAAAGTTTGGCTCATTGAATGTCGATAGCATTGAAATGTCAATTAACTCAAGGTGAAAAGCTAATAAGATGTGAATAATGATAATAATAATCAAATGATAATAGAGAAAATAATGCACCTGAATGTATGGTAAAGGCCTCTATTCTATAGCATGCAACATTTCCAAGGAGGAAAGCTTGTTAGTGTCATACTCCCCAAAGTTCCACTATAATATTAGCTGTACATTTTGAATGAAAATATGCAGAATAAATGAATGAGGAACAAGACCCTGTGTGTGTTCCCCTTGATTTTACTATTTCCAAATACAATTCACTAAGTGTTCAGTCTCCTATATTCCTGTCTAGGGCACATAACTACACCTAAAAGTATGGAAGTCTATCTTGTTATAGATATTACAATTTGTGACATTCAGAGGGTCATTGGGTAAATGTACTCAAAATAACATAGTGTTTGAAATCCCAAAGGAAACCCTTACTCTAAACATTCAGTGAGTAGAAGAAATGTTGATCCAAGGAATTAGCTTATGCTACTGATTTTAAAACATAAAACTATAAGAAAGTCTCTCAGATCTTTTGTTTACAAAATAAGCAACTAGGTACTTTAGGTATTTTAATCTTACCTGCTGAACATTGAAGATTCATAATTATAATCAAATGAATCTATAACTTCATTACTCCAGAGAGGTGTTTCTTAATCCAACTCACTATATACTGTTTGATCCTACTGTGAGGCCCTCCTATGAAATCCTTAGTTTCTATTTTATAGTACTTGAGTACTTGTGATTAGTACATGAATATTTCGTATTAGTCTGAACACTTGGGCATATAGAGATCACGGAACAGTTTTCAGGAGTTAGTTCTCTTCTCCCATTCTGTGGGGCTGAGAGACTGAAGGCACAACAGCTTGCGCCTGTACATGCTGAACATGCTCAATGACCCATCGTGCATGAGAGAAAGTTATTGCTTTATGTTTGTTTTCCCTTCTAGACTGTATAAAAAGAAACCTTTTTTTTCTCATCTGATTCATTTCCCCAGCACCTGAAAGGAGAATAAAAACAGTATATGTCCAATTAAAGACATTATGAACCCATGGGCTGGCTCTTTAATCATCTCCGCCTAAAGAGGAACAGCCTTACTTGGCCATGGAAGAAGACAATGAAACCAGTCCTGATAAAATCTGATAGACTAGAGTCAGACTGAAGGGGAGGAGGACCTCGCCTATAATTGTTTTTATAAAAGTTCCATGTTAATTCACATTCTACCTATCAAAATGGATCATACAAAATAATTTTGACATTAAATGTTCTAATTCTATCTATACTACTATAAATTGACATCCAGCCAGCCAAATGGGTTATTTTCAATAGAGATGTAATGCCAAATCTTATTATTTAAAATATTAATCATTTGTTTTCACTCTTGTGCACATATTTTACTCTCTTGTGAGTTTCTCACTGTGAATTGGACTTCCTGAATCAACCCAAAATCAGTACAAAAAGCACAGAGCAACTGAGAAAACTATTACTATCAATAGCAATTTTGTATGGTAATTACAAAATAATATATGCAAATAATATTCAAATATAGGAGTAAGGGTTCTTTATCACAGAGTGTAAGTCCTGAAAACATCCCCATTTCTACAAAATGTTTTTTTTTTTTTATTATTTTTCCTTGTGGCCATTGCCAGCTAGTACTTAGGACTTATACCTAACACCAAGTAGAAGACATTCCATATTGGCCATGACATCCTCAACAGGATCCAAAGTAAATATGATGCACTTTACTGTGAGAAAAAGACAGCTTGCTTTCATGTGCTGTCATGTTTCTACTTGAAGTTTAGAAGCAACTGAATAGCTCTGATCAAGCAGTGATCTTTGACAAGAAAAAGAACCTGCATTCTGAAGTATCATCAAGACTTCTCTTTCCACTCTTTCTCTTCCTTTAAGTACCTCAAAAACTTAAGCCAGTTTCATCATTCAAAGCCTTGTTAAGCCCATTTTCTTATCTGTAAAAGAGAAATGCTTCATACAATTGACAAACCTTAAATTATATTGAATAATGAACATCATATGTTTGAAAACGACAGAGACCTACAGAAGTTTCTTGTTCTTACAATTTATGCTCTTTTTATATAAACATAGAACAAGGAACTTGAAAACTGATGAAAAAAAAGACCTGGTTGAATAGAGAGTTAAATTAATTTTTGTTTTTATATTTTTTCTTCTGTAGCTTTGGATTGAAGTAAAAAGTCCATAGTGGGGAAATGGAAGGAAAAACACAGCGGGAGGATAAAGTGACCACTCCAATCTAAAGAAAATAGATTTAGACTGTGAGGTGGAACTGCTCCTGGTTCAAATTCCCCTGTGCAACTCTTTGGCCTCATTTTTCTCCACTTTCAAATACATATTTCTTACTGCTTTGATGAAGTTACTTTGTGGGAAACTTACATTATTTACTTAAACTCTGGAGTACTGGCAGGGGAGGAAGACCAAGGGAAAACTCATTTTTCAAGGGGAGATGAAAAGATGATGTAGAGAACTAAAGACAAATTAGCTATCAGCAGGACCGTTCCTTTACAAAAACCCTCAGCATCCACATGCAGCTTAGTCTGCTCACCTTCCTTCAGTGAGGAGAATTAACTTTCCATACGGAAAAGATAATTGAGGCTCAGAAAGTTTAGAGTGCTCACCCAAGTACACAGAGCTCATAAATGGTGGGTTTGAGTAGCACAATCATCACTCCTGTGCTCTTAGATGAATGGCAAACAGAATCTTTTAGCTGTTCTGTTCTAAAGTAAAAAGAAATCCAGAGACATATAATTTATTACTCACATATGTGTTTTTCTTCCCAAAATTAGAAAAAAGTTGCCACCACCATATATCTAGACCCAACTTGATTTATGTTGAATATGTAATAGCTGAGAAGTTCCCCCAAACCATAGCCCCTACTGTCCCAATGAAAAACCCTGTAGGATAAAAGCTAATTTCTCTTTTAATTATTAAATTATTTTTATTTTTATTCTGAAATTAAAATATCATTACATCATTTTTCTTTTTTCCTCCCTCCACTCCTTCCATGCATCCTTCCCTTACTTTATTTCAAGTTCATGGCCTCTGACCTCATTTTCTTTGGTTGTTACATATCTAAATACATAGATATAGCAAGATATAGAGATAGATGGATAGATGATAGATAGATGGATAGGTATATAAACAAATAGACCAGCATATATATTATATCATATTATATATTATATTATATATATAATGTTACTTTTATGTATATATGGCTTTAGGTCTGAACACTTATTATTGAATAAAAAATTTGAGGGTCTTCCCTGGGAAAGACTATTTTGTCCCTCTCTAAGTGTTTCTTAGTTTCAATAGCTGAGTTCTTAATATAAAATTTCAAAACCAGACAAGCCTGGAGAACTGTAATCTAAGCTCCAAAGACTGACAATGACAACTTTGCCCACCAAAACTAATCTTCCATAAGTAAAAAAAAAACTTTCTGTGTTACAAATATGTTAAAAGAATTTACATCCAGAAAACTAGCCATACAGAGAATGGTAGAAATGATAGATCAGACTGAAGAGAAGTATAACCAGAATCAAGATGGTATAGACAGAAAATACAACCCATGAAACTATAATTACTGAAATACAGTATATAAGTAATAACACAAACAGCAAAAAGACCAACAAAATGGCAGGTAAAGAATCTTATTTACCAGTGTGTAATATTGGCAACTTTGTCAAGTGTCAGATGACTATTGTTGGCTGTTATTCACGCTAAGGTTTTCTCCTTTGCTCCATTTACCTCTATGTCTGATTTTTGTGCTAGTTCCACACTGTTTTCATTATTACAGCTCTGTAATGTAGGTTGAAATCAGGTATGATAATCCAGTATTGATTGATGTTGATCCCAGGTACCACAGCAGAGAGAGAAGCTCACCAATATGTTAAGACTTCATTTCCCAAAATTTGCAGATAGGTTCAGTCTATTCTTGAAAGACACAGGAAGCTAGCTCATTCCCTTTATTTTATTCAAATATTATACAAGGTAAACTGGGGCTGGGAAATGTTCCAACTACCAAAGTTACCTTGCTCTCATTGCCCACTAGAGCAGACAACCAACATGAATCTTAGTTCCCTTTGACAATGGCCAGCCACAGATAAAAGGGGAGGGGGTCCTCCCTTAGCAGGGGATTAAGGAAAGGGCACAGGAGGGAGAAGAGGGATGGTGGGAGGGACTGGGAGGAGAAAAGAGAGGGGGCTGCAGAGGGGATACAAAGTGAAATAATTATAATAGATAGATAGATAGATAGATAGATAGAGAAAATTAATCAATCAATCAATTAATTAATTAATTAAAAACCTTGAGGCTTTCCAGGAATGTCTTAGGACAAAGGTCTATGCAGCTGTAAGTTCTCACATAGCACCAAGTGCAGATTCTATAAAGACACATTTTTTGATGGTTCAAATCGTCTCATCACAATTTTGTAACAACTAGTGATTCATGCAAACATAGCAAAAGCTTCGCTGAATGAATCATTTCACTTAAAGCCAGACACAAGGGATTTACTATACATTTCACCACATTCTAGAAAGCATTAGTCTCTTTGTTCAAGATTTGCTTGGTTATTTCTGTGAACAATATCATGAAATTTTTCATTGAATTTGTAAATTGGATTTAGAAGCATAGTGGTTTTCAATATATTACTTCTACAAGTCTATGAACATGGGAGGTCTTTTCATATTCTGGTGTATTCCTCAATTTCCTTCTTCATATAGTTAAAGTTTTCACAGTAGAGACTTTTCATTTCCTGATCTGGTTTATTCAATGACTGATGTATGGGAAGAATAAGTATTCTCCAGGAACAAACTTCTACTTACTTATTTCAAGTAGTTAGCCCTTAACACACATACACACACACACATGAGCAAGACTAAATGTATTCAGTAGGTAATATGTGTATCTGTTGATGTGCATAGCAGTAATAATTAAAAAGAAGAGGTCGGGCTGGAGAGATGGCTCAGAGGTTAAGAGCACTGACTGCTCTTCCAGAGGTCCTGAGTTCAATTCCCAGCAACCACATGGTGGCTCACAGCCATCTACAATGAGATCTGGTGCCCTCTTGTGGCGTGCAGGTGTACATGCAGACAGAAGATTATACGTACTAAATAAATTAAAAAAAAATCTGTAAAAAAAAAAAAAAAAAAAAAGAAGAGGTCACGATTTTGAGGACATTTACCTTATTTAGGGGGATACACAGAAGGGTGGAAAGTATGTAAATTGCATACATGGATATAATATATTTAATTTACATAATTTTCATTAACCATCAAAATACCAAAATAATTCTTACAGATTTTGAAAGGACAATACTCAACCTCATATGGGAAAAAAAGGACAGCTAAACAATAAACAAACTTCTGGAGGTATCACTATCCCTGATGTCAAGCTGTACTACAGAGCTATAGTAATAAAAGCCACGTAGTATTGTCATAAAAACAGACAGGTTGAGCAACAGACTCTAACTGAAAACCCAGACATAAAGCCACATTATTGTGGACACCTCATTTTTTAATAACGAAGCCAGAAAAACATAAATAAAGAAAAGACAGCATCCTAAACAAGTTGTGCTAGTCTTACTGGATATCTGCATGTAGAAAAATGTAAAAGATCCATATTTATCACCCTGCACAAAGTTCAAGTCCAAGTGGAGAAAAGACCTTAGAATAAAACCAGATACATCAAACCTAATAGAAGCCTTGAACACATTAGCACATGAGACTACTTCTTGAACAGAACACAAATATTTCAGGCACTAAGATCAACAATCAATAAATGGGACCTCATGAAACTGAAAAGCTTATATAAGAAAGAACACTGTCAATATGACAAAATGGCAGTCTGCAGAATGAAAAAAAAAGATTTTCACAAACTCCATATCCAATAGAGGACTAATTTCCAAATAAAGAACTCAAGAAACTAGACATCAACAAATCAAATAACTCAATTAAAAATTAAAGCACAGATTGAAACAAAGAATTCTCAGCAGAGGACTCTTAAATGACTGAGAAACACTTAAAGAAATGTTGAACATTCTTAGCTATCAGGGAAGTGCAAATAAAACTACTTTGAGATGCCATCTTACACCTGTCATAATAATAAAGATCAATAAAACAAGTGACAGCTTATGCTGGTAAGGAAGTGAAGCGAGGGGGACACCTCTCCTGATGATGAAAATGCAAACTTGTACAACCACTATGGAAACTAACATGACAGTTCCTAAGAAAATTGAGAACTCATCTACTTCTGAACATAGCTATACCACTTTGGGCTTGTATCCAAAGAACACTCCATCCCACCACAAAGATATATACTCAGCTATGCTCATAGTGGCTTTATTCTGTTGGACTTCCAAGGCTGAATCCCAAATGATTGGAAAACTTGAACTTGATGCACAAGCAAGAGGTTTTATTCAAATACCAGAGCACTCTGGGACTCTGCTACCCGCTCCAGTAGAAGGGAGAGTGCGGAGTCCCCAGCAACGAAATTACAGAGATTATAAAGATAAAACCCGCAACTCAGGAGGGGGTCTAGGGGTAAGGGACTTTTCTAATGGGGCAATCTATGATTGGTTATGAACAGGTGCAGCCGGGAGGGAGGGAATGGTTAGAAATTGCTTAGGCTTTCTCATCCATAACTACAGAAGGGTGTCTCTTAGAAACGTTTTGTATCAGATCCGGGTTCAATAATAATTACAGCTCACAAGCTTTAGTTCCCATGGTTGGTTCCCATGGTTGGTTCCTTTTGTTAGGGCCAAGTTAAAATTTTTCCATCCTTACAATTCATACTAGCCAAAATGTAGAAACAATTAGCCATCTCTCACTAGAAGAAAAAAATAAGGAAAATGTGGTACATTTACATAATAATGTATTACTTAGCAGTTTTTAAAATGGCATGTGAAATATTCAGGCAAGTGGATTGAACTAGAAAAAAAAAATCAACCTGACCAGGCCCAAAAAGGCAAACAAAATCTATGCCTAACCCAATTGTCATCAGAGAGGCTTCCTCTGGCAGTTGGTAAAAGCAGAGGCAGAAACCTATAGGCAAACATTAAGGGAAGAGAGAGCCCAAATTGGAGATCTTCACTGGGTCCCTATCCTTGGAACTTGATGAACCCCAAATCAAGATAGAGAGAAAGAGTTGTAGAAGCCAGAGGGGTGGGTGACAGTAGGAGATCATGGCCCATAGACTGAGCTAATCAGGGCCTGTAGGGGCTCACAAAGGCTGAATGGGCAACCAAGGAAACTATATGGGCCTGCTCTATGTCCTCTGAATGCACATTATGGTTGTTCTCTTGGGGTTTCTGTGAGAGTCCTACAAGAGAGTGTGAAATTGACTCTTTGTCTTTGCCTGCTATTGGGCCCCTTTTCCATATTGGGTTACCTCACCCAACCTGGATATGAAATTTTGTGCCTAGTCTTATTGTATTAGTTATGCCATGTTAGATTGATAGCCCTTCTCTTTTCTAAATAGAAGCAGAGGTGGAGTGACTCTGAGGGAGAAGGGAGGTAGGAGAAAAGGACACTGAGGTCCAGACAGAAGAAACAAATTCTCAGTAAATTAAAAAAAATTAAGTTAGAATACCTGTGCTGAAACCATCTGGCTCTGAGCTTTTTTTTTTTTTTTTTTTTTTTTTTTTTTTTTTTTTTTTTTTTT
>CM053748.1:35779668-35815381 GCA_028658305.1 Pachyuromys duprasi
TTGACCCCCACAGAGGTCCTCTTTGGCATGCTCCTGTCCTGTTGCTTGTTTTCTCCTCCACTCAATGTCCATCCCATTTGTTCATTCAAACAAGCATTGATCATACCCACCTGGGTCCTCCTTCCTGTATATCCTCCCTAGGTGTGTAGATTTCAGCATGACTTCCCTATCCTATAGGTCTATATAAATGAGTATATACCATATGTTTCTTTCTGCTTTTGGGATACCTCACTTAGGATGATCGTTTCCAGGTCCTACCATTTGCCTGCGAATTTCATGATTTCCTCCTTTTTAATTGCTCAGTAGTATTCCATTGTGTAAAAGTACCACAATTTCTGTATCCATTCCTTAACTGAGGGACATCTGGGTTGTTTCCAGGTTCTGGCTATTACAAGTAAAGCAGCCACGAACATAGTTGAGCAAATGTTCTTATTCACTATGGACACACACACACACACACACAAACACATACACAAAGAACTACAAAATTTCAAATAAATTTTGAACAATTTACTCAAATTTAAACAAGAGATTACTCCCAGGACAATGGTAAAAGCAGAGAATTTGGATGAGAGAATTTTTTGGTAAGAACATGGAGAAATGAGATCACTGGTATCTGAAGGGCATTCAGCCACTCAAGAAGATAATGTATGAAGATACTATGTATGTTATGATGTTTCAAGAACACAGTAATCTGAACTCTAGAAATACATGGTATCTTTTCCCTTTTAAAATTCTTCATCTTCTCTAACGGAGTATTGTAAGCATTTTCTTTCGTTTAGTAGAGTCTTTAAAAAAGGTATAGATGTTCATTTCCAGTGGATTATTAAGTGCTGCAAATGTTAATTTTCATTTTGACCCAGATAGACAAAAATCACACTTTTCCCATAAAAGAAATTTTAAGTGTTTATTTAAAAAAGAAAAGATTTGTTAATATCCCAACCCCTAGAAGCTCAGAATGTGGTCATATTCAGAGATGAGAGCCATTGTCATAGTGGGTATAGTAGACAATGCCAAAGACAGATGGGCAAAGTCTAGCATATCCTTATAAGACATAGAGAGACAGTCATGGAGAAAAGCTAATAAGCACTGAAGATTTGCCGCAGCTGAGGAATGCCAAAAATCAACCACCACCATCAGAAGCTAATAATGTACAGAAAAAGAAGTGTCAGAAAGAGAGAGGGGATGGAAATAGAGAGAGAATAAAACCCTATCAAGACTTGGACCATGTGCTTTTAACTTTGGGAAGGTACTTTTAAACCACCACATGTACAGTACTTGTGCTAGTATCCCAAGGACACTCATTTCAATCCTAGGTAGCTACACATCTGGCTAGCCTGCATGATTATTTTTTTCCAGAACATAGGAAAAAGCCTTCAAGAGAAATAAAACAGAAGAATGGGTAGATAAAGAAGATTGTGTCTGCCATTCCCTGGTTACCAAAAGTGTTTCCATGGGGATACATGAGCCGGGAACTATAGGCTTCCAAAGAGCTCTGGAACACAGAAGGAAAAACAAACAAACAAAAAAACCAATAACACACACAAACAAACAAAAACGCCATACACCATCATCAAGATTAAAAGGCTCTAACTCACAAGGGACTCATTGTCTACTGGGGTTGCTTGGATACCATTTAATAAAAGATAACTACCATTTCCTATCAAATGCATAATCAACAAGATAAGCAAACAAAGCTACACCACCCCAGGAGTTCAAAATCATATGTATTTTTATTGCTCTTTCCTTTCTTCCTCCATACTCAAGAGCTTACAGCAGTGAAGAGTGAAGGAAGGTTGTATAAAGTGTAACACAGTCATGTGAATATAGTAAAAGGTTGGGGAAGCTGCTACGGGCTAAGGAGGGGAAAAGAGAGATTTATTTCAGATAGGCATTTGAGAATTTCAAGTTAAAAGGACTGTTTCTCAACAGTTAAAATAAAACAGTTAGTATAACCTAAAGAGATTAAGAAATGCAGTGGAGATGGAGTTATCATAAAAGAAGCCAGCTCCCCTGAAAGAAAAAGAGATCAATTTTATGCTGGTTTTTCTTATCAGAAAGCAGAAAACTTTCGTGTTTATAATCCAGTAAGCCAAGACCTCAAAGTAAACTGTAATTATAATAGCGATAACAGAAATGGTATAATAAGGGCTACTGTATCTTTGTATTTCATCAGCAATGTGTGCCTTATCTGTAAGGAATGGAAGGCTTTCCTCTATATTCCTCTGCAGGCAAAGCTGCCCTTGATCATCACAGAGAACAAGGAATTGTTGGTGAGTGAATGATTCCATGGGATCAGCTCAGAGCATTTGGCAAGGCCAATAGGCATCAAAATGATGAATACTTTAGGAAGTGAATGGTGGAGGTGGGGAGGTCCCTGGAGAGCCCTGTGCCTTGAAATCAAATCAATTTCTTTGGGGAGTAATTCATTAGGAAATGAGAAAGCAAATGTTCTGTCAAGAGGAAGCTTTGGAATCTATTACTGGGTTTTAATCAGCAGGCTTGCCTTTCCATTAAGAAACAAGAGAAAACATTTTCTCTGGCCAGACAACTCTTTCAACAGGAGCCTTTGCTGGATTTCAATAAGGCAAAGTATTTAGAGGCCAAGCAGTTGCCCCATCTCTAGAGGTTTGCAGAATTTCTGAGTCAGGAAAATAGAAAGTAGTTTTGATAATTACCAAAGAAAGTCACTGACCTCTATCAGTTACCATGTCTTATGTTTGAGAACTGGATGTGTGACCTTGTGAAAACAGCTCCACCTCTCTGACTTTTAATAAAACAGGCTAAGTTCAAAATCACATACTCACGCACACACGTATATATTTATATTTATAATTTCATGATGTGTAGATTGTGTGTGTGTGTTAAACTTGAGAATACTGACATCGTGGGGCTTAAAGAGATTAATAATTTTGTATTTTTTACTTTTACTTTTATTAATTACAGTTTATTCACTTTGTATCTCCCCTGTAGCTCCCTCATTCCTCCCCTCCCAGTCACATCCTCCCTCCCCCTTCTCCAGTTATGCCCCTCTCCCCAGTCCATTGATAGGGGAGGTCTTCTTTTCCTTCCTTCTGATCCTAGTCTATCAGTTCTCATCAGGAGTGACTGCATTGTCTTCCTCTGTATCCTGGTAAGGCTACTCCCCCATCAGGAGGAGGTGATCAAAGAGCAGGACCAATCAATTCACATCAGAGACAGTCCCTGTTCCCATTACTATGCAACCCACTTGGACACTGAACTGCCATGGGCTACATCTGTGCAAGGGTTCCTGAGTGAGGTATCTCAGAAGCAGAAAAACACACAGGGTATATACTCACTCATAAGTGGATAAACATACTAAAATATGTACACCTAACTAAGAAAGAAGAAAGACTCTGTCTAAGATGCTCAATCCCCATTCAGAAAGGCAAAGAGGATAGTCATCAGAAGAGGGAGAAAATAGGGAACAGGACAGGAGCCTACCACAGAGGGCTTCTGAAAGACTCTACTCTCTGCAGGGTATCAAGGCAGATGCTGAGACTCATGGCCAAACTTTGGGCAGAGTGCAGGGAATCTTCTTGAAGAAGGGGGATATAGTAAGACCTGGAGAGGACAGGAGCACCACGAAGAGAGCAACAGAACCAAAAAAATCTGGACACAGGGGTCTTTTCTGAGGCTGATATTCCAACCAAGGACGGTTCATGGAGATAACCTGGAAATTAATATTTAAATCACAAAAAAGAATGACCAAATACCTGTGAAAGGGAAGCACATTCATCTCTACAATGAGTGCGTAAGTCAGTGGGGTTTTGAGGGAAAGGAGGTTGTTTTTTTGTTTGTTTGTTTTTTCGCTTTCCGTTTTTGTTCTTTCTTGTTTTGTTTTTAGTTAAGAATGAGCTATATCTGGCTCTGGGGTCATGAGAGCCTCTGACCTGCCCCTGCCCCTCATTGGCCTCAGTACTCTGGAGAGCGGGCCCTGAACCTTGCCTAGGTAGCACAGGAGGGCTGGCACTGGTTGAGCCCAGAGGGTGATCCCACGAGGTGGCATAGATGCTGTGGTGATGGCCTCCTCCGTCACTTCTCACCACCTGTGGCAGTCAGGAGAGCTGGCCCGAGGGCATGTGAGTGGGAGACTACCACTGTATACTCACTGGCTGTAACTCCTAGCCTGAGCAACACAGTGGAACTGACCCTGGTATTGATGGCATAGATGAGCCGGCCCCTAGGATGTGAGAGTGGGAAAACTACTGTAGCACTGGGAGAGTGGTCCTCACACCTTGACTGCATAGCAGAGTGGAGCTAACTCTGGAAGCGTGGGTGCAGGTGAGCTGGCCTCAGACCGGAAGAGACATGGGACCAGGAAAGGTGGCATTGGGTAGCTGGCCAATGCTAGCTGGAGAACTCACCCTGGTGGTGCAGATAAGGGATAGCCAGTGGACTAAACAGCTGAGCCTAGATTCTGAGTTGTCCCACCCCAAAATCTATATCATCTGGGCCAATCCTGTTGATCCAAAGCTGCAGGATCTCCATGACACAGGACAACAACAATAATCCAGAGTAGGCCCACTGAGGATCCAAAATTGATGGTGTCACAAAAGCCAGGGATCTCGAACCAGACCAATAACTCAATGCAATAAACATTTGCAAGTGAAGGTGTGTGGACAGAGGGGTGTGCCATGTGGAACACACTGTGACACACTATAGCTTCCAGGATGAGAACTTTTCTATGCTTTTGTTGTTGTTTGCTTGTTTTTCATTTTGTTTTTATTTTGAGAGAGACTGCAAGGACAAATGTTGCATGTGAGGGGAGAGGGAGATGAGTGAGACTGGGGTGCATCATGTGAAATTTTAAAAAATCAATAAAAAGTATTTTTTAATGAGCTATATCAAACCTTTACCGAAAAAGGTATTACTAAGTGGCAGACCAGTGTTTCTCAGCCCAATCTCAGATATTAATCTGTTCTGTGCTTTCTTAGTCTTTGCTTTCACAGAACCATGAAACAAGTCAAACAAAGATGAATAAATAAATAAGAATACAAACATGAGACTCCATGAGAACAGGCACAGGATTTCATAAACAGCAAAGGATACCCCGTCAGCCTGATCTGAGGAAGAGAAGCTGTAAGGTAGAACGGGGGCTTTTGTTTGTATTTGACTGCTTCATTGTTCCGTCTCTATCCATAGTGTACACTGCTGGATATTTATGTTTGAAAGATGGCACACAATCAAACACCTATTGAAGGAAATAACATATCTGACAGGCAAAGACCCTTTAAGTCTGAACCCTTTAAACCGGATGGTGTTGCTATCCTTAAAGGTTTATCACACACAGAAGATCTCTATCCTTCATGGAAACTCCTCCACAGGAGTGATTTTAAATTTAATAAAGTATGTTAATAGTAGGCAACCCAATATAGAAGAAATCACCAAAACACAATACCCAAAGTAAAAGCCAAGGACTCTGTCACATGCCACCAGCATTGAGGAATCGCATATCTTCAGCAGCTGAGTTCAGACTGTCTTACTGTGGGCCCTTTTCGGTTTTATCCATTCTGCCTTCTATGTCCAAAACCCTGTTTATGACTATAAATTCTTTCCCTACCCATACATTCATATGAATGTATAAATCTTTTAAATGACTACAGCTAAACAGAGGGTAGATGAAATGTTAGAATTTATTACCTTTTATGATTTTTATAATGTTTTTTTTAATGTAGAGATGTGTGTCTGTCTCAGGGCATGTCTATATGAGTACAGTTGCCTAAAGATACCAGAAGAGGTTCTTTGTTACATGGAGCAAGAGTTTCAGGTGGTCGTGATCCACCCAGTATGGGTACTCGACCCCACACTGCAGCACTCTTGTGAAAGCAGTATGTACTCTTAACCTCTGAGAAATCTCTCTCCTGTCTAAGGATATGCTCTACATGCTATGAGTTGGGCCAAAAGTCAGCACTAATGTAGTCCTGGCCTTCTCTTTCAGGGCCTGAAGTATGATACAAGGAACTAGCATTGTGGGTGAATGAGACTCAGCATCTTACATCTGTGTTCTGGAACCACATGTTCCATGCCTCGTGGAATCAAAAACCTGAGAATGATGGGATTCTAATTATAAATCTTTGAAAGGCTTAAGTAGATCGGAGAAGCTGCTCCACTGAATTATTGTGTGCTTCAGAGTTCAAGGAAACAGGTAGATGGGTCATCTCACTTACATAAGCGTGAAAATTAGAGTTCTTCATTTATGTTTTACTTTTGAGCATTAATTTTGAGAATAAAAGCAAGCAGTTAAGTTTATACATGCTATACAAATTTGAAAATACGTGTGTATTTATATATAAATATAAATTGAAGTAAACTGGGCATATGCAGACATATGCATATATCCTCTGTTAATACTAAAAACGATAAACTAATTTGTTTAAGCAATACTGCTTATTTGCATGGTAAAAAGGAAAATGAAAGTTCTAAATGAATACATGGAGAATTGTTCAGTCTTGCAAATAATCAAATAGATGCAAATTAGAACAATGAGGTTACACGCCAATCCTATCATACAGAAAATTGTTTTAAGAAAAAAAAATCATAGCTGCCAATGCTGATGAAGAAACAGTACAACTTACAAAGTCAACATCTGGTGTGATTCCAACTTAGATCAATCCATTTTGAAAGCAATAAATCAATGTTGTAGTGAAGTGAAGAGAGTTCACTAAGCCAACCTCAGCAACTGCTCCAGGGAAGACATTTATTCTGACTTCTATTTTTCTTTCAATTAAAATATTGATTGCATGTTTTAAATATAATGACTAAAATATGAAAAATTATTAAAATTTTCAACATGTGCTCTTGTTTAGATATGGTATCACTGCTTCATAAAGCTTTTTATTTTAGAAGCATAGCCCTTGGTGTGTCCATGGTATATTGCAATATTTGGAGGAAGGAATAAAAAGGATGAAATGATGTAATAATATTATCTCAAAAATAAAAGAAATAATTTAAGGCAAACAGATGGCTTGGTCCTTAACATGTCAGGATTAAGGTGTTTCATAGGGGACCCTTAATTGGTTCTTATGAAATATATTGTAACCAGTCAGACTCTCCTAGTTGTCTGTTTCCTGTCTCCCATCATTTCTTCATCTCTTAGACATCTCCACAATCAGCCATCAGCCTGGAAGTGGCTGACCCATCGGGACTCTTGAGGGAGGCAGTGCTCCTGTGTTTGGAATTTTGATTTCTCAAATTATGAACTATATAGGACTCTTTCTTTCTCTAAACTCAAGCAAGTAGCTATACTAAAAGAATAGGAATGACACACTGTGATAAGACTGCTTGTTGGTATAGATATATTAAAACTATATGGCTGCTGGGACAGGGAAACCTGTTTAATCTTTGGGAAGTGTCCACTGGTAGTTAGTTGCTCGTCGCCCAGTGGTTGAACAGGATTCAAAGAGTTCATAATAAAGAAAAAAAAAGAAAGAAAATTATTTTTTTTAGTGGCAGAATAGTGGCTTTAAAAAAATCATTAATGAATCACACTTTATTCACTTTGTATCCCCCCTGTAGTTCCCTCCCTCCTCCCATCCCAATCCCTCTCTTCCTTCCCCTTCTTCACCCATGCCCCTCCCCAAGTCCACTGGTAGGGGAGGTTTTCTTTTCCTTTCTTCTGATCCTAGTCTATTAGGTCTCATCAGGAGTGGCTGCATTGTCTTCCTCTGTGGCCTGGCAAGGCTGCTCCCCTCTCAGGGAGAGGTAGTCAAAGAGCAGGTCAATCAGTTCATGTCAGAGACAGTCCCTGTTTCCATTACTATGGAACCCACTTGGACACTGAACTGCCATGGGCTACATCTGTCCAGGGATTCTAGGTTATCTCCATGCATGGTACTTGTTTGGAGTATCAATCTCAGGAAAAAAAAATATTTTTAAAAAAACGTTGTAATGGAAACTGTAACTAATATAAAAAAATAAATAAAATGTTGTAATGGGCCAAAGTGGTGGCTCAGAATCTATAGTTGCTTGTCACCAAGCCTGGTGATCTGAGTTTAAGCCCAAGTATCCAAATGCTAGAAAGAGAGAAGTAATGAGTTATCATCTGAACTCCACATGCACCATAGCACATACACATATGTGTCGCAAACCCACACATTAACATGGCCACTCACACAGGTGTGTACACACACCCACACTCTCTCACACATACAGACACAAAGTTTTTAATGTTGCAATACCATGTAAATAAATATGGGACACTAATATTAAGACACAGCTATACCACTCTTCGGCATATATCCAAAAGATGCTCAAGTACACAACAAGGACATTTGCTCAACTATGTTCGTTGAGCTTTATTTGTAATAGCCAGAACCTGGAAACAACACAGATGTCCCTCAGTTGAGGAATGGATACAGAAATTGTGGTACTTTTACACAATGGAATACTACTCAGCAATTAAAAGGGAGGAAATCACGAAATTCGCAGGCAAATGGTGGGACCTGGAAACAATCATCCTAAGTGAGGTATTCCAAAAGCAGAAAGAAACATATGGTATATACTCATTTATATAGACCTATAGGATAGGAAGATCAAGCTGAAATCTACACACCTAGGGAGGATATACAGGAAGGAGGACCCAGGTTGGTATGATCAATGCTCGTTTGGATGAACAAATGGGATGGACATTGAGTGGAGGAGAAAACAAGCAACAGGACAGGAGCATGCCAAGGAGGACCTCTGTGGGGGTCAATGTAGTGATGTATCAGAGCAGATATTAAGACTCGTGATCAAGCCTTTGCAGAGGGCGAGAAGTGACGATAAATCAGATTTAAAACCTCATGTTTCTATTGAAAATACCTTTGAAGTATATTTGCCCTACATTGCAAGCAAACAGGGAAGGTGGGCTTTTACAGAAAATGAACTCAAAAGGCAACCATAGGATATAAGATGAGAGATGACAAGAAGAAAAAGAGCTAGGATCATATCATATATACAGATATTTTAGTTCCGACAGAAAAGCCTGCTTGACTCTCATTGTCTCTTTGTTAGTTGTAAACATGGATCACAGATAAAGTAAAGAGGGTATTTAATTTAATGTTTTTTTTCTTTTTTTCTTTTCTTTTCTGTCTTTCTTTCTTTCTTTTTATCAATGGAGAGCTTGTGTATGTTAAAGATAAAAACTTAAATTTATGCCTGCTTCCTCCCCAGTAATATGAGCAAATAATTTTTATGCTATGATTATTAGTTTCCTTTTGTAAAATAGTGAAATAATCCTCTCCTGTAAGTGTAGAAAGTTCATGAAATAAAGTCTTTTATCACACAGCAAAGATTCTGACATAGTGTTTTCAGAGAAAATATTTTTTCTGCTATATTTTGGAAGCAACTAGTCCACAAAAACACTACACAGAATGTGTTTTTAATGTCAGAATGCCTAAATAAAAAGTGAAAAGCAAAGTTAAAAACTGTGAAGCATATATCTAATGAAAATGCTTCCACTTAGGGCTTTACCGAGACAACACACATTAGTAAGTCCGATTTTTTTCCATCTTTTCCAGGTGCTTAGCCTTTTGCTGTTGCAAGGTGTTGCAACACAAATGCATTTGTAAAACTAGACCCTAGTGTATATCTGAAAATTTATGTCAAGCAGGCCTCTCTAAAAGGCAGAACATCTGAGGAGCTGGCAAAGGATCTCCTCCTCACTTTCTGTCTTACATCCCTGTGTTTGGGTTCAGACATTGTCTTCTCAAAGTGTTAATCCTCCCAGGCCCATCCTTACCCAGCTCCATCAAATACACAGCAGTTTACTCTTCATTTTCTCCCTGGTGAGGTCTGGCCTATTTCATGTGTGCAGAGTCCACACAGGATCCAAAGCGTCCTGCTGCTCCATGGACTATAGAGAATGTCTAATACAAAGGTCCATAGAGACAGCCTTTAGATTTTCAAATATAGAGTTTTTTAACTTGAAAGGTTTGCACATTTGGTCTAGCAGAGCATAACAATAGCTCCCCAATGTTGTTACTCTTTTCAATATCACCATACTTGAAAGGAATTCAGTTTCTTTATCACAAAAGTATCCCAAGGACCCAAAGTCCTCAGTATTCACATCTCAGAATGTCTCCGTATGAGCAGAGCCACTGTAGTTTCTTTTGAACATTCCATCATTACATCTCAGCCCCTCTGGATCAGTGTTGTATGGAGGACAATCTTCCTAACTAAAGACCTTGGCTGAGACTGGATGGAAAAAGTTGAGATTCATCTTTTCACTCCATGGTGTCCCTCAGCCACTTGATGCAAGCAGTTAGGCAACATATTACATATAGAGCAGCTTAATGAGAGCTGATGGGCTCCAGTGTGCCGATATTTATAAAATTTCTTTATCAGATGAATTTTATGGACAAATCTCCACCCAAATCCCAGTGAAACTTTGTAGGGATTTTAAGATGTGAGTAGGAACTCACGAAAAGAATCCCCTAGCTACTTATTGCTGACAGCAACTCTATGATGTTTTCAGAACTGGAATTCCACCTTTTCCCTAGGTCTGAGTACTATAGCTTCAAAGGAGGTTTTTTTTTTTTTTTTAAATAAGTGTATTTGCAGATTGTATGAACTAATTATTGGCAGCATTCTAAAATATGTTTAGGAAAAATTCATTAAATTCTTACCTTGTGCATCATTCATTCATCCATTCATTTGCTCACTCATTCATTCAACATATATTGAATCGTGTCTACTCAAGGAACTAGTTTTGTGAATTGAAAAAAAGGTTACACAAAGAAGTTACATTAATCTATAGCTTTGTGAAGCATCCATTCTTGAAAAAATATAACATGAAAAAAAACAAATATATGACCTGCTAGAAGTTTATGAATGCAAATGGAAATATTAGAGGAGAACAGGTACTAGAGATGAAGATTACTGTGATGATGTAGTTGTGTGAAATAAGGTGGAAAAAAAAGTACATCCTGTATCAGAGCTTTTGTGTCAGCATTTGGTGTAGTTGGGAGTTGGAGGCCTCTCTTGTTTTATAGAAAATGATACGTAGGTCTAAGTGATGTGACCCTTCTTAAAGGTGACATAAGAAAGGTCTGTTAATTTTTCTTATTGTGTTTCTTCCATTTTTTTTTATCCTTAAGTCTATTTGGCCAACAGCCATTTGTTTGTACTATACGACTGCAAGGGATTTTGCTTGGTTTTGTGAGTATTCACATTAGATTATGAGGAAGAGGAGATTATAGTGTTAATGGTAGTGATGGTGCTGAGGATAATAATGGCGATGATGACAATCATAATGGTAGGATTGCTGACAGGGAAGAAGGTGATACTCAGGATGATGATAGTCCATAATCTTATATCAAGACTTAGCTCACTATGCTCATTAAAGCCGTGTCATAATTTCTTCATCTTTTAAGTGTGTGTTGGTCAATAAAGCAATAATAATAATAATAATAATAATAATAATAATAATAATGGCCGTTCTCTAGAAGCCTGACTTAGATAAGATTCTTCTCCAAGGGTACAAAGTTCAAGAACAATGTTTCCCACACTGGAGGCTTGTCCTCAGTGTGACAGTATTAAAAGAGGTATGGATAGGTAGGCAGTGGTAAGTGATGGTCGGGGGTGCGGCCATTTGAAGAGATTAAATATTCTTATGAGACCTTGTTTGGTTCTAACAAGAATTAACTGTTACAAAAGAATGACTCTAGTTCCTGAGTCTCTCTAGTCTATTGTGTCACCCCCACTGACTTTAGCAAGCCATTTTACAGTTTGAATGAGGCCTTTAAAGAACTGGGATTATGCCATTTGAACGTTCAGTTATCAAAACTCTAGTTAAACATATATCTTGTCTTTATCTATTACACACCTTCAGATATTTCATTATAGCAGTGAGGAACAAAATTTAATATGAGGCAGAACACACATCCATCTTCGAAAGGACCTCCTAAGACATACCTAAAATGAAACAGAGCTTGCTGCTGCCTGCCCCTTTTAGATACCAATAAGCAGAAACAAAATTAAAAATTTAGGTTGTGTTTTATTCAGAGGGGCAGAACTTTGAAAGGGCAGCAGAGTAGCATCCTGAAAAAGCATTTTACATCTCATCTACAGGTTGCAGGCTGTATAACTGTAAGCATCACAGTGAAGGATGGAATCTACTTGCTAGTGTCTCCTCCCTTTAGAGTTAATCCAATTGAGAAGGTCAGTTACCTAGCTAATGGACTACCCTTCCAGGAGGTGAAGCAATCTTAATCCATGCTAAAGTGATAGCAGAAATAATTTTAACTCAGAAATAACTGAGATAACATATTTTTACTACAAAAATTCTGTCCCCTAGGCCAAGCAGCCCAGAGCTTCCATGACCTGGTGTTGGGCTTATATATTCTGCTGACTCTTGATTTAGAAAACCACAACTTTTCCTTTTCATCTTTTTCTTCCTGATGTTAGCTAGAACCTCTGGTACTTGAGGATTTGTGTGTGTGTGTGTGTGTGTGTGTGTGTGTGTGTTGTTTTTGCTTGTTTTGTTTTACTCTTTTTCTAAAGTTCCTCTTCCTACAATATGGCTGCTCTTCCATCATATGGCTGACTTCTATGCCAGCTTAACTCAAGTGGTATGCCTGTTTTTGTTTCTTTCCTTTCTCTACCTTCTTCCTCAATCTGCAATGATTTACAATTTGCTACTCAGGGCTTTATAAAAAATGCAAAAAATAATGTCCTCCATGTTCCTTTAGGTCTGTTCTTAAATTATTTTATTAAAAAGAATAAAAGGCCTAAAGGGAAACTTCTATTTCATCAGTATCATGTAGCAACTTTTTCATGACTCCCCGGATTCTAAGTAACAGAAGGGAAGGGGAGCAATGTATGCCAATCGTTATAGAAGTTATTGATCAAGTAGTTATATTTATGAGACATGCAATGTCTGTGTTGCTCTTGCTTTGACCTCTTGCATTCTCTCCTCATTCTGTGTAAGCATCAGCTCAACTGTTTCTTGAAATTCCAAGTCTAGTTAGTTTTTATTGGAATGAAATGTGTATTTTTTGGGTACTTTCAGAAGCATGTGGTCTGACTTAAGGGTTAACTCATAACAAACCATTAATAGGGTATACTTTACAAGATAGTAATGATATGTGAATTTCATTCTGCACTATGGAAGATGCATGTGTTTAATAGAGACTATGAAATACTATCTATCCCTTCTGTCCCCCTCATAACCATCTTTTTCCCCTCAAAATATGATTATGAGACTTCTAATCATTTTTCTTAGTAACAGAAACACAAGGTAGGCATTACAACATTTACTTCCACAGGAATGGGTGCTTTTCGAAACTAACAGAGGCTTGTTTATTTTTTTTTAATGTAGATTTCTAGCACTAGAGAAATGTCTCAGTGGGTAAAGTGCTGGCTGTGTGATTATGGAGGTGTGAATTTGAATCTGCAGAACCCATGTAAAAGCTAAAGGTGGAAGCTCAGACATTTGCAACCCCAGCATTCTTATGTGAAGATGGGAGGCAGAGAGCTCAGAATCCCAGTTGCTCCAGATACAGCTAAAATGAAGTAGGCAATGGAGTGGGAGTTAGGGAGAAGGGAGAGAGTCAAGCTAAGTAAATCAAGTAACTGAAGTTGTCTTCTGTCCACCCTCTCAGACACAAACATTAAAAAAATAAAGGAAAGAAGAAAAAATAAAATGGAAAAACACAGAGTTCTAGCTACTATAGCTAAAGTATGAGCCATCACATCTTACTTAGGGTGAGATTTTGATTTCCAGGAATCTCCTATGCAAGGCCATGCTGTGTCCTGATAACAAATTTAAGATAATGACCATCAATGTGTTAAGAATCCTAGGAAGACAATGCAACCACTCCTGATGAGAGCTGATAGACTAGGATCAGAAGGAAGGAAAGGAAGACTTCCCCTATCAGTGGACTTGGCGAGGGGCATGTGTGAAGAAGAGGGAGGGAAGATGTGATTGAGAGGGGAGGCCAGAGGGAACTACAAGGGGGATACAAAGTGAATCAAGTGTAATTAATAAAAATTAAAATAAAAATTAAAAAAAGAAAAAAAAAGAATCCTAGCCTTTTCTGTATCTTAATAAAATATTTTCTGTCGGTTCTCACTTCTTCCACATCAAAGATGTTCACAGCTTAATCATGACTTACTGGTATTTCTGTGTCCATGGTAATATAATAAAAGCAGCAATTAATTGTCTATCTGGGTCACAGATAAGTGAATCAATTACATTTGTTACCTGGTATCACGTTAGTGGCATATTATACTTGTTTTCTTTTCTTTTATTTTTTTTTATCCTCACAGCAAATTAGTGATGGGTATGTTGTTCGGTAGCTAGTGCCTAATTCTAGAAACTCTAGGAATTCAGGCATTGACAAAACTTGCAGAAGTGCAGAGTTTTGGAATATTGTCTGTGTTCCAGAACACCCGCATTTCCAGCTCAGCTTCTCAGGTATATTCTTCTGATGATAGTGACAGGGTTGTGTGGAGTGGAGGCCCAGAAGACTAGTGCCTGTTAAACATCAGGAAGTGTCAATTAAAGAGTGATTCCATTTCTTTCCTGCTCAGAAATAATGCATCCTAGGTGTTAAAAGCATACAGCTAAGACAGTGCTAATAGAAAACGAAATGACCCTGTCGGCTTTGCTGGAGCATCAATAAACTCTCCCTACACCAATCACACATCCACCCCTGGAATGGAGCTGAAAGGCCAGCAAGGCCACTGCTTTGGCCACAGGAAGGATTATGTCGGCAGCACCACCTGCAGGAAGGAGCAAGCATGGGCATCCTTCTGCCTAGTCCCCGGTATATGTTGGTTGTCATGGTGACAAGGACACTGTTGTTACAGGTGCCTTATTGTGGCTGAGACACGTGTGACTCGAATAATGAGGGAAATTAAAGAAGACCTTCAGCCAGCTCTGCAGAGCCAGCAGGGAGGCTCTGAATCCAGCAGTTGCCCTAAGCAATGCTTAGAGAATTGAAAGGGTCCGGGGAGTACAGGAATCTGAGTCAGAATGTCTAGAGAGACCTCCCATGTCGATTTGCCTGGCTGGAAGCTTAAGGAGACTGCTTGTAGATGCCTGACTCAAATTTGTCATTGGTGATTAAAAACAAACAAACAAAAACAACAACAACAACAAAAAACAAAACCTTCAGAAAGATATATATATATAATCTCCAACCTCTTCTTCATTCCACTGCCAAGTCTTTTAAATTGCAGGAAAATGTACTCATGGCTTCACAGTCTGAAAGGAATATGCAGGCTTCCTCTGTGAATTCATGTGAGCTTCAAAGAATTAGAGAAAGACTCCAAATAGCCTCCATAGCTTTGGGTGTGTATGTTACACAATTATCCCTGAAAAGTAGTTTAGAGTTTCTCAAGCAATGAACAGTTATCTACCCAGTACTTCTCACTCAATAGAATGTCTGAGTGGTTTACAGAGAAAGAGAAAGACTTGCAATGTAAAATGCAGCTTTACCAGCCTACCCAACACAGAGGGCTTCCTGTAGTCCCAACATCTTTCCTAAACTTAGTAGTTCTCTGTCCCCTTCATCACTTTATTGTTTTTCTGCCACTTTGTCATTAATATTTGGTACAGAAAAAATAAAAATAAAAGGAAAATGAATCATGAAATACCAAAACCAATTCATGTTCATTTGAAAACCCTTTCCTCATCAAATCCAGACATTAGTTCTTGGAGGTAAATGAGGCCATGTCCTTTAGATAGATGATTGATGATGATGATAGTGATGCTGATGATGATAAACAGGGGCATAGATTTATCATAGATAAGAGTTAGATTATAAAATAGATAATTGGTTTTTAGATAGTAGAAAGAAGGTAGGTATATGATACAAATGTTGATGAATGGTAGATTAATATGTGATGGGTTTGTAGGTTATATTAATAGTGATGACTAGATAATAAAAGGTATATGAATATATGAGATTATAAAAGATATAGGATAGGTAAACATAATGATGAAGGATAAATATTAAACTCCAAAGAGCTCAAGGAACACATCTTAAATACTGAATCAGAAATAAAATATGGATTCAAATTCATATTTCATTATCACAAAACAAGATTCTTTTCTATTATATGATGCTTTTTGCTGTCTCTTAAAGAAAAGCAAAAATAAAAACAAACCCCAGAGTTTCTTTTCATTTCCAATAATTTAATTGACAAGAAATAAACATTTCTTTTTAAATGCCACATTTCACAGCTCTTGTGGCATTCTTCATTATTAATAATAACCAAGGTTTGTTGAATGATTTTACTCTGTTATGTGTAGCAATTTACTACACATTTTAGTAAATTACTACTCCATTTTAGCCTATTTTACGTTATTTACCCTAAAATAGGGTATATGCTAAGTATTTCTTGATACTAAAGGTATGCAGGTCTAGAGCGATGGCTTAGAGATTAAAAGTACTGACCACTCTTCCAGATGATCCAGGTTAATTTCTCAACACCCGCAGAGTGGGTAGGTAACAACTTACTGAAACTCCAGTTCCATTGCATCAGATGCCTTTATCTGTTCTCCTTAGGTACTGCACATATATGGTACACAGATATGTGCAGGCAATCATCCATACACACAGTAAAAATTAACAAATCTTAAAAAATAAGATATGTAAATTTAGAGTTGAGATTATTTGTCCACTCATCAATGTTTTCAAATTTCAGCCCTAGTTCTTTTTCCAAAGCAGAAAATTCCTCATTGCACCACACTATGAGCCTAAAGGATTGCAAATTATTTGGGGAAACAGGGAAGGAAAGAGATGTTTTATTATGTTTTGGTTTGGTTGTTTGGTTCCCATGGAAATATAGCTAAACCATAGAAATCTGGTGTGTAAGCAGGCACATTTTAAGAAACTAAAACCTCTTCTTATGCCACTTTTGTATATGAATGTCTTTTAATTTCTGAAATATTTTTAGTATCTTTCTGGTTATGAAAAAAATGGTTGAATACATGGGCAACTGAAGTTTGCAAACAAAATGACTTTCACAAAAGCGTTCTTCCCATGGTGCAATTGATAGAGATCAGTGAATTTAATATTCATTTCAGACTAATTAGCTAAAGCTGGGTTCCCATGAGCATCAAGAGCCAAGAGAAGGGACAATTCAGGACATCTTTGTCTAATTCCTCTTTAAATGCTAATAGCTTTGAGATTATTCTATTAACAAGCAGATCCAGAAAAAGGAATGAGAGCCTGTTTCATTTAATAAAGGGATCACCAAATGGGTTGGAAGGTTTTTAACAGTCAGAGTAATTATCTATTCATTTAGGTCAACCAGCTATGGGCATCAGGAAAACATAACTAAGGAGAAGCCAATCTATGCACATGATGCAACCTCAAAGAGACACACTGGGTTTCTCATGGTGAAAATCAGGTCTGCTCCCTAGTAGGGGGTAAAGACTCCTATTTGCATCACACAGTTCTCTAGTCAAGCACGTGGAAAATAAAATGATTTAAGTTCAAATCCTGGTTTCCTCCCTACTAATACCTAACATACTTTTCCTAGGCTAAAAGTATATAAGACTGGTACAATTCTCTTGTATTACTTTTAAGATCAGCTCTTATACTAGCCCAGGCTATAGCTGACATTAGCAGTATCAAGCAGGACCAGCACATCACATTCACTATTTATCAAAATTTAATTTACAGAGACCATCTAACTATTCTAAGACTTTGTTTTCTCATTTGTGAGATATAATTGAAGAATCAACTCATAAATGTTATTGTAATGATTAAATGAAATTATGTAAATGTGAAGAGACTGACTTGAAGTAAACACATAGTGCATGTACTTAATTGTTACCTGGCCCAGCTCCAAAATCTGGCTCTGGAAAAAGTCATGTGAGGAAAGCATGGGGTGTTGTGATTAGCTTAAGAGTTTGGTTGCTTACTATTCAAGAATTAATTATCAAACAAAAAGATATGCCAAAGAACAATCAAAATCATGTCTGATACCCTCACTAGAACAGTAGTGAAGACAATTCTAAGAGTACTTAATTTTTTTTCTTTATTATTTTTATATTAATTACCATTTATTTATTTGTATCCCAGCTGTAGCCCCCTCTCTAATACCCTCCCAATCCCACCCTCCCTCCCTCATCTCCTTCCTGCCACACTCTAAATCCACTGATGGGAGAGGTACTCCTGCCCTTTCTTCTGATTCTAGCTTATCAGATCTCTTCAGGGCCGGCTATAATGTCCTCTTCTGTGGCCTAGCAAGGCTGTTCCTCCCTTGGGGAGGGGAGGGGGGAGGATGTCAAAGAGTCAGCCATTTAGTTCATGTCTGAGACAGTCCCTGTTCCCCTAACTAGGGAACCCACTTGGATACTGAGCTACCATGGAATATATCTGGTCAGGGGTTCTAAGTTATTTCCATACATGGACCTTGGTTGGAGAAACAGTCTGAAAAAAGACCCCTGGGCCCAGATATATTTGGTCCTTGTGGAGCTCCTGTCCTCTCGAGGTCATACTAACTCCCCCTTCTTTCATATGATTCCCTGCACTCTGCCCAAAGTTTGGTTATGAGTCACAGCATCTGCTTTGATGCAGTGCTAGGTAGAGTCTTTCAGGGAACTCTGTGGTAGGCTCCTGTCCTATTTTTTGTTTTCCCCTATTTCCAATGTCCATCTTATTTGTCTTTCTAAGTGAAGATTGATCATCTTACCCCAGGTCCTCTTTCTTATTTATCATCATTAGGTGCACATATTTTATTATGTTTATACTATCTTATAGGTCTAGTACCCAATTATAAGTGAGTATATACCATGCGTGTCTTTCTGCTTCTCTGATATCTCACTCAGGATGATCTTTTCTAGGTCCAACCGTTTGCCTGCAAAGTTCATGATTTCCTCGTTTTTAATTGCTGAGTTGTATTCCATTGTGTAAAAGTAACACAATTTCTGTATCCATTCCTCAACTGAGGGATACCTGGGTTGTTCCCAGGTTCTGGCTATTACGAATAAAGCTGCTACAAATATGGTTGAGCAAATGTCCTTGTTGTGTACTTGAACATCTTTTGGATATATGCCTAGGAGTGGTATAGCTAGATCTTGAGGAAGTACTATTCCTAATTGTTTGAGAAAGTACAAGATTGGTTTCCAAAGTGGTTGTACAAGTTTACATTTCTGCCAACAATGGAGGAGGTTTCCCTTTCTCCTCAACCTCTCCAGCATGTGTTGTCATTTCAGTTTTTTAACTTAGCTATTCTGATGTTTGTCAGGTAAACTCTCATGGTCATTTGGATTTGCATCTCCCTGATGACTAAGGACATTGAGCATTTCTTTAAGTGTTTCTCTGCCATTCTATATTCCTCAATAGAGAATTCTCTGAGTGCTTAATTTTTTTGTACAGAATCTTTAATTTATTCTTTATTACTTGATTACTGTTTTGTTTTATTTTGGTGATTTTCTCTTTCTTTTTTTTAATTCTTATTAATTACACTTTATTCACTTTGTATCCTCCCTGTAGTTCTCTCCCTCCTTCCCTCCCAATATCTCCCTTCCTCTCCTTTCTGCACACATGCCCCTCCCCAAGTCCACTGATAGGGAAGGTCTTCTTTTTCTTCCTTCTGATCCTAGTCTACCAGGTCTCATCAGAGGTGGCTGCATTGTCTTCCTCTGTGGCCTGGTAAGGCTGCTCCCCCCTCAGGGGAAGGTGATCAAAAAGCAGGCCAATCAGTTCATGTCTAAGGAAGTCCCTGTTCCCATTACTATGGAACCCATTTGGACACCGAACTGCCATGGGCTACATCTATGCAGAAGTCCTAGGTTATCTCCGTGCATGGTATTTGGTTGGAGTATGAGTCTCAGGAAAGACTCCTGTGCTCAGAGTTTTTGCATCTGTTGCTCTCCTTGTGGAATTCCTGCACTCTCCAGGTCTTATTATTTCGCACTTCTTTCATAATATTCCCTGCACTCTGCCCAAAGGTTAGCCATAAGTCTCAGCATCTGCTTTGATAGTCTACAGGGCAGAGCCCTGTTCCCTGTTTTCTCCTTCCTCTGATGTCCATCCTCTTTGCCCTTCTGAATAGGGATTGAGCATTTTCCCAAGAGCCTTCCTCTTGATTAGTTTCTTTAGGTGTACAGATTTTAGTAGGTTTGTCCTATATTATATGTCTATATGAGTGAGTATAGAGGAACCCTCCTCCACTGCTGGTGGGAATGTAAACTTGTACAACGACTCTGGAAATCTATCTGGCGTTTCCTCAGACAACTAGGAATAGCACTTCCTCAGGATCCAGCTATAGTACTTCTAGGCATGAATCCAAAAAATGTTCAAGTACACAATAAGGACATTAGCTCAACTATGTTTGTAGCAGCTTTATTTGTAATAGCCAGAACCTGGAAACAACCCAGATAAACCTCAACTGAGGAATGGATACAGAAATTGTGGTACTTCTACACAATGGAATATCATTCAGCAATAAAAAACAATGATATCATTAAATTTGCAGGTAAATGGTGGGAACTGGAAAGGATCATCAGGTGAGCTATCCCAGAAGCAGAAAGACACACGGTATATAGCTCATTTATATAGGCATATAATATAGGATAAACCTACTTAGTACTTAATTTTAAACAAAAGCAAAGTGAGGCTTAGTTCATTGGTTGGGAAAGGAGTTGGAACCTCATTGTCCTTCAGGAATGATGTTCTTTAGTAAAAAGGGCCTACTCAAGACCCTGAGAGCCATGAGTAGAAGCACATTACAAGGGTTTTTTAAATGTTTCTCTGCCATTTGATATTCCTCTATTAAGAATTCTCTGTTTAGGTAACCCATTTTTTAAATTGGATTACGTGATTTATTGCTATTTAATTTCTTGAGTTCTTTATACATATTGGATATTAGCCCTCTGTCAGATAGAGGGTTTTTGAAGATTCTTTCCCAGTCTGTAAGCTGCCTTTTTGTTCTGAATGCTCAATGTCCTTAGTCATCAGGAAAATGCAAATAAAGACAACCCTGAGATTTCACCTTATACCCATCAGAGTGGCTAGGATTAAAAACTCAATTGACAACGCATGCTGGAGAGGATATGGAGAAAGGGAAACCCTCATCCATTGCTGGTGGGAATGCAAACTTGTACAACCACTTTGGAAATCAACCTGGTTCTTTTTCAGACAGTTAGGAATGGTGCTACCTCGGGATCCAGGTATACCACTCCTGGGTATATATCCAGAATATGCTCAAGTATACAAGGACATTTGCTCAACCATGTTCATAGCAACTTTATTCATAGTAGTCAGAATCTGCAAACAACCCAGATATCCCTTAGTGGAAGGATGGATGCAGAAATTGTGGTACAATTTCACAATGGTATACTACTCAGCAATTATAAACAGGAACATCATGAAATTTGCAGGCAAATTCTGGGAGCTGGAGAAGAACATACTGAGTGACTTGTCCTAGTAGCAAAAAGACACACATAGTATGTACTCACTTATAAGTGGATATTACACATATAATGTAGGATAAACATACCAAATTCTGTACATCTAAGGGAGCTAAGCAAAAAGGAGTACCCTGGGTAAGATGATCAATCCTCAACCAGAAAGTCAAATGGGATGGACATGGGAAAAGGGAGAAAACTGGGAACAGGACAGGAGCCTACAACACAGGGCCTCTGAAAGACTCTCCCTAGCAGGGTATTTTAGCAGATGCTAAGACTCATACCCAAACTTTGGGCAGAGTGCAGGGAATCCTATGAATGAAGGGAGAGATAGAAAGATCTGAAGGGGACAGGATCTCCACAAGGAAAGCAACAGAACAAAAAAATCTGGACACAGGGGTCTTTTCTGAGACTGATACTCCAACCAAGAACTATGCATAGAGATAACCTAGAACCCCTGCACATGACAGTTCAGTGTCCAAGAGGTTCCCTAGGAATGGGAACAGGGGCTGTCTCTGACATGAATTCAGAGGCTGGCTCTTTGATCACCTCCCTCTGAGTGGGGAGCAGCCTTACCAGAGTACAGAGGAAGGCCATGAAGCAAGTCCTAATGGGACTTGATAGGCTAGGATCAGAGTGAAGGGGAGGAGGACCTCCTCTATCAGTGGACTTGGGGAGTGGCATTGGAGGAGAAGAGCAAGGAGAGGTGGGATTGGGAGGGAATGAGGGCAGGGGCTAGAGCTGGGATACAAAATGAATAAATTATAATTTATAAAAATAAATTAATTTTTAAAAAGGAAAATAAAAAAAGGGACAAAACATTATATCAAGTGACAATGCAGTTGGGGCCTTAAGGGGAAGAAAAGGATTCCTTTAAAATCTTGGAGAGGAGATTCATTATGTGAGATAACTTAATATAAGAGTGAGAATTGTGTTGTGATGGATGGGAGGAGAAGAGGAGACCCAGAGAACCTTCAGAGAAATGCCCCCCAAACAAAAGAGGTACCTGACTCTTACAAGAAGCTAGAAGAAAATGGGACATGAATTAAAGAAATCCTCCCCAAACAAAAGGGGTACCTGAATCTTACAAGAAGTTTAAGGAAAATGGAACATGAAAGTCCACTCTTGGTCTTTTCTTTTTTGTTTGTTTGTTTTTATTTTTATATTAATCACAGGTTAAGTACTTTGTATCCCAGCTGTAGCTCCCTCCCTCAGTACCTCCAAATCCCACCCTCTCTCATCTCCTCCCTCCCCCTTTCCAAGTCCACTGATAGAGGAGGACCTCCTCCCCTTCCATCTAACTCTAGCTTATCAGGTCTCTTCAGGACTGGCTGCAATGTCCTCTTCTGTGGCCTAGCAAGGCTACTCTTCCCTTGGGGATGGGGTGGGAAGGTTGAAGAACCAGCCATTGAGTTCATGTCATAAATAGTCCCTGTTCCCCTTACTAGGGTACCCATTTGGATATTGAGCTACCATGGGCTACATTCAAGCAGGGGTTCTAGGTTATATCCATACATGGTCCTTGGTTGGAGAAACAGTCTTGTAAAAGACTCCTGTGCCATGATATATTTGGCTCTTGTGGGGCTCCTGTCCTCTCCAAGCCTCAGTTGTCTTGAACCATCTCTTGTCTGCAATTGGATGAACAAAGGTGATGTGGTAGAATCTATTAAGGAATCAGCCTGCACACCTGGAACCTAGCTACTATCTATAGTATTGAAATTTGTATCAGTGTGTTAAAAGTTTATTCCCAGAATGCCATTATTAGGAGTGGTAGTATGACATGGATTTGTTTTGGTTTAGTTTTTAGTCTCCGATACATTACATCCCAACCACAGTTATGAAAGATCCTCCATGCATCAGTCGTATGACATCAGATGAAATTGAACTACCTGATTCTTTTACCTCTCTCTCTCTCTCTCTCTCTCTCTCTCTCTCTCTCTCTCTCTCTCTCTCTCTCTCTCTCTCTCTCTCTCTCCTCTCTCCTCTCTCCTTTCTCCTCTCTTCTCTCTCTCTCTCTCCCACTTTGTGATTTACTACAACAGGTCCAAAGCTAGGGACCCTAGACTGAAATTTCTAGGCTAGCATCACCTCTTTGTACATATATGTTGATTATTTCAGGTGTTTAGTTTAGTGACAGATAGCTGAAAAACCCAACAATCAACTTAGGTATGCTCCTTGATTCTTGTTGCAAACATCCAAGGTGGTATGTCAGTCAATCAAAAATCAGGTTCAAAGAAAAAGAAAATTAGTTTCAAATATGTGTTAGATGCTCCTCTGGTTTGGCTTTCCAGAAGCAGACATATGCTGAACAGAACATAGGTAATTTTACCTGCTCCTACTTGTGAGAGAGTTGCTATTTTTTTATTATTTTTAAATTAATTACAGTTTATTCACTTTGTATCCCAGCTGTAGCCGCCGCTCTCTTTCCCTCCCAATCACACTCTCCCTCCCTCATCTCCTCCCCTGCCTTTTCCCAAGTCCAACGGGAGGTCCTCCTCTCCTTTACTCTGATCCTAGCCTATTAGGTCTCATCAGGCCTGGCTGCATTGTCTTCCTCTGTGGCCTGGCAAGACTGCTCCCCCATGAGGGGGAGGTGATCAAAGAGCAGGCCAATCAGTTCATGTCAGTAGAATACCCCTGTTCCCATTCCTAGGGAACCCACTTGGAGACTGAGTTGCATGAGCTACATCTGTGCAGGCGTTCTAGGCCATCTCCATGTATGGTCCTTGGTAGGAGTATCAGTCTCAGAAAAGACCCCTGTACCCAGAATTTTTGGTTCTGTTCAGTCCTTGTGGAACTCCTGTCCCCTCCAGGTCTTTCTATTTCCCCCTTCTTTTATAAGATTCCCTGCACTCTGCCCAAAGTTTGGCTATGAGTCTCAGCAACTGCTTTGATACCCTGCAGGCTAGAGTCTTTCAGAGGCCCTCTGTGGGAGGCTGTTGTCCTGTTCCGTTTTCTCTGTCTTCTGATGTCTGTTCCATTTGCCTGTCTGAGTGAGGATTGGTCATCTTACCCAGGGTCCGTTTTGCTTAGCTTCTTTAGGTGTACAGAATTTAGTATGTTTATCCTATTAGACATATAATATAAGATAACTGTTATTTTAACTAATACAAATATATGGAACTATCTGCCTTTACTTTTAGCCATAGAGATCTCATTATGGCTATTATAATTTAATTTAAATTACCCTAATGAGTAAATAATTTATATGAAGTGAATGATAGAATGTCTTTGTCCATGATTCATAATTACCATTATAAAATATATGTCTAAGAGAAATAAAAACATATGTCCAAAGAAATTATATGTGTATAGTTATATAGTTGTAGGTAGATAACATATATTTAGACATACATTTAGAACAGAATATGCAGAGCAAGAATATAAACATTCTTAAAAGACCTAGCATTATGGGTTAGTCTCACAGGAATTAGCCTGAAGGGCAGAAATATATAAATACGTATCATATAACTTTATTTATATGAGGTCCAACATTATGGTAGATGCCAAAAGAAATTGAAATAGTAGCTAACTCTATTAGTTTGGAAATATAATCAGTGTAGGCTTCATGGTGAGTAGACACTCAAAAAAAATCTCTGTGCTTGGCTAAAATCTCTGTTCTGTAACATGATTCTTTACCTTTCACATAGAAGCCAATGCCTTTATTTTTACTGGGACTTGCAAATTATGCTACTGGCCCTATGTATTTAAGTAATATGGACAAAGCCACTAGGGAACCACGTATGGGTTAGAAAAATTGTATATTTTGGAATGATGTATGTATATGATAAGCTTCACTGAGGTATCCGTACATAATTTATGAACTTCACCACATGTAATTTGTAATTTAATAAATTACTGTGGAACAAACCATGAAAGAATAGAGAATACCTCAAATGTGAAGAGGAGTCCTCATCTGAATTATGAGGGCATCTTCCACATAGATGAAAGATTCCAACTATCAACCAGCAGGATTTAGAATGGAATATAAAAATTAATAAGTCTCTATGATTCCAAATACATGGGAGGGTGAATGTAAACATACACCAAGTATGTACTCTGTATTGGATATTGCAGAACATCCTTCATATGTGTTAAATCATTACAGCTATGCCATGACCTTTCAAAACAGCCATCACTGTGTTTTATCTACAAACAAGGAAAGGGAAAACCAGATGTGTTCCCTCACCTGTACCATGACAACATGTAAGCAGTCAAGTGAAATTTCAAGCCCAAATTCATTTGCTTCACAGATATATCCTTTATTTACTATTATTTACAGCCTTTTAACTTATTAGATAGAGAGATACAGACAGACAGACAGATAGATGACAGATTATCATCAATTTGATGATTGATAGATGACAGATAGAGGTAGATAGATAAACAGATAGATAGACAGACAGACAGATAGAGATGATAGACTTTCTTACTGTAATTAAGAAGAAAAAACAACCCAACCATGTTCCAGAAATATTTTAATATGATGTAGTTGTTCAATTCAGAGGCTGCATGAGATGTACAGAAATCTTTTTCCTGCCCTTATAGGCATGCTGTGCCTTCCTAGGGCATAAGATTTGATTGTTTCCAGTGAACATAACTGCAGGGATTAGTCCTGGAAATACAATTACCTATCTCAAGTATTTGACTCAAGGACTTGCTTCAGTCTCTGATTCTACAGCATGCTGATGGGCTGTAAGAAAGAAGCATCGTTATGTGACCTTCAGAACATGACAGATGAGTAGCAAAATAAATGATGCATTTAATAGGCTTAGATATACAGGGCATTCCTTGCTTCAGCACTGAGGTCTTATTTATGGCTTGGTCTTAACTGAGTTTCTTTGTGTGGAAGTTGTGAAAAGCCATTATGGTCAAAACCTTTCACAGGATTTATTATAAGAATACTTTGAAAATTTCTATGTAGAAAACATAAGCTGGAAACCCGTTGTGACTATTGTGTGCAATGCAAAAAAAGATCCACTCAAGACATAGGTTTTGTTAATGTTTGACATTGTGGAAATAAAAATGGGAAACAAGCTGTCCTTATCAGGTTTAAAAACACATGGACAAGTAGGGATTATCATGTTTTATCTAATATTTATCTAGTGGATTATCCAGTAACTGTATATATAAATTTCTGTACATTTAGAGGACAGTAGATGATAATTAATAACATGTTACATATGAGTTCATAGGGCCAGAATGAAAGAAATCTCTCAGACACGTAGTATCTCAAAAAAGAGTGGTGGAAGGTATCCTGGGAATCCACATCCTTGAGCTTCCTTAGGGATTCCAGGTTCATAAGGGAACTGTCAAAAGGCGTGATATTAGTTGCATGGATGGTTATATTTCTAATTATGTCTTCCAGTCTGTCTTATAGTTTATACACATTTATCAGCTCTAGGGAGATGGATGTTATGATCATGGAAGCTTGTATGAGGAAATATATATATATATATATATATATATATATATATACAAACTATGTTTATATATTTTTATAAGTTTATATATAATAAAATAGGGAGATTTTTGTGTCAATATACAATTTAATTAAAAAAATATGTCATCCTGTAGAAGACTATATCATATTGCATTGTTATAGTAAATTAAAAAATGAGTGTTGGGCTATATAAGTTTTATTATTAGCCCTAAGATTATCACAGCAGTATTATTTAACACTCTATCACAAATAATAATGAAAGACACCTGTTAGATTTTATAATTGCCTTATTACCTTGGACCAGACAGATATTTTATTTATGCTTCCTCAAAAACCTTACCATCCAGCCCCCAGCCCCATTAATGCCATCCACTTAATCCTCTTCATCTGGTCTACCTTCCATCCATAATCTCATGGTACTTCTTATATTCTTCATCTGAGCCTTTTCACACCATTACTGGGGTCCTTTTTCCTGGCCCAAGAGGTTTCTTCTCCACACTAACACATCATGGTATCTCCTTCCTCCTCTCTTCCCATCAGCTCCCAGGATTCTCCTGTCCCTGATCCTGAGAACCTTAGCCATGCCTACACATTCTTCCCTGCCCAGGTATAGGCCATTTAATCAACCAATCAGGTATGTCTTTGGCAGATTTACAAAACAAGTATAGGTGTAACCAGATCTTGAGGGCCAGTAACACTCATCAGACCAACCTTCAACATTAGATGCTTCTTTGAATTAAAATTCTTATATAAAATTAATGGTAGAAATCTAAATGAAACAACCAACACAAAAAATGGTTGCAAAAATATAAAACCAGACACACTAAACCGCTTAGAAGAAAAAGTGGAGAAGAGCCTTGAAATCATTGGCACAGAAGACAACTTCCTGAACAGAATACCAACAGCACAGGCTCTAAATGGGACCTCATGACACTGAAAAGCTTCTGTAAAGCAAAGGACATGGTCATCAGAACAAAACGACTACCTACAGATTGGGAAAGGATCTTCACCAACTCTGTATCTGACAGAGGACTAATATCCAGTATATATAAAGAACTCAAAAAATTAAACAGCAACAAATCTAGTAATCCATTAAAAATGGGGTACAGAGCTAAACAGAATTCTCAATAGAGAAATATCGAATGGCAAAGAAACACTTAAAGAAGTGCTCAACATTCTTACTAATCAGGGAAATGCAAATCAAAACAACCCTGAAATTTCACCTTATACCCATCAGAATGGCCAAGATCAAAAACTCAAATGAAAACACATGCTGGAGAGGCTGTGGAGAAAGGGGAACCCTCCTCTACTGCTGGTGGGAATGTAAACTTCTACAACACCCTGGAAATCAATCTGGCACTTCCTCAGACAACTAAGAATAGTGCTTCCTCGAGATCCAGCTATACCACTCCTAGGTATCTATCCAAAAGAGGCTCAAGTACACAACAAGGACATTTGTTCAACCATGTTTGTAGCAACTTTATTTGTAATAGCCAGAACCTGGAAACAACCCAGATGTCCCTCAGTTGAGGAATGGATATAGAAATTGTGGTACATCTACACAATGGAATATTACTTTACAATAAAAAAACAAGGATATCATGAAATTTTCAGGTAAATGGTGGGACCAAGGGAGAGGATGCTCATCAGGCATCATTTACAGTTAGAAGGATCATCCTGAGTGAGCTATCCCAGAAGCAGAAAGACAGTATATACTCACTCATATAGACATATACTATAGGATAAACCTACTAAAATCTGTACATCTAAAGAAACTAATCAAGAAGGAGGACTTCTGCTAAAATACCCAATCCCTATCCAGAAGGGGAAAGTGGATGGACATCAGAAGAAAGAGAAAACAGGGAACAAGTCAGGAGCCTGCCTCAGAGGGCCTCTGAGAGGCTCTGCCCTGCAGAATATGAAAGCAGATGATGAGACTTATGGCTAACCTTTGGGCAGAGTGCAGGGAATCTTTATGAAAGAAGTGTGAAATAGTAAGATTTGAAGAGGACAGGAACTCCATAAGGAGAGCAACAGAACCAAAAATTCTGAGCACAGGGGTCTTTCCTGAGACTGATACTCCAACCAAGTATCATGCACAGAGATTACCTAGGACTCCTGCACAGATGTAGCCCATGGCAGTTCAGTGTCCAAGTGAGTTCCATAATAATGGGAACAGGGACTGTCTCAGACATGAAATGATTGGCCTGCTTTTTGATCACCTCCCCCTGAGGGGGGAGCAGCTTTACCAGGCCACAGAAGAAGACAATGTAGCCACTTCTGATGAGACCTAATAGACTAGGATCAGAAGGAAGGAAAAGAAGAACTCCCCTATCAGTGGTCTTGGGGAGGGACACAGGTGAGAAGGGGGAGGAAGGGAGGGATTGGGATGGGAGGAGGGAGGGAACTACTGGGGTATGTAAGGTGAACAAAGTGTAATTAATAAAGAATTTAATAATTAAAAAACAAAGCAAAACATGGTTGCAAAAAAATAGAAAAATTGTCCAAATAAAAATTTAGTGCATTCCCTGAATAGTTACTATTCAGACACGACCCTTTTACTCTTTAGTGCCAAGATCGTTGTTAGTAGATATACACCCGAATCCCTGTTTCATTTTTTATCCTGTGTTTTTCTATTCAGTGCCAAATGACTGTAACATTAAGTGTTGGTTCTTTGTAAGCAATAAGAAGAAAGAAAATATCCAGAAAGTATAGAAAAAAATCATTTCAGGCCTGAGTACTGGAAATAACACTGAGACCTTGGAAATGGCATGTGAGAAGGGGTGATGGTTTGTTAGAGAGCCTGGAAGGAATCCCTCCTGAAATTCAGAGCAAGTAATTGAGAAACTGGATTTTTTGAGGCAGTGACAAATCAAACAAGCAAACAAGCCAAAACAAGCCAAGAATATGTCAAGCACAGGGCTATTTCAGCATCCTTCTGTACAGTCTTCGAAATGGCAACAGTTGAGTGTTTCACACTTAAGGCAATTAGACATACTTCTAGCTGTAAATGATGCCTGATGAGCATCCTCTCCCTGGTCCCCCTTGAATGGTGCTTGCTAAATTAACAAGCCATGTCTGTCACCACATATTCAGAATGGTCCATGGGATTCTATGCTGGTTTAACTGCTGCCTATTGATAACACAAGCCCCAAGCACAGTATATACACCCTTCCTATAAACCAATAATCACACTGAATATTTTTAGAGCATTATCAAATTTAATCCTCATAGAAGTTCTGTGAGGTGATCCATATTAGGATCTCAATTTTACAGTTGGCTAAGGAGGAATATAGAGCTTAAACAGCTTACTTGACTAAATGAGCAAGCGAGCAATGCCAAATGAGGTCATAAAGCAGCTTCTTTCTCTGGCCCAGGCCAGCACCTTAAAGTAGCAACCACATTTATGAAACAAGACATCCAGAGAAGCATATATGTGCATGCAGATTTCAACTGAAGGTGTGCAATAAAGAAAGTGTCCACGAAAGACTTTTTCTACACCCAGAAGAAGCTCTGTATTCTCCCTCCACTAGGAGTTTTATATAGTAGAGAATCCCTTCATCCCCCTGAGCTATAGGACTATTGGCCTTGCCCTTAAACCTGGCAGCTGTACCCACTCTTCAAAATACTCAGTTCAACCTTTAAGGGATTATAAAAGAAGAGCTGACCAAAAATAATCTCCACTGCTCTAACTGCATTAAGGGACCGAGTTTAAGTGGATTGAGGTGTCAAAATTCATCATAACAATTCACCTCAGAAAGGGCCTTAAATGTCAATTTATCTTTGCAGTAAAAGTACCTTGGAGCAAAAATTGAGAGAACATATCCCAGCGCAATAACCGCCTTCACCACTGAACCACTGTTAATGCCTCCTCATTTCACAGACACTACAGAGAAAAATTAATTCTACAGTCAGCAAGCTTGCCGTCTTCCCTCTCAGAAGCTGCTGCTAGTTGGGATGGACTGCCAGCGCGAAGCATTGCACACTAGGTGGCTTAAACAACAGAAATCGATTTTCTCATAACAGTGGAGTACAGATGACCAAGATCAAGGTATCAGCAGAGCTGATTCCTTACAAAGCCTTTCTCCTTGACTCAACTCTGGCTTCTGCCTGTGTCTTGCCAGGGCTGTCTTTCAGTTTTGTGGTGCCTCTGTCCTAACTGCCTCTTCTTATGGCTCCAAACATAGTGAGGTGAAACGATCTCTTCATACTATATTGGCTCTTAAAGAACTTATCCCCATCTATTATCACAGTCTAAGGTAGTGAGGCTTTGAGATACAGCACATGGGGCTGAGTCCCAAGAGTAGGAAATGTTCCACCCAAGCCACAGGATAAAATGTAGTATATGTAGTATAATTTCCCACGGGAGGACAATGCCTTATGTATCTGTTTGTGGAATAGAGATCTACAAGGCTATAAACCAGGGGTCAGTGGAGAGATAATTTTTTAAAACCAGGAATTGTGAGTCTGAGAATACGTCAAGGAGAAAATCAAAGCAGAAATGTACACACACACACATACACTCACACACACACACACGCACACGCACAAGATTTTAAGAGTTGAAATTATTTTATTAATTTACCAGACATCTATTAAATAAAGAGATTGACATAGCAAGCATTTCAATAGGGTAATACAGCCCAATTTGGGCAAACATTGGAATGTTTGGGATGAAATATATATATGCACATATGTATATTTTAGTCCCATAGGCACTATGCAAATATATGTACATATATGCATATGCATATTTAAATGCTGTAGACACAATGCAAATATATATACATGTAGGGTGCCATAGGCACCATGCTAATATATATGCTTATGTACACATATATGTACATATGTGTACATATGCATGTGTATGTATATGTACATACATGCATATATTATACTTGTACATATTATATGTATAAATATAGACTGTGTTAATATAGGCATAATATATACATATTATAATGTATGTGCATATACAGTGTATATATGAATATGTGTACATATATATGTATATACACACATATATAGGAATATATGTATGTGCTTGTTTACATGAATATATATTAGCATAATGCCTGTAGCATCTCAATTTGATTCTGAGTCTGAGCTATCTTTAGCATACACAATATTTCTCTTTTTACTTTGCTTTGTTTTTAGTTTCTTATCACAATTTTTAGAACAAATGTTATAACACTTCACATAAAGTGAAAGAAAGAACAGTAGTCTTTCCCTTATACAAATAAATTGATGAGTCTTATTAAATATATAGTTTAACTCTTCGTATCCTGTAAGGACCATTATGTGTTTTTTTTCTATAAATAATCAATCTTTTTATTAAAAATTGTTAACTTTGTATACCAGCTGTAGCCCCCTCCCTTATCTCCTCCCAATCCCACCCTCACTTTCTTTTCCTCTTCTATGCCACTTCTCTAGTCCACTGATAGGAGAGGTCCTCCTCCCCTTCCATCTGATCCTAGCCTATCAGAGCTCATCAGGACTGGCTGCATTATCTTCTTCTGTGGCTTGGTAAGGCCCAAGGCTGCCCTGCATCACGAGGAGCCAGCTACTGACTTCATGTCAGAGACAATCCCTGTTCCCATTACTAGGAAACCCACGTGAAGACTGAGCTGCCATGGGTGTACACAGTATTTCTAAATCTTTTCTTTTACTGTATATATACATATTTATTGGCATAGCATATATATGTATGTGCAAGAAAATGATTTCAACCCTATTGAAACAAAAGATTTAACCAGTAACCAAAATTGTAACGTGGAAAATCACATTTGCACCATGCTGGAATCTGGAAGGAAGCATGAAAAGCACTCTAGTCAGAAGCATTACAAAAGCAGAGTCTTCGAAGCACAAAGGAGCCCAGCTTGTTGTGCCTTGAATTCAGGCTACGGCAATGAAAAGGAAAGAAACTGTATCAGAAAGGCACACATCACACACAGTGAGTTGACAACATAAGGTTTTGTTTTTCTCTTAAAAATAATCACGGTGGTTAAAAGATTTGGTGTTGATTCATTGGCTGAAAACCCCAAGGTCATCAGCTCACAAATTCCATCTCAAGTACTGTTTTTCCATCCTCACCAGCTGTATGAGGTAACTCCTGACACCTATGCTTATTTATATATCTACTAGGTTTTACCAGGCAAAATAAAACCTTTTGAGTTTGGAAATATGTCCCTTTCTTCACGGTAAACTCTGATCTAATATGGCCCCGTGGTCACCCTCAGCTGAAATGGAGGAAAGGGTGTAATACCCTATGTGGTATGGCAGCACTTAGCTACAAGCAGATTTCTGCTGCAAATTTCACTTCATGATGTTGTTGGAAAGAAGTATGAAGGATTGTATAGGTGTCTGCCTTTGTGCAATATCAAACAAGAAATACACACACACACACTAAGGGTGGAAAGAGACAAAGAGATAAACTGTGTACTTCAGGAGATCAAGAAAGAAATAAACATGAAATTATTATTTAAACTCTTCTTAGATAAGGCTATACATGAGAAAAAATGCTAATGCATTTTACAATATACTATTATAGGGTTGATAAAAATATTGATTTTTAAGTTCCTCCTCATATTTATACATTATCTGTTTTGTGTTAAGTACTAGCTACCTACTTAAGAAAAGACAAAGGTTGGTTTGAAAAGTTGTTTCCAATAAAATAATTGTGCAAGGGAGATAAAAGGCCATTTTAAAAAGCTAAGATGATGGATACATTAAGTGTAGTGCATCTACGCAATTGTACAAAAATGCAGAAAAATATACAGGTAATTAGAAAACCTTAGAAGTAGAAAACATTAAAATATGTTTTTTTCTTCTGGAGCCAGTTAATTATCAGTCCTTAAGGACTGATTGCCAATGAGTCAGTTACTATATATAGCTTTATTAATTATTATTATTTACAATTTATTCACTCTGTATCCTGATATTAGCCCCCTGCCTCAGCTACTCCCAACCTTCCCTTCTACTCCTTTTCCCTCCCCTTCCCCTAGTGCACTGAAAAAGGGGAGTCTTCCTCCCCTACAAACTTACCCTAACCTATCAAGTCTCACCAAGGCTGCATGGATCTCTTCTTATGTATCCTTGTAAGCCTATCTTGCCAGAAGGAAGTGCTCAAAGAGCAGGCAACAGAGTTCACATCAAAGACTGCCCTGCTCTCCGTACTAGGGAGCTCACTTGGAGACTGAGTTGCCAATGGGCTACATCTGAGCAGGGGTCTAGGTCCTCTCCATGAATGGTCCTTGGTTAGTGCTTCAGTCTCTGCAGGCCTCTCTAGAGCCAACTTTTTTGGCTTTGCTGGTCTTCTTGTCGAACTCCTGTTCTCTCTGAGTCCTTCTAACCCCACTTCTTCTATAAGACTCCCTGTGCTCTGTCTAAAGTTTGGGTGTGTGTCTTTGCATCTTTTTCAATCTCCTGCTGGGTACAGTCTTTCAGAGGACATCTATGATAGACTCCCATCCTGTTCCCTTTCTTCAACCACCTTCATTGTCTATCCTGGTTGCCCTTCAGAATGAGATTTAAGCATCTTCCTAGAGTCCTAGAGTTGTTAAGCTTCTTTAGGTCTGTAGATATTAATGTGTTTATACTATATTATATGGCTAATAACCAGTTATATTTGAATATATTCCATGCTTGTCTTTCTGCTTCTGGGTTACCTCACTCAGGATGATCTGTTCTAGTTCTATCTATTGGCATGTAAAGTCCATGATTTCCTTGTTTTTACTTGCTGAGTAGCATTCCATTGTGTAAATGTACCACAATTTCTGTATCCATTCCTCCACTGAGGGACATCAATATTGTTTCCAGACTTTGATTATTATGGATAAAGCTGCTATGAACATAGTCGTATGGTGGATCATTCTGTTGGTACATGCCCAGGAGTGGTATTAATAGCTGGGTCTTGAGGTAGCACTATTCCTAGTATTAAAAATTACATTATTTCAGCCTTAATGCTAAATACTCAAAATCATCACTTCGAAATATTTTACTGCATTTCATTATTATCTGTTTTTGCTACAACTTACTACATATGTGATTCAATTATTGTTTAAAATATACCATACATGTACCTTGTTTTTTAAAAAATACATCTACAGATTCAAGAAACAACAACAAAAAACAAAACAAAATAAAAAACCCCAGCTAGGTCTCCAGCCTACAGAACTGTCCTATTCCTTTGTTTTGGTTCCCACAGATCCAATCTGTTGCCACCCTTTTTCTCTCCTACCTCTACTTCCATTGCCATGTTCCGACCCCCAGTGACATCTTCTGTTCAAGTGCAGGCCACACCATCCAGAAGAACTGGTAGGCAAACCGAGAGGGAGACTCACTGCTGGACAAAGGCCATACCAGCAGCCAGAACTCCAGGAGGCCTTCAGTCTATGGATCACCTCCACCCTTTTGGAATTCCACACACACACTTGCACATATGCAACCTAGTCACAGTCCCCATACCACTCTTCTTGCAATGTCCTAGCTCCCAGCCTGGCCAGAGACACCCCCAACCCCGCTTGACCAAAGGCTGTGTAAGCAGCCAGAAGTACAGGAGGGCTGCCCAATCACAGGCCTCCTCCATTCTCTCAATGACCCTTTATACTGCATATGTTTCACAAACTGTCTATGTCCAAAATTTAGTGGAGAAGTTTTGTTTTCTTACTAAGCTGTGCTTAAACAGTTTGATTTCTCTGTGCCAAGAAAAGTAAAAGGAGGGAGAAAAAGCTCTAAGCACAGATGAAAATATTTAATCTTGAGGAATCACTATTCCTAATTGTCTAAGAAAGCGCCAAATTGATTTCCAGAGTGGTTGTACAAGTTTGCATTCCCACCAGCAATGAAGGAGGGTTCCTCTTTCTCCACAGCCTCTCCAACATGCGTTGTCACTAGAG
>CM053748.1:35815881-35845038 GCA_028658305.1 Pachyuromys duprasi
GGTCCTCCCCTGTTGGTGGACTTGGAGGGGGCGGGGAGGAGGGAGATGAGGGAGGGAGTGGGAGGGTAGGAGGGACTGAGGGAGGGGGCTATGCCTGGGATTTAAAGTACCTAACCTGTGATTGAGATAAAAATAAATAAATAAATAAAAGAAAATATTTAATCAATACCTCTTACCTTATGAAAAATGAACGCAAATAGCTATGAACATGGACTCACATCAAACATTTTCTAAAACTGTAAACTGTCTAAGGAGAATTTAAAAAAAACACATATGACCTTGAAACAAACAAATATTTCTATGCTAAAACACCAAAAACATGATCCCAAAGGATAAAAATTAAAAATTCATGTTTCAAAGAACAGGCTGAGAAACATAAAGCACAGACTGGAAGAAAATTCTTATGGATTATAAAAATGATTAAAAAATCTTTAACAATTAACTTTATAAAAGTTAATAAAAATTCTAACACCTAGGATTTTGAGGATGCAATTCAGTGTTAAAGTTCTTGCATATGTGCAAATCCTTGGGTGTAGCCCAGAAACTGGGAAAAAAAGGAAGAGACAGAAAGACAGAAAAAAAGAGAGAAGAAAGAAGAGAGAGAAAAGATCAAATAACTTAGTAAATATTCCCCAGATATTTTTGTAGATTGTTCAAGTAATAGATGACTAGGAAATCTCTCATGGGCCAGTAATGGCTCATAGGGTAAAGACTGATGATCTGAATTCCATCCCCAGAACCTGTGAGGAGGACATGACTCCACAAAATTGTCCTCTGCCTTCCACACATACATTGAAGCACATGCTATCACAGACACATCATAGAAACATAAATAATAATAGAAAATTACAAAGTAATCTCAAGAAAAGACTCAAAATTATTAACAGTTGTCTTTCAAGTTTTACTAGAATATGAAATTTTAATGAAAAAGCCAATATTAAAACAAAATTGCAAGGTGATACTACTATAAAACCATTTAAAAGAAAAATTAGACCATACCAAATATAATGAAAAAATATAGAGAAATTAGAACTCAAATATTACTGATGGTAATGGAAAGTGACAAAACATCTCAGGCAGGTTTGACAGTTTCTTGTCTTTTCTTCTTCTCCTCCTACTTTTTATTTGGTTAGATTCAATTTTTTTCCTCTTTTTATAATTAATTATTAATTTTTTCTTCACGTTACATCCTGGTTGTAGCCCCATCCCTCTTCCCCTCCCATTTCTACTCTCCCTTCCTTCCCCTTCTCCCCTTGCCTCTTCCTCAGAAAAGGGGAACTCCCTTTCCCATCCACCCCAGGTCATCAAGTTGCATCTGGACTGAGCATGTCCTCTTACCCTGTGGCCTGGCAAGGCAGTCCTGCCAGGGCGAATCGATCAAAAGGCTGGCAAGTGAGTACTTGTCAGATACAGTCCACACTTCCCTTCCTAGAGGACCCACATGAAGCCTAAGTTGTCCATCAGCTACATCTTTGTAGAGAGCACAGATCCAGTTTATACATGGTCCTTGGTTGCTTCAATCTCAGCAAGCCCTCTGGGCCCTGGTTAGTTGGCCCTGTTGGTTTTCTTGTGGAGCTTCTGTCACCTCCAGATCCTTTTCTCTTTCCTCCCACTTTTTCACAAGATTCTCTAAGCATCACACAATGTTTGGCTCTAAGTCTCAACATCTGTTTTGAGGTGCTGCCAGGTAGAGCCTATCAGAAAATAACTTTGACAGGCTCCTGTTTGCAAACTTAGCAGGCTATCCTTCAAAGTGTCAGGGATTGGCATTCTCTCATAAGGTAGCTCTTTGTTTGGGCCAGGCATCATTAAGACATTTCCTTATTCTCCACTTTATCTGCTTTATTTTTATCCTTGCACAACTTGTAGTCAGAGTAAATTTGGGCTTGAAGTTTTTGTGTATGGGTTGGAATTCCCCTCCCTCTAGTGTGAGGCTAATCCACTTAGAAAAGTGTCTCCTTCAGTCTCTATGGCCTCTGCTACTAGGTGTCACTGCTTGAATCCCCCTCATATCCTCCTAGGGGCCTCCCCTGACTTAGGTCTCCAGCTTGTCACAGAGATACCCCACTCTCAGTTTCTCTTTTCCCTACAGGCTTTCTGTCCTCTCACCCTCACTGTCCCCAGATCTGTCCTCTACCATTTGAACTCTCTGATCCTAGTCTCCTACTTTAATCCCTCTCTTCAGCCACTACTTCTGTCTCTTCTTTCTCCTGTTCCAAGTGAGATTTTTGAATCCTTACTTGGTTCCTCCTTGTTGTTTATCTTCTTTAGATCTATGCCTCCTTGAAAGGCTGGAGCTGAGGCAACCTGCCACCCCTAGATCCCCTCAGTGGATGCCCTAGGCTGAGGCAATCCCAAGATTTGGCCATGTCAACCCACTCCATGACGTAGAGGAGTCCAACAGGTCACCGAGAGCCATCCTGATGCCCCACAAGCTGGGGTGACCCACTACCGCCCCTCATACTTTGAGGCAGAGGGGTATCCCAATAGCTCACTACACCCCCAAGAGCTGTGTTTAGAGGCTGATTAAATACATAGCAAGTGGCTCTCTGCCAGTTCCTCTTTCCAGCCTCAGGACAGTCAGCCTCGCCTTCCTGCAGTGGAGGCAGGAGACAAACCATGGGAAAAGCCTCAGTAGGAGCTGTCCATAATGACTCTTCCTGCTCAGCCTACAGGAACCAGACACCTTTCCTGCCTCAGAATGCCTACTGTCCATTACCAAGACCTTTCCTGCTTTCTTGCTTCAGTCTAATCCCTTCACAGGGAACTCTGTACATTTTGGATACTTTGCATACTTTATAACGTCTCAGGGCAGAAAAGCAGATGTACTCTGGCAAAGGGAGCTCTAGCAGTCTAGCCAACTCCCTACCCCAACCTCAGACATCTGTAAATGTCATCCCCAGCCCCTCAGTAAGAGTTATCCCAGATTATGCAAATTTGAGGTGAAAAGACTGGACAAAAACCCAATTCCTGAACAGGAAAACTGAGCAATCTCTGAACAGGAAAGCCCATCAATCCCGGAGCTTCCCGTAGCCCAGGACTTGAAATCCCACTAATCCACAGTCTGGAAATCCCTGCCCCAGAAAACTGTGCCCCCTAAAAATTCCTTTATAAAGGCTGTGTTTGCCCCAGTTCCCTGTTTTCTTCTCACTGGAGCAGAGGCAGCCACTCTGGATTTGTCCTTACTCTCCTGGATTCATCCCTTCAATAAATCTCTTTTAAGAGATTTACTGCCTGCTGTGACTCACTCCTGGGAGGGAAAAGAGAAGAAAGAAGAAATGAAGAAGGAACAGAGCTCAGGCTCCTAGTTTCAGCTTATCAGAGGTTGGGGCACCCTCTCTTGAGAGCTGCAGTGTCTCTATTGAAGAGGCCTCCTTCCAGAGTTGTGAGTTTTCCAGGCTCCCATGCCTCAGGATACCCTTGGGACACTGTCCCACTCAGAGCTGTATAGTTCCTAGGCTCCTGTGCCTCAGGATACCCTTAAGACTTTGTCCCACCTAAGAGCTGAGATACTTTCCAGTCCTCATAGCTGTGACTTAGATTCACACCTTCAGAGTTGTGAGTGGTCTGGACACCTTCTTAGGCCAACAAACAAAAATAACATTTGGTGCTCTGACACAAATTCACCACCTCAAAGATATGGGTTTCCTGGACACCCTTCCATCTGAGTACCACAAGGCAGACCAACAACAAATATAACAATGGTTGGTGCTGTAACTCAGATTCATACCCTCAGAACTGTGGGATTCCTGGACACCCTTCCATTCAAGTACCAGAAGGCAGGCCAACCAACAAAATCAACAACAATAATCTATACTATACTATATAGCTAAAATCTACTTATAAGTGAGCAGACTGTGTGTGTCTTTCTGGGTCTGTGTTACCTCCCTCAGGGTGATCTTTTCTAGTTCCATGCATTTCCCTGCAAATGTCATGATTTCTTCATTTTTAATAGCTGAGTAGTATTCCATTGTGTAAATGTGCCACAGTTTCTATATCCATTCTTCAATTGAGGGACATCTAGGTTGTTTCCAGATTCTTGCTACTACAAATAAAGATAGTAGCAACATAGTTGAGCAACTGTTGTTATATGATGGAGCTTCTTTGGGATATATGTCCAGGAGAAGGATAGCTGTGTCTTGAGATAAAGCTATTCCCAATTTTCTATGAAACAGATTGATTTCTAAAGTGGTCATACAAGTTTATACTCCTACCAGCAACAGAGGAGTGTTCCCCTTTCTCCACACCCTGGACAGCATGCCCTGTCACTTGCAATTTTGATCTTAGCTATTCTGACTCTTGTGAGATGGAATTTCATAGTCATTTTGATTTGCATTTTCCTGATGAATAAGAAAGTTGAACATTTCTTTACATGCTTCTTGGCCTTTCAAGATTCCTCTATTGAAAATTTGCTTGTTTAGTTCTGTGCCTCATTTTTTAACTGGGTTATTTTGTTTATTGTTGTTTGATTTCTTGAGTTCATTATGTATGTTGGATATTGGCTTTATCAAATGTGGGATTGGTGAATATTCAATAGGAGGAGAAGAAGGATGGGGCTACAAATAGGATGTAAAGTTAATTAAAAACATCTAAGTGTATTGCACAATGCCTCATCTAAATGAACTTAAAAAGTGATCAAGGAAACTGTTACAGCCAAGACAACAAAGCACAGCCTGTCCTGATTTTGATAAAGACTTCGTAGTTGAAATGTGCACTTGTTGTCAGGTCATTTAAATTTAACAAACACAGAGAAAATAATGATCAAGAGTTAATGTGAGAGGTGAAAATTGAATGATTTTGAATATAAAATGGAAAGTTATTATTATTTTATATCCAGAGTGCAAATACAAGTCGATTTGGGCTGTCAAGCCTTATCAGGGAATAAAAGTGTTTGTCAAGGAGCCTAAGGACCTGAAAGCAATCCACAGGCCTTGACATGGTAGAAGGAAATAACTAGCTTCAGTGTTTTGTTCTCTGACCTCCGCATTCAGCTTTTTCTGAGTAAGTGTGATTGCGTGCACATACACCCAAACAAACACATCTCATATGAAATAGAGAAAGAGAAGAAGGAAGAAAAGAAGGAAGAAAGGAAGGTAGGAAGAGAGGGAGAGAGGGAGGATGGAGAAAGAAACTAAGAAAGAAAAACTAACTTTTTTTCTCCTTTTTAAATTGAATATAGATTCTTCTCTCATGCATCCTCACCTCAGCTTCTCCTCCCTTCTCTCCTTTCATCTCCCTCCTCTAACTCCCCCGTCCCTCATATTTTTCACCCCTCTTTTCCCTTTATAAAAGAACAGGCATCTGTTATATTGTGTCCATTGTGCGCCAAAGGAAAGGAGAGAAAACAGGAGTGGTCTCCTGAAACAACATACTCCTTTCTTATTTCAGCTACATCAGCGGAGTCACTGATCAATCAGGGCCTCCAGACAAGGACTCAGACGCCTTGTTTCTTCTGGAACAGTTTACAAGCATAAAACCCACCATCATCTGAGCCAAGTTACAGTTATAATTTTTACCAATCAGAACTTAGTAATTAGGGACTCTCCCAAGTGTTCCATCATTGTCAACTGACATTAATGTAAGTGTTTTTGCCCAACCAATCAAGTTCATTCATTCTTTCATCTGTTAGGAGAAAGAATTATATTTTGGAGAAATATTGTTGCTTAGAGAAGGGGTGGGTCAGCTTAGGAAAAGTGGAGGCTGAAGTCAAAATGGCAGTACTCAAGACAACTTTATTTCACCTGCTCCCAATAGCTTCCAAGAGACAACAACCAAACAGGACAAAACAAGATACAATAAAATAAAACATAAGCCCTCATGTGGACAAAGCAACCCTTTAGGAGGAAGAGTCCCATGAACAGGAAAAAGAATCAGAGTAACACAGGCTCCTGTTGTTAGGAATCACATAAAAACAACAATTTGACATCCATAACATATACGCAGAGGAACTGGCCTTTCTTGACACTTCAGTCTCTGTGAGTCCATGTGAGCCCTGCTTGGGTGATTCCGAGGGCCATGTTTTCCTAGTGTCCTCTGTCTTCTCTGACTCCTACAATCTCTCCTTCTCTTCTATGGCATTCCCTGATCTCCAAGTAGAGAGATAGAGACCTCCAATTAGACTCTCTCTCCACCTAATGTCTGGCTGTGGATCCTTGTGTATGCTCTCATCTGTGGCTGGAGGAAGTCTCTCTGATGATGACTGGATCAACAATTGTAAATGTCACTAGGAATACTTTCATTGATGTTTTTTTTTTTCTTTTGCCATTCATGTTTGGTTCTACCTTAGGTCTCTGGGATAGCCAATCTTTAGTTCCTGCCCATCCTAGAACATGAAATATAAGAAAATTTGAGAGTTTTATGGTGACCCGTTGACAGAATTTTTTTCTATATGCTATCTTCCCTAATGTATAAGCTGAGAGTACCTGCTGGTAATAACAATGGGTGGGTTGAAGTAGCCTTTAAGAAGACCATGATGTTCTCAAGAGGAATCTTCCCTCTTTCATATAACCAATTCTCTCTCTTGTATACTTTAGCAATCCTTCAGAATGTGTCACTGTCCTCATTCTTTCTGTTGCCACATCAACATATACAAAGTGGTAGTAGAAGACAAATTAGTTTACACTAATTATTGTTCGTCAGACAATAGAGTGGAAGAATATTGAATAAAGGTGTTGGTTTTTGATACAAGTGCATTTTTACAAAGAAACAAGATTAAAGAAGAACTGAACTCTAACTTGTATAATTTTATAAATAGCTGGAGGGAGTCAATAAAACAAGCTCATGAAATCATTGCCTTACAAGTGAACTGATTGAATATTGAACAAGTGATTTCTTTCCTTAAGCTGGTTATGGAAAAATTAAAAAATAAAGTCTATTCATTAGTATCTCTAGTCTTTTGCTTGCCATTTTTTATTGCAACTGTGGTAAAATCCCAAAGATATAATGTTTATAATCTTAAACATTGACAGTTGTATGAAATATCCATCCTTCCTGGAATGACCTTGAAGCACTTCCTCATATAAGATTCAATTGTATTTCTTTGTTCTCACATACAGGTTGAGCTTATGGCTTGCTTTGTCAGTAAGATTTAAGCAGAGCACAGGTATGCTGGTTCTAAGACTTGGTTTCAAGGGATCTTGTGTTAGACCATTTTCTCTTCTGCACCTCAGCCTGACCCAGCTTGCTGGTGTAAGCAAACAAACAAAATGCAAGAAAATTATCCCAGCTAGTGCAACCTGGACTAAGCATTCACATTTCCTCTACTTACTGGAGTGACAAGAAATGAAGAAATTATGTAGGCAAAAGTTAATGTAACAAGAAGCACAGGGCATAAAATGGGAAGATTAGACAGCAACAAGTTTCAAGTACTCCTATAATAGTGATGGAAGTCTTCTCTGTACAGATTATATTCTCAGATGTGAAAGTCAAAACTTTCCTGGGTGAACAAAATACTATTCAAAAGCAACCATACCTATCCAGTGATCTATATTATATATTTTCCTTCTACTATTTTGACATATTTGAAAAATATTTAACTAAAAGTCTCTTATAGCATTTTTAATCTTGGCTAAAAAAATTAACACACATATTATCACAATATTTTGCTCTGACTATATGTTAAGAATACCTGTTATTTTCATCTACTTATGATTTATAGATAAGTTACAGTAGAAAGTTGCTTTCTGATGTTAGACTGGAAGTAAATAGCTCAAGGTGAGCTCAAACTCAGACTTGACCAATCAGACTGTTGCATGGCCTCAATTGATTTAGTAGATATGGTTGAAGCCATATAAAACAAAATTTCAATTTGCATTTCGCCATGTTTAACGAGGGGAGGGGGAGAGAGATATAGAGACAGAGTGAGACACAGACACAGAGAGACAGAGACAGACAGAGACAAAAATCAGACAAAGCAAGAGACAGAGAGACAGAAACAGAGAGACAGAGAGACAGAGACTGTCCTTTCTCCCACTGGGTTTTTACTCTAGGTAAGTATAGGTTTAAGTCATCTTTGAACCTTAAATTTTTAGTTATTTTATGTCACTTATAAACATTGCCAATACTATCATCTTAGGTCTCTGAATTGAATTCTGATGAAAATCATGTACCACTTTACTTTTTAGATATGTGATCTAATAAATCCTCATTAATCTCCAAGACAGTATACACTGTTTCCGTCCATTGCAACAGATATATAGTAGCTGAAGATATAGGCAAGTACCACGGCCAATCTTTGGATGTTAACCTGCTGGATCAAAGACTAACTCTCTGGAGTTAGAAAACTCTGTATCCACTCAGGGAAAGCACAGCACCCAGGAGCCATGCTTTAAAGTGGCTGTGCAGGCAAGCACAGGATTCATGTATGTAGAGCAGACTCAGAAGAGAGAGGGGGGGGAGGGAGGGAGGGAGAGAGGGAGGGAGGGAGGGAGAGAGAGAGAGAGAGAGAGAGAGAGAGAGAGAGAGAGAGAGAGAGAGAGAGAAACAAAGACCAAGTGCACCAAGAAGACACAGGAATGACAATATGTCACAGCACTAAAGCGTGAAGTAATTTAAGACAGGACTTCAGAAGAAGCCAAAATTGAATTGCTATGTGTGATCCCTGGAAGCACGGAGTCTGAGGAGAGTTAGATCCTCAGGATTCTGCCAAGCCTGAAAACTTCCAGGACAAAGGAGACAGGAAGGCAAAATCGGAAAGTCTTCTCCGTGAAAGAAAGCACTAACTGTGTTTTGGCTCCTTTGCTGGCAGCATTGCTCTTACTGGGTGGTGCTGCACACATTTCTGTCTGGGGTATTCCCTGTCTACAAAGCACTATGCAAGGCTCTGTTCCTGTAGCTTTAACTGGTGCTAGAGAACAGGAACACCGAGAATACAACTGCATCCCTTACCAGACTGTGCCCAAAAACACTCTAAGAGGCAATGTAAAGAAAGCATTTCCTGTCTCCTATGTCCTGTTGCAAGGCCAGACAGAATCGCTGAAGTGTCATTTGGTCACCCATTCCAGAGCTCTGGGCCTTTATTTCTAGTGCTGACATCCTTGCGGGTAAGATGAGCAATGTCTGTGTTCCCAGCTGAGGCCCCTTTAGATGAAAATTCTGGATAATGAGTATATTTTTCTGTCCCAGAAGCTTAAAGAAACCATTCCCACACAGAGTGTATACAGTTTTAAAGTGTTTGAGCAGTGATCGATTCCTAAAGGAAAGTAGCTGGTTATTCACTGTTTATATTTCAATAAAGAAAATGGAGCCCTTAACAAAAAGAGCCTTACTATGGCTTCCTACTTTCAGATTTTAAAAAAGGACCATTGGGAATATTAAACTTCAAACTATGCTCAGAGGTAGACAGGAAAAAAAAAGATGCTTTATCCATTTATGTGAGTGGAAACTGAACCACAGATGAAACACAAGTCATGTACAAACTAAGAAGCAGAGGCAGGTGTTCACTACATGTTCAGGAGAGACCTATGCAGCCATTTACTTAATAAACCACCACTGACAGTTTAGTTCTTATAGTATCTATAAAAAATTATATTGCTCATAACCAGTAAACTTTCTGAAGTGTGTGTGTGACTGAGTGAACAATTAATCAAAGAAGAGGACATGAATTTGAAAAAAAAAAAGAGCAAGGAAGGTTATATAGATGGTTTTAGAGGGAGAAAATGGAAAGGGAAATGATGTCATTATACTTTAATCTCAAAAATATAAGAGAAATAAACTTTTAAATTCAAAGCAGTATGAATGACACAAGAGGATCCTTAGGGTGTGTGGTCCAGCCAGTGTAGATGTATCATGGATTTCAGGTTCAGTGAGAGACCTTGTCTCACAAAAGGAAGAAAGAGAAGTGACTGGAGGTACTTGACATTGACCTCTACCCTTCATATGTTAGCACACACTCAATTAGACTCACAATAACACACATCCTCACACACACAAGCACACACTCACTCACATATTCACACTCATGCTCAAACATACTCTCTCTCACACACATACTCTCTCTCACACAGATGCAGACATACACACATGCTCAAACAGATACAGTCACTCACACCCAAGGATATTGGAGGCAATGGACATATAACACATTAGCCAACATGGAGGAGCTTAAATCCTAATGGACACATGGCCATTTCTCCTCTATAGAATTTAGAGAATCAACTTCCAAAAGGCCTCCAAAATGAGAACATAGTTTATTTGCTTAAGCAATGTCCACATGAGCAAGGCTCTGGTTCAGTCTCCAGCCCCACATATACCTGGTTTGCTGGCATATACCTGTAATTACATACTTGGGAGGTAATAGTAAAAGAATCAGAAGTTTGAGGGCATCCTCAACTACAAAGTGAACTTGAGCCCAATGTGGGATACATGGGGTAGTTTCAGAAAAAAATAAAATGAACTGATGAAATAAAACAGACTTTCTAATACATGATATACTTGAACCAGCCTTCGACATGTCACCCAGGGTAGGTGTGAAGGTGAGTGATGGAACCTAATGGTAAGAGGAACACGGGTGAGGGGGGAGAGGCATGGTGATAGCATGAATTCATCAGATATTCATAAAGAATCTACAAGACACTCAGGTTAGGGCTCAAGATAATTACAAGTGATGGGTGTTAAAGGCATGGTGTTTGTAAGATAAATTGCAGGCCTGACCTGTTGTTGGCCAGACCACTTGGCATAAATGTGCTTCTAAACAAGAAGCATGGCACACAATTCTCCTGATGTCAGAACACTGAATTTTTAAGTAGCTTGAGTAGCCAGTAGCTGGCCTGTGGGAAAGTCTGTTCTCTCCATGTCTCCTTTAATATGTTACTTCCTCCTAGAGACTGGTGATATGAGGTCTCACTGTCTGATTGATCCCACATAATGTGTTAACCAATTAAAGACAACAGGCTTCCACTGTATAAGTAGTTGGTAAAGAAGGCACTGTTCCCCTGTTCCCTGAAACCAGAGTGGTTTGTTTCTGTGCCGTTTATCAACCCAAGTGTATTGCCGTCTTGTCGGGGGACCCCAGTAACAGGGCAATTTGCTGCCTGAACACAGGGCACATGAGTACATTGATTGGGGTAAAGGACTCCCCCCCCAAAAAAAATGGTGGGGAGTGTCGAATCAGGAATTTGCCACCATGTCAAAGAGCAGCTCAAATGCAAGTGGTAAAAGAGAAAAGAATTAAAATATAAATGCTAGAGTTAGAAAAGCTTTGGTCTCAGTTCCTACACACAAATCATTAGCTTTCTGGAGCAGGGCTTTTGAACTTTGAATAATGCTCTGAGAGAAGTAAGGACTGGGTGTTCCTTCTCTGAATCTTTTTGTCCTATTATATGCCTATAACCGGGTGCTTACCTGGGGTAGCAGTGAGGGAGGGTGAAATAGTTAAAGTACCAAAAGCTCTTCTAGTAGCAGACAGAAAAACAGAAAAAGAAAAGGGAGAAAATCAAAATGGTGCTGATCAAAGTTCTTGCTGCTTCTGTCTGAAAACAGGATGCTTCCTGCAAGAAGGGGAAATCAGACTAAGGAACCAGAAAAGTGGTCTGGGTGAAGGCCCCCTGGCAGTATCTTCTTTATATCTGCCACCACACTTAGAACCTTTTTCTTCTTTTTACTTACTTACTTAATTTATTTATTTTACAATTTATTCGTTATGTATCCTGACTGAAGACCCCCTCCCTCATCCCTTTCCCTTAGTCCACTGAAAGGGGGAGTTCTCCTTCTCTGCCATCTGCCCATAGCTTATCAAGACTCATCAGGACTGCCTGGATGCTCTTTCTACAAGATGATATCTCCATGGGCAGGTGATCAGGGAGCCAGCAATTGAGTTTCATGACAAAGGCAGCCCCTGGTCCCCTTTCGCAGGAACCCACATGGAGACTGAGCTGACTATCAGCTTCATCTAAGCAGGGGGTCTAGGTCTTCTCTATGCATGGTCCTTGGTTGATACATCACTATCTTCAGGACCCCTATGTTCAGTTTTTTTTGGCTTTGTTGGTCTGCTTTTGCGACTATTTTCTCGGTGTTCTTCTATCTTCCCCTTCTTCCATAAGACTCCCTGTGCTCTGCCTAAAGTTTGGCTGTGAGTGTCATTATCTGCTTCGATCTGTTGTTGGGTGGAACCTCTCACAGGACCCTCTATTTTGGGCTCCCACGCTGTTCCCTCAGTTCCACTGCTTCTGGTCCTATTTGCCATTCTGAATGAGATCTAAGCATCCTCCCTAGGGTCCTCCTTGTTAAGATTGTGATAGAAGGCTAATCTCCAGAATATAGAAAGAACACAAGAAATTAGACACCCAAAATCGCCAAATAATCCAATTAAAAATGCAGCACAGAGTTAAGCAGAGAATGCTCAACAGAGGAATATTGAATGGCTGAGAAACACTTAAAGAAATGTTCACCATCCTTAGTCTTCAAGAAAATGCAAATCAAAATGACTCTCCATCTTATACTGATCAGAATGGCTAAAATTAAAAACCCAAGTGACAACACATGCTGGAGAGGATGTGGAGAAAGGGGAATCCTCCTCCACTGCTGGTGGGAATGTAAACATTTACAGCCACTTTGAAAATCAATCTGACACTTTCTCAGAAAATTAAGACTAGTGCTTCCTCAAGATCCAGTTATACTACTCCTAGGCATATATCCAAAATTTTTCAAACATATAACAAGGACATTTACTCAACAATGTTTGTAGCAGCTTTATTCATAATTGCCAGAATCTAGAAATACACTAGATGCCCCTCAACAGAAATTGTGGCACATTTACATAATGGAATACTACTCAGCAATTAAAAACAAGGAAATCATGAAATTTGCAGGCAAATGATTGAACTAAAAAAGATCATCCTGAGTGAGGTAACCCAGAAACAGAAAGACAGGCATGTTCTAAGCAGATATTAGCCATTTAACAGAGTATAGCCATACTAAAAGCTACAGGTCTAAAGAAATTAGATCCCTTTTTAAGGCTTTGTGCTAGTGGTGATTATTTCTGACCAACTAAGTTACCCAAAGTTATTGCTTTTCCAGTGAATTTAAATCCTACCTCACAAACCTTTAACATGGTTGGTATTTGCATAACTTTAAAACCATCCACCAGTTGTACACAACCTGCTAATTGAGATAACTCCTGTTGTCCTGCACATGTAACACAGTTTTTAGAATCCGAAAACATGAATTTAAACATGCCTGACCATTACCAGCAGCTGGCCCAAGCAAGTATGAGATCCCATGATTGTTTTTTTTTTAATAATTTAGAAGACACATTATTATGATCTGTATGAACGCCAGGCTGACATAATTCAAAACGTAGGTGAGACATTGAATGTTGAGATATTACAGGGGGAAGGAGCACGCCTGTCACCTGTAGAACAGGATCCTGGGGGGCCTCTGTATTTTGATCAAGTTCTTCTGTGCGCCCTAAGAGCTTGGAAGGCTGTACCTTATTTAGGAGACATGGCAATTTTCAAAGATTTAAGACAGGGACCTATTGAGATGTTAGTAAACTTTTGGTTTGAACACAAAGTTCTGTGGAACAGGAAGTGCAGCATGAGGACAAGGGTATCTTACTGGTATATCGATTTGCCACAGCAGAGATACAGAGGTTGCTAGGCCCAATAAAGAATAACCCTAAGGATGGCTGATCCATGTATGTCAAGAAATAGGGACTCAGACATAGACCACCAATGTCTTTGCAGAGGCTCTTGCAGCAGGTCAGAAGTCTACTGCCCCCTATATAGAACATTAAAGCAACAAATCTTAAAAAAAATAAAAAGGCGGGGAAACCAAGTACATTCTTGCACTTTCCTTATTTACTCTTAATTTTTAAAATACTTCTAGGTGATGTATGTTAAAGAGCTCAAAATAAAAAAAAACACTTCTCTACAGAACATTATGAACTATCTTTAAACAATTTTGTCTCAGATGGAAAATTCAACATGGAGCTCTGTGAGTTTGAGGCTAACATGGTCTACAAAGTGAGTCCAAGACAGCTAAGGATACACAGAGAAACAAAAACAAAAACAAAACAAACACAAAGAATTGTGTCATAACAACACTTTGCATTCACATGACCGCTTATGTACAAGTATTTAGCCTTTGCCATGGTATGACCTTATGCAGTCAAACTGCATTGGTATCTCCAATCCACATTCTAAGCAATAAATGCATTTATTTATAAATCTGCCATATATTATTTGTTATTGCAAGAATCCATTTGGCTAGATCAGATTTACTGATCAAATAGGTTTGATTTCTTTTTAGTGTTACATAACTGTATAATACAGTAACTATTCAAGTTGTCAGCTAAGAATCTACATAAATTTGATATTGTAAATAATATTGTGTAGTGATTGTTTCTATGTCTATAGGCTTCAAATTTTTCAGTCTCAAGCCTCCTTCATTATAATGTCTAAAATAATGTCTAAAATTCCACAAACTGTCCAGTATTGTTTGAATTTTATGTATCAATATCACATCAAAAATAAAGATGGGGAATTGTGGAAGGGTTTATTTATAAATTCATTAAAATGTCAATAATGTATTATTACAATTTAGCACAAATATTCTACTTATGATTCAAAGAAATGATGATTAATTTTGCATACTCTTATAATGTCTGGATTTATTGCCAACATTTCAGTTTTCATATCTGCCTCCTCATGCAGTCTGTTGCAATAGCAAATATTATGTTGTCCCAGCAAACAATTTATACATGCTTGTGAGAGAACAAGCACACAAAGGCAAATATAGCCTGAGTATTTTGCAAATCTTCTGAATTTTTTGGTATTCCCATTCAGAAATCTTACAGGGATGTCAGGCTCCCTATAGTACGCTTTGAGAACCATTGTTGTAGACACAAAACCTGTAAATATTAGAACCGCTTTTCTTTGAAAGCATGACAGGACCCACTCTTCAGGAGGCTGCTGTCACACCTGCTTGTGTTTACTGGGAGTCATGATAGCAGTGACATCAATAGGACACCCATTTGTACAACTGAAGGACAAGAGACAGAAATGCTTGCCAGTCTGGATGGAGAAATTCGGAGTTATCTATGTTCAGTACTCTAAATTACTATCATCTGTTGCACTTGGCTCCAACAGCTGTACAGGTGTATACGCTTGCTACCTGCCAGTATGAGCCATTCTTTAGAACATCTCATCATCCCATTCTTCCTTGTAAAAAGCCTTCACTGGAGTTGTTATTTCAGTTTTCTCTTTTAATCAAAAGAATTCATACAGTATACCTTGATCACACTTTCCCCTTCAACATCTCCCAGATTTGCCACATCCTTACTTCTTAATGAGACCTGCATGGCTGTGTGTAACCAGCTCCTATTTAACATCTCTAACCTTAGCTTATATTGTGCTGTTGAGAGTGATAATCTCACCCTGTGTCAATTGATCCTGTGCACTGCTTTTCACTCCGGGCTTTAAATATTCTTCCCCCCCCCACCCTTGAATGTTCTTCAGGAGATTTTAGGAATACTCTAAACCTTCAAATGTTCACCACCTTACCACTCTTAGGAAACTTTGTTGTAGTTGTCATTGATGTTGTTTTCTATTCCTCCTCTGCCGACTAGGTCAAATTTCTGAACTATTCTGTTGCATACTACTCCCACTGAATGTACTTAGTATGATTGTATTTTTTTAAAATTTTGCGTTTCCTGATAATGATTTGTCAGACTATAGCAGTGAATCATAGGAAATGTAGGACATTGCTATTTCTATTTATTTCTGACTGTCCTTACATCATAGCGTGCAACAGAAATATTTGGGAATGAATACATTTTAATGTATGAGGAATAAATACATGAATGTAAATATTCTGGACTTTAAAAGGCTGTAGATCCTCTCCAAAACATTGATTAAGCCAGATCAACACACACCACCCACTTTTCTTATCCAGACCTTATTGTCATTATCTATAACGAAGACACACAAGTTGTGATACATCAACACAATAATCAAATATCTTTGTATGTTCAGTATTGTCAGAAATGGAGATTCAGTAGGTAAAACCCAGAAGAATGCATTCCTATCTTCACTTACATTTTTCCTGGAGTATCACACATGATACATACAAGAAAAGAGACAAATATAATAGTTACTAGTTGTGATAAGTGTGCTGGCTTTGAATGTGCACACAGGAAGCCAAGACAAAGTCTACCCTAACTCAGGACACCTGAATTATATTGAATAATGAAGACACACCTGAAAGTCCAGATAGATGATAGGTATAGGAAATAACAGTGGCAAATTCCTTGAACAGGCAAAACTATTCAGGAACTGAAAGACGACCTCAATGTAGTGAGTATGAGGGGTGACATACAATAAACCTATAAGGATAAACATACAATTATGTAGCAAAGGAAGCTCTCTGCCAGGAATGTTGTGGGAGTCAACTAAGACTGTGAGCGTAAAAGCACTTCATTGGAAGCAAGCTAAGAAATGGAAGTTAGTAGGGCCACAAAGATCTTTTCACCAATAACTCCAATAAGACAGCAAATAGTTTCAAGGTAGAAAAGCTAAAAATCATCTGGAGAGGTGTCACAGTACTACAAAAAAAATCATACCTTAAATAACAAGCTAATTAAAAATTAACTGGACATGGAAACATAAAACTGGGAAAGGGATGACAGTGATGTGCTCAAATGAATGCCTCCAGCACATTTACCTGTACACACGCAATCACACACGCATGACACCTGTTTGGTTTTGTCCCTTCTTTTCTTTACCTCGATTCTTTTTCTAATCAGAATGAAGTATTTCATTCCAGTTCCCAAGCTCTGAGGTCTGGGATCTGTGGTAACTTCTGCCTAGCATACTCAAAACAAAACAAAACAAAACAAAACAAAACAGAACAAACAACAGGCACATTAAATATGCATTTGCCGTTGAGTTTCTAAATTGCTAAGGGACCATTTCTTTGCAGAATAAGTCTTCTTCAATAGTACATTTAATAGGAAGTGAGCATTTCTCCTATTCATCAGAGTAATCTTTTTTGTCTCTTTTGAGTCTCAGATTTTCCTGGGGGGCTGTTCTCCTTTACATTTTTGCTATGAATTTATAACCAGTATAGTGACTCCCATCAGGATCCCAGAAAGCCCAGGAGCCTTGAACTCACTGTGTAGCTAACAGTAGCCTTGACTTTCTGATGTTCCTGCCTCTACTTCCCCTTGTTGCTATCACAGTCACCCAAGACCACACCCAGTTTTATGTGGTACATGCCAGGCCCCAGGCATGATACGCAATAAGTCTACCAACTGGTCTATTTTACCAGCCAGTGACTTTTTTTTTCTTAAGGTGTTAGATTTGAGCACATGACTTTCTCTCTAATTCATCTGACCACAATTGACTGGCGTATGTATAACCATTACATCATATTTATCTTCACCTATAGCTTCCTTTATCTCCAGTCTTGGATGCTAAATCAGTCAGAAAAGAAAAGCTAATGATACAACGACAAATAACTCTCAGATATATTTTTCTGTAGTCATAAATAATTTGAAAATATATTTTCACTGTGGATATAATAGTCTTATTTTTCATTTGCATGCCTATTACAGATTTGTTGAATTTTCCTATTTTATCTTCATGCTGCAATCCAAGTTGAATAAGCAGCTTTAAGAACTAGGCTCAAGTATACAACAAGGACATTTGGTCAATCACGTTAGCAGCAGCTTTATTCATAATAGCCAGAATCTGGAAACACCCCTGAAGTCCCTCCACAGAGGAATGGATATAGAAATTCTGGTACGCTTACACAATGGAATACTACTCAGCAATAAAAACAAGGAAATCATGAAATTGCAGGCAATGGTGGGAACTGGAAGGGATCACTCTGAATATCCCAGAAGGGATATCCCAGAAGCAGAAAGACACACAGGGTATATACTCATTCATATAGTCATAGGCCTAATATTTACTTATAAGTGAGCATATACCATGTGTGTCTTTCTGCTTCTGGGATAACTCACTCAGGATGATCTTTTCTAGATCCCACCATTTGCCTGCTCTACAAGTAGAGCAACAGAACCAAAAAAATCTGTGCAAAGGGGTGTTTTCTGAGACTGACACTCCAACCAAGTACTATGCATGTAGATACCTTAGATGTAGCCACAGATGTAGCCCATGACAGCTCAGTGTCCGAGTGGGTTCCCTAGAAAAAGGAACAGAGACTATCTCTGACATGAACTCAGTAGCTGGCTCTTTGATCACCACTCCCTGAGGGTGAAGCAGCCTTATAAGGCCACAGAGTAAGACAATATAGCCAGTCCGGATGAGACCTGATAGGCTAGGGTCAGATGGAAGGGGAAGACTATCAGTGGACTTGAGGAAGAGCATGGGAGGAGATGGGGAAGGAAAGGTGGGATTGGGAGGGGATGAAGGAGGGGGTTACAGCTGGGATACAAAGTGAATAAACTGTAATTAATAAAAAATAAATAAATTCTAAAAAAGAAAAAAAACATTCCCAATGTAGTAATAATAAAGAAATCTCAGACCACTGCCAAAATCAGAAAATGTCTAATTAGCACCTAATCCAAAGAGTTGTCAGTTCAGGGTCGATCTATTCTGATGCTGGTTGCACAAGCTCCCAGGTTAATGACTGTGGTCAGAAAGTAGACCATTTACTAACAGGTTGGCCTCTATTAAACCACATACCTAAAAGTACACAGATACTAAGCAGTGGAGACTGAAAGTGTAATAATGTAATCTAACCTGTTTGGTGAAATAGTTGCTTCTGGGCCAACAGACCAGCCTCTGAGACACTGAACAACTATAGAAATGGTCTCCCCACCCCAGGGAAGTGTTTTTAATAATAGTAACTGTGTTTGTGTGTGTGTGTGTGTGTGTGTGTGTGTGTGAGAGAGAGAGAGAGAGAGAGAGAGAGAGAGAGAGAGAGAGAGATGGTTGAAGGACATGTGGTTTAGTGTTATTGGACATAGACATTTTTGATGCAGCTAAAATCTCCCAATAGGCTAACTATAGTCAATGGAGCCAATGGAGATGAAACAACAGCAGTAATATCAATATGTGCAAACATGTGGCAAATCTTATCAAATGAGTAGATGCCCCCAAAACAGAATCAGCAAAGGTCTGTAGTCAACCAATCACGTTCTGCTGCTTGAATGGTGCATTTGATGCTAACCCCCCCCCCCCAGCAAAAACAAGCTCCTCCCCTGTAATACCCTCATCCAACAAAGCTGAATTTGGAAAAGTAAGTCACCAAGAACAGTGAACTGAAATCTAAACAACATCTTTTTGTTCGCTTGTTTTCTATTTGTTTTTGTTTTTCGAGACAGGGATTTTCTGTGTAGCCTTAGCTGCCCTGAATTCTCTTTGTAGACCAGACTGACTTTGACCTTATAGAGATCCCTCTGCCTATATAGCCTGAATGTTTAGAGTCACTGCACCTGGGTCTAATTTTTTTTTCTTGAGAAAAGGTTTCCCTGTGTAGCCTTGGCTATCCTGAAACTCACTAAACAGACTGGGCTGGCCTCAAACTCAGAGATCCTCCTGCTTTTGCATCTGAGTACTGGGATTAAAAGCATCTGCTACCACTGACTGTCTTCTTTTCTTCCCTAAACAAAATTTATTATTATCATTTATTACAATGTATTCAGTCTGTATCTCAGCTGTGACCCCCTCCCTCCTCTCCTCCCAATCCCACCCTTCCTCTCTCCTCTCCCCCCATGCACCTCCCCCAGTTCACTGATAGGGAAGGTCCTTTTCCCCTTCTATTCCACCCCAGCCCATCAGGTCTCATCAGTACTGGTTGCATCATCTTCCTCTGTGGCCTGGCAAGGCTGCACCCCCCCCCACCCCCCATAGGGGAGGTGATCTTAATTTAAGATAGGCTGCAAATTTCTGTGGTAGTATGCAGGCATGAACTTTCTTTTATAAGGTGGACTTTTCAGGACCTTGAGCAAAGCCTTTCTTCGATGAAGAACATATATCTTCCAATTCTGCCTTTTCAAACTCTTGTTCATGATGAATATGATCATGATTTTTCCTTGTAGATAATGCCTAAAAGTCAAGAAAGATGACATGCTCAACTTAGTTTATATTCTAATTAGCACATAATCATTGCACAAAACAATAAGTTTAAATATGATACTTTCACTGTGTTTGGTGTGCATTTATTATATTCATTTCCTTCCTCAATGTTCACTATTTCCTTACTGTCCACCTCCCACACAGGTGCCTCGTTTTTGTAAAGTGATTCCTTTTTATTTTATTGTCTTCTTTTTTTTTGCTTTAACAAATATAAACAAGTTAACATCCATTTTGTAACTTGAATCCCTAAGCACAATGCTTATAAGACCATGAAATGAAAATGGGACAATTCACGAATTATTTGCTATCACACTCTGTTAATTGACTCTTATATCTTAGCCAATTAGATATTTATGTATATATGTAACATTTTATCTCTTTTCAAAATCTAGATTTCATATGTGAGGGGAAAACGTGATAGTTGACATTCTAACATTAAGATTGAGACTCAATTCACTTAACATCATGATCTCCGACTTTTGGATTTACCTTGAATGACTTTATCTTTCTTATCTATTCTATATAAAATTAATTAGTCTGATTTTCTGGCTAGCACCCTTTTGAATTGAGGACATAGTAACAACCTACTTGCAGTAAGAACTTTTTTATTCTATTGCTCCCCCTCCAAAATATTTTTACATAGTGTGTGGCTTTTCTGTTCTGAAAACAGCTCTATCCACATCTCTTGTCTGACCTTCTTTTATAATGTTGACCTTGCCCTTGCTTCTGCCTATTCTTCTTTGTGCAACAAGAAAGTTGGTAAAAACAGAGTCTTTAGAAACAGGAAGTTCTGGTTCATCATATTACCTTAGGTACATAATCTTCTCTGTGTTAATTTTTTATTACTTCTTCTGCAAAATCAACATAGCTACCTAACCCTGGAACTTATTCTAAATATTCAATAAGAAACATAAACGTGTTGGAGGAAGTTTTGTGCACTGTGAATTCAAATGCTGATTTCTGTACCCAGAGATCTGGTTGCAGTCCAGATTCTGGAATTATACTTATTATGAAGCATTTCCTCCCTTGCTATGTTGTGAACCTTGTTCTCCATCACCTTCTGACTGGTCAAATAAAGAGCTGAACAGCCAATATCTGTTTAAGAGAGGATAAGATGGGACTTCTGAGCCCAAGGAGAGGGTCTCTTATGGGGACCAGAGGGACAAAGAAAGGCCATTGAGACACATTTGAAGAAGGAAGTGCCAGGGTGAGACTAAGATGGCAGTTAACAGGCCAAGTAGCTAGTACTTAAGCCAGACCAGTATTGTCAGGTTAGAATAGCTGAGTGTCTACTCAGCTATACTGCTGGAAGCTTTTAAGACATATAAAGGTCTGTGTCATTATTATGAACAAGAGCATACATAATAAAAACCTTGCAGCTTATAACCATGTATTCCCCATGCTTCAAACATAGAAAGCATACAATATAATTTACTTCCCCCTCCTGCCAATGCCTGTGTTAATTAGAGTTAACTATCAGCATTACATAGTCTACAATCACTTGAAAAATGAACCTCAAGTAAATAATTCTCTTTATTACTTCATCTCTAGGCATGTCTGTGAGGGATTGTCTTGATTGATATTTGATAGAGGAGGGCCCAGACCACTGGTGGCAGTTTACTCTTTCCCAAACTGGTGATCTGGACTGATAAAAAATAAAATAAAAAGTTGGCTAAGCATGAGTCTGAGTGAATCTAAAAGCAAACCAAGTGAGCAGTGGGTTTCACTGGTGCCTACTGCTAGGTCACTGTCCTGAGTTCCTACTTTGACTTCCCTCAGGGCTAGACTGTGATCTGGAAGTATAAGCCAAATAAACCCTTTCCTTTCCAAGTTGAGTTTGGCCAGGGTATTTTTTTATCAGAACAACAGAATAAAACTAAGACAGTCCCCATCTTGCAAATATTATGTAAATATTCTGTTAACTGATGTGGAATCAAAATTATAGTCATTTTCCCTTTAATTAGGTTTCCCAGGGAATAAGGTTCAGTCAGAAAGAGCTGTGCTTACTAAGAATCCCTATGAACTGACACTAGCCTACATTTTGAAAGAAGACGTGTAGATATACAAAGCACAGAATTATGCATTGTATATCTGAAAATAGAAAAAGTCTCACACTGTAATGAGTAACTAAAACTGCTAGATTTGGAACTTAGCCACCTTGGTGTAGTGATTAGTTCATAGCTTCCTAGTACTGTGACCTTACATATATCATGAAATCCTTCTTTGCAAAATTCCTTATTCATAAAGCAGGCATAATAACGGTAACAATCCTAATTGGCATGTTGGGAAGATTGAACTTGTTAACACAAGCAGAGTGCCTAAAACTGATAGTTAAAACCTGCTCATCAGTCTCTTAACATCCATCATCTTCACCTCAAATGATACTGCCTGGAAGTGAGCTTCCCCATGCTACCACATCAGCATGCATTGCATCCATCCTTCATGAAGACTGCTGTGTATTCTGTTTCGTCCTAACTGTTTTTTTTTTTTTTTCTGTCTGGATCTCCGGTATGGCAAACTATTTGCTCCTGGCCTCACAGAGATCACAAGAGGATTCATGAGATAACATCTGTAAGGCACATCGAGCTCCCTGGAAGCAAGGTGTCTGATAAATAAAAGGTTATTACTATTTCCAGTGATTTTACATTACTTTAGCCTTTCTCAGCCCAGAGGAATCTTGAAGTGGTTTGCAAAACTTGAAGCACAAATAAGAATCATTCAACAACAGCTGAGATAAAGCAGTCATTGCTAAAACAGCCATTGATTCTTTAGAGCCTCTAGCGATCTACATCCAGGGTTCCATCAGGAACATAAAAGGCCCTTGACATTGATTCAAATGAAGTTTTGAGATAGAAAATAGTAAGCAATCAGTCTACTGAGCAGATCTGGGGGAGGTATTGGTTCAGATGTTCAAAGCTGTACAGAAAATCACAAAGCAGAGGGGAAAGCCAACATACTGGACAAGGATGGGATCTTGCTCCAGATAGAACCCACTTAAGGGTCTGCCACATCATCATATGCATACATAAAGACACTCTGCCATCTGCAAAGCTAACCATGGCATCAAGCTAGTTCAAATAAAAATGAAAATGCCAGTCAATGCTCTAGTGGTTGTCTGAAAAGATTTTGAGCATAATAGAGTGTTATTTAATAAACTAAAATTCACTAATTCTTAATCAAACTTCCCAATTAGAACATGCACTCCCCCCCCCGTTTTAATTCTTACTGTTTCTATCAACCCTCCTTGATTAATGCAAGGAAGCTCACTTACCTATGCTAGTCACTGGACCATGGCCACAGTCTCCTTTCTTTATTCCATCTTGGTAAGGCAACTCTGGGGATTTATCCCTGCACTATCTTTTGAAGGTCAAGGCAAGCAAAAACCAACTTCCAGGCAGAGTGCTGAATAGCTGGTTGACAAGGCCGTCTGACCTGGAAGGAAGATTTCCACCCTGCACTCACTACCTCACAAGAATAGCTCTGCATAAGATAACTCAAAGTGTTCTACAGACATCAAATGGAGAATGAGACAGATGGTTGCAGCCAAATGCTTCCTATCATGTTCAGTCATAAGAATAATTTTTGAGAAAATGGTAAAACTATTTTTCTTTTTTTCTTGAATTATTCTTGTTACATGCCTACACATATACATATACAATTTTACAAGTACAATCTGCTGATTCCGTTTAGTGTTGCCTGCATATGTATGTGTTTAGGCTTACCGCTTGATATTGGATAACCAATTAAGAGGTTGAACCCTGGAGAACATCAATTCTCCTGCTTTCACCAGTCATTTTAATTGTCTGGCAGCTCTTCATCTAAGTATAGAACCCTGTGAGATTTTTCCTGCCCAAGTTGGATGCCAGCTACTGAGGAAATGGATGTGTTTTTGTTGAGGCAACCACAGTGATGAGATTTCATATGTGTAGCTTTCTTGTGCTATACAGAAGACACAATTTCAAATAAAATATCCTGGCACTTCCTTGTTCAGTTGTTCTCTCATTTTCCCACTGGTGGGTTTCTGTAAAGACCTTCATATATTAAAAAGAGAAATTTCTTTGATGAGAGGCCAGGGCCACGCTTATCTGTAGGTATAAGAAAAAGTGATGAGATCTGATAAACTCGGGTCAGATGGAAGGGGAGGAAGACCTCCCCTATCAGTGGACTTGGAGAGGGGCATGGAAAGAGATGAGGGAGGGACAGTGGGATCAGGAGGGAATGAGGGAGGGGGTTACAGCTGGGATACAAAGTAAATAAACTATAATTAATATAAAAAATAAAAATAAAGAATAAGTATTTAGAATGCAGTTAGGAATTATACTGACTTAGAAAAATAGCTATAGTATGTTCTCCTTTAGCTTACGGGTCTCAACTTTGCCTCCTAAAATCTTTCTTCTTATACTAGTTACACAGAAAATGAAAATTCACTAAAAGTATTGGAAGAGAGCTATCGAGGATTATATTAGTTTAAAACATAACCTACTAAAGCAGATAGATTGTAACTCACTCAGTAGCAGAGAGCTTGACTAGTATGTGCGGAATCCTGGTTTTGATCAACAATACCACACAAAAATAAATTAGTAATTACCAATGTCAACAATATACCTATTAAAGTAAAATAAAATTTAAAGTTAGAAATTAGGAGTTAGAATAGATAATAGAATGAGAAGGTTAAACCCAACAATGATGAACATGGTTATGTTTGTGGATGAAATCCCTAGAATATCTGTATTATATGCTAAGGGAAGTACATAGAGATATACATTTAAAATGAAAAATATTTTAAGCTTTTTATTGATGCTTTGTTGATTTCACATCATACACCCCAACCCCACTCATGTTCCTGTCCCTTCATACCCACCCTCCTCCTTTAAAACTTGCCCCCATAAGAAAAAAAAACATTTTGGAAGTTGCAATGTGTCAGAGCATGTTGCAGTAGACCCCTTCAACCTCAAGTCTTTGCTTGCCAGTGTGCACTGCAGCAAGTCATTGGTTTGGTTTGAGTACTCTGGCTTCTGCTACACTGCTAACACTGGATTGTCCCCAGGACCCCAGTTTTTGCCCTGTGTCATGGAGACCTATAGCTTTAGACAGGTAGAGCAATTCAAAGCCCTGGATCTTAGCCTGGTTTATATCTGAGCCGGTCAGCTCACTAGTTCTCCTATTTCCACATCAACAGGGTGACCTCTCCAGCACTGCCCATCTAGCTCATCTAGTGCTGCAGATGGCAAGGGATAGAGCCAACTTTCCTGCTCCCATACCCTCGGGGTGGCTCACCCACAACAGCCACCAGGGTCAGTTCTACTCTGCTGTCCAGATGAGGTGGAGGGCCTGATCTCCCAAGTGCTGCAGCCAATGAGAAGAAAGGCCAGCTTTTCTGTTCTCAGGGTCCAGAGACAGCTCTCTTGCCTGTCATAGGTGGCGAAGGACAAAGGGGTAGGAAGGAGAGCATCTTTTCATCTCCAATGCCAGCACACTGCAGACAATCAGCAGAGCTAGGTCACCCACAACTCCTTCAATTAGGGCCAGCTCTCCTGTGAATCCAGGGATAGGTGCAGGGTTAGCTCTACTGCTTTCATGCCTCCTGGGCCAGCTCTCCTAAGATTCCCAAACAAGGAATGCGGCCAGTTCTGCACATCCCTTAGACATCCTCATGGCTCCAGGCAGCAGCCCAGACCAGGGATGTGCACATGGACTTTGGTGATAACAGAGCCCTCCTGCTGCAGGGCCACTGACACAGACACAGTTCTCTGTGATAGCACAGGCCAGGACCATGGCCTTAGGTAGCATTGCATATCACTATCTCTGAGTCTCCTATTCTGCTTCTCTTCATTGTGCCCACATCCTTCCTCTTCTCGTTCTCTCCTATCACTTACCTGCTCATCCTAGTGACACCCAGGGCCTTTGGGTATCTGGGGTTGTCTCAGGAGTGGTCTCAGCAGTGCTAAGACCTGTTCCATGTGACACCAGACAGGGATCATCTTGGGTGTGGTCTGCCCTCCCAGACATGCATGAGACCAGGCAGGGATTGTCTCAGGCTTGTTCCTCACCCGGGCTGATGACACCAAAATGCGGGTCAGAAAGATAGTCTTAATAATATAATAAAATATAAAAAAATCCTTCTATTATCATTAAGGTGAATACTGACATTTTTGGTATGGCAAAAGATTTATTGACAACAATCTGAAATGTTATTATATGAAATAAAGTAAAACTCATTAATATATGACAGCAAAAATTTAAATGTAGGAATACTTTCAATGTATATAAATGGCAAAGTTTAGAATCATTAGAAAGGAATTATTCATACAACATAAAAATGAATTCTAAAACCACTAAAAGGAAGTGAATAATTGAGATAAAATACAAGAGAAACGTGTGTCTTTGAGCCTTAATAAATTTGTGATTAAATTAAAATGACAATGAGATCACATTGCTTTGAAAGGGTAAATCATGTGCATCAAGAGTTAATGTGGAAGGCAACTGATGTGTTATGTTGCAAAGAAATATCAAATTATGTATAATAAACATATCCTACGACAGAGATTTAAAGTCTGATAATAACTTCTGAAAGTGAAACTCAACAAATTGAAAGTATTCTTGGAGGAGAATAGACAAAGAATTTGTGATGGATATATATGATGAGTTTCTTTTCAGTGATAAAGATGAAAGAAGTTATGTTGTCTGCAGAAAAATATATACAACTGGGCATAATCATGCTAATAAAATTAAACCAACCTAATCAAAACATTGTATGTTCTCACATACGATCCCTGTGACAGCTAGATTTTAAATGAGTATATAAAATCACATGCATGTATATATGATCATATAAATAGAAGCATACATTTAAGAGATGATACATAGGACCATAAATATAAGTTATGTTTGCCATGCATTAAGACGCGAAGGTAGAAGCAAACAAAGGGAATTAAGAGAAGAGAGTGAGTAGAGAGAATAGAGTGTAAGAGGCATAAGGAGAATATGCTCCATGTCAAAGGTGTGCTCACGAAAACGTCCTCACGTAACACAGAACTGTGTCAATAAAGATACACAGTGAAAAAACAGAATGCATACACAAATAGTACTTTTTAAAATATTTCTTATGGCAAAGAAAAACTGAAAACTTTACATTAACAGCATAAAAATGATTCAGAAATATAAGCAAATGAAACGCTTGAAAATATAAATAAAGCAAGTTCAAATTTTTAGGATCATCCTACCTTTAAAACTTAACCAGTAAACATTTCCATTGTGGGGTTATTGCCTATTGGCGGCTGCTTGAAGGGAGAGTCAGTTATGTTTAAGGTTATGTGCCCTGATGGGTACCATGTTCTAATGAATATATGCACAGTGCAAATTAGTGGGTAACAATAAAAAACAAGGACATGAACTTGGGAGTGAAATGAGGGATGAAGGGTCCGTATGAGAATGTTAGGAGAAGCAAAGAAATATGGTAAAATTACGTTGTATGCATTGTATTCTGAAATAGTAAACGTAAATCTACTACAATAAAATACACATGAATATTTCTGTGTATTGTACGTATGTGTGTGCATATGTGTGTACACACATGTGTAATAAAGTATTTGCAATGACACAAACCACAGCAGTATTGCTGCTTTTCATTTTCAGAGTTCTTTTTGTTTGAAATATTTCTTCTGATCATGTAAGTTTAGTGAAACAATGAAAGATAGAAACCAAAATTGGAGACAAAATTATCACATGTGAACATAATTGTAAGGTGTGAAACAACATGGTATTTAACACTGAACATTCACTCTGAAGACATCATAACATTTTATTGCATGCGTCTAGTTTTTTAATAAATTCTTTATTAATTATACTTTATTCACCTTATATGGCCCTGTAGTTCCATCCCTCCTCCAGTCACAATCCCTCCCTTCCTCCCCCTTCTGCACCCGAGTCCCTCCCCAAGACCACTCATAGGGGAGGTCCTCCTTTCCCTCCCTCCGATCACAATCCATCAGGTCTCATCAGGAGTGGCTGCATTGTCTTCCCCTGTGTCCAGGCAAGGCTGCTCACCACTCAGGGGGAGGTGATCAAAAAGCAGGCCAATCAGTTCATGTGAGAGACAGTCCCTGTTCCCATTACTATGGAACCCACTTGGACACTGAACTGCCACGGGCCACACCTGTGCAGGGGGTCCTAGGCTACCTCCATGCATGGTACCTGGTTGGACCATCAGTCTCAGGAAAGACCGCTGTGCTCAGACTGATTGGTTCTGTTGCTCTCCTTGTGGAGTTCCTGTACTCTCCAGATCTCACTATTTCCCACTCCCCTCATAAGATTCCCTGCACTCTGCCACAGTGTTGGCTGTAAGTCTCAGCATCTGCTTCAACAGTCTGCAAGGCAGAGCCCTTCCAAGGCTCTCCGTGGCAGGCTCCTGACCCGTTTCCTGCTCTCTCCTTCTTCCAATGTCTATCCCCTTTGGCCTTCTGGATAGGGATTGGGCATTTTAGCAAAAGTCCTCCCTCTTGATTAGTTTCTTCTGTGTACAGATTTTAGTAGGTTCATATATGTCTATATGAGTGAGTATATACACTGTGTGTCCTTCTGCTTCTGGGATAGCTCACTCAAGATGATCCTTTCCAGTTCCCAAAATTTACCTGCAAATTTCCTGATATCTTTGTTTTTTATTGCTGAGTAATAGTTCATTGTGTAGATGTACCACAACTTCTGTATCCATTCCTCAGTTGAGGGGCATCTGGGTTGTTTCCAGCTTCTGGCTATTACAACTAAAGCTGCTACAAGCGTGATTGAGCAAATGTCTTTATTCTGTACTTGAGCCTCTTTTGGATATGTGCCTAGGAGTGCTATAGCTGGATCTTTTTTTTTTTTTTCATATCGCTGATAGTTTTTTTTAATTAATTAATTTTTTTCTCAATCACAGGTTAGGTACTTTGAATCCCAGGCGTAGCCCCCTCCCTCATTCCCTCCCACCCTCCCACTCCCTCCCTCATCTCCCTCCTCCCCGCCCCCTCCAAGTCCACCAACAGGGGAGGACCTCCTTCCCTTCCATCCAACCCCAGCTTATCCTGTCTCCTTGGGGCTGGCTGCAATATCCTCCCCAGGGATCTAGCCAGTCTGTCAC
>CM053748.1:35845538-35869546 GCA_028658305.1 Pachyuromys duprasi
GGCTGACAGTGTCCTTTGCTTTACAGAAGCTTTTCAGCTTCATGAGGTCCCACTTATTGATTGTTGATCTTAGAGCCTGTTCTGTTGGTGTTCTATTCAGGTGTTTATCATGTCTTATAGGTCTAAATAAGTTAGTATATACCATGTGTGTTATAGGTCTAAATAAGTTAGTATATACCATGTGTGTCTTCTCCTTCTGGGATACTTTACGCAGAATGATCTTTTCTAGATCTCACCATTTGCCTACAAATTCCATGATTTCCTCTTTTGTAATTACTGAATAGTATTCCATTGTGTAAAAATACCATAATTTCTGTTGAGCATCTCTTTAAGTGTTTCTCTGCCATTCTATATTCCTCTACAGAAAAATACTCTGTTTAGCTCAATACCCCATTTTTTAATTGGATTGCTTGATTTATTGCTTTTTAACATTAGTTCTTTATATATCCTGGATATCAGTCCTCTGTCAGACATAGGGTTGGTGAAGATCCTTTCCCAGTCTGTAGGCAGTTGTTTTGTTCCACAACAGTGTCTTTTGCTTTACAGAAGCTTTTCAGTTTCATGAGGTCCCATTATTGATTGTTGCTCTTAGAGCCTGTGCTGTTGGTGTTCTGTTCAGGAAGTTGTCTCTTGTGCCAGTAAGTTCTAGGCTTTTCCCCCATTTTTTCTTCTAACTGGTTTTATGTTGAAGTCTTTGATCCACTTGGAATTTAGTTTTGTGCAGGGTGATAAATAAGGATATAATTTCATTTTTCTGAATATAGACATCCACTTGGACCGACATCATTTGTTGAAGATGCTGTCTTTTTTCCATTGAATGGTTTTGGCTTCTTTGTCAAAACACAAGTATTCTTAGGTGGGTGGGTTTATTTCTGGGTCTTCTATTCAGCCCTGTTGATCCTCCTTTTTGTTTCTATGCTGATACCATGCCTTTTTATTACTATTGCTCTGTAGCTTGAGGTCAGGGATGGAGATACCTCCAGATGATCTGTAGTTGTACAGAATCATTTTGGGGATTCTGGGTTTTTTGTTTCTCCATATGAATCTGAGAATCTTTCTTTCAAGGTCTATAAAGAATTGTGTTGGTATTTTGATGGGAATTGCGTTGAATCTGTAGATTGCTCTTGGCAGGATGGCCATTTTCACTATGTCAATACTACCAATTCATGTGCATGGGAGATCTTTCCATCTTCTGATGTCTTCTTCAGTTTCTTTCTTCAGAGACTTGAAGTTTTTTTACAAACAGGTCTTTCATTTTCTTGAGTAGAGTCACCCCAACATACTTTATGTTGTTAGTGGCTATTGTGAAGGGTGCTGTTCCCCTGATTTTTTTCTCGGCCTTTTTGTCTTTGGTATACAGTAGGGTTTCTGATATTTTTGAGTTGATTTTGTATCCAGCCACTTTGCTGAAAGTGTTTATCAGCTGGAGGAGTTCTCTTTTTGAATATTTAGGATCGCTCATCTATACTATCATATCATCTGCGAATAGTGAATCTTTGACCTCTTCCTTTCCGATTTGTATCCCCTTGACCTCCTTTAGTTGTCTTATTGAGTTAGCTAGAACTTCAAGTACTATGTTGAAGAGATATGGAGAGAGTGAGAAGACTTACCTTGCCCTGATTTTAGTGGGATTGATTTAAGTTTCTCTCCATTAAGTTTGATGTTGGCTATAGGCTTGCTGCATATTGTCTTCACTATATTTAGGTATGTGCCTTGTATCCTTGATTTCTCCAAGACTTTAAACATGAATAGGTGCTGGACTTTATCAAATGCTTTTCGACATCTAAGGTGATCATCATGTGTTTTTCTCCTTCAGTTTGTTTATGTGGTAGATTACATTGATGGATTTCCATATGTTGAACCACCCTTGCATGCCTGGGATGAAGCCTGCTTGGTCATGGTGGATGATTTCTTTGATGTGCTCTTGGATTCGGTTTGCAAGTATTTTATTGAGTATTTTTGCATCAATGTTCATAAGAGAGATAGATCTGAACAACTCTTTTTTGTTGGATCATTGTGTGGTTTAGGTATCAAGGTGACTGTGGCTTCATAGAATATGTTTGGTATTGTTCCTTCTGTTTCTGTTTTGTGGAATAGATTGAAGAGAATTGGACTTAGCACTTTGAAGGTCTGCTAGAATTCTGCACTGAATCCACCTAGCCCAAGGCATTTTTTGAAAGGGAGACTGTTGATGACTGCTGCTATTTCCTTGGAGGATTCAGTCCATTCAGTCTTTCTACCTGATCTTGACTTAATTTTGGCAGATGGAATCTATCAAGAAAATTGTCCATTTCTTTTAGGTTTTCAAATTTTGTGGCTCATAGGCTTTTAGAGTATGACCTAATGATTGTTTGGATTTCCTCAGTGTCTGTAGTTATGACCCCCTTTCCATTTTGCTGATTTTGCTGATTTGGATAGTTTCTTTCTGCCTTTTAGTTAGTTTGGCTAAAGGTTTGTGTATCTTGTTGAGTTTCTCAAAGAACCAGATCTCGGTTTGATTGATTATTTGGATAGTTTTGTTTGTTTGTATTTGATTGATTTCAGCCCTGAGTTTGATTATTTCCAGCCATCTATTCCTCTTGGGTGTATTTGCTTCTTTTATTTCTAGGGCTTTCAGTTGGGCCATTAAGCTGCTTGTATGAGATGTCACAAATTTCTTCTTGAAGGCAAGTAGTGCTATGAATTTTCCTCTGAGCACGGTTTTCATTGTGTCCCATAAATTAGAGTATGTTGTACCTTCATTTTCATTGAATTCTAGGAAGTCTTTAATTTCTTTCTTTATTTCTTCCTTAACCCATCTACCATTGAGAAGCAAGTTGGTTCCATGTGTGTATAGCCTTTTTGCTAATTCCATTGCTGTTGAGGTCCATTTTTAGTCCATGGTGGTCAGATAGTATACAGTGCATTATTTCTATCTTCTTGTATCTGTTGAGGCTTGCTTTGTGACCAACTATATGTTCTATTTTGGAGAAGGTTCGAAGAGGTGCTGAAAAGAAGGTATACTCTTTTGATTTTGGGTGTAAAGTTCTGTAGACATCTATTAGGTCCATTTGATTTAAGACCTCTGTAAGTGCCTTTATTTCCTTATTTGGCTTCTGTCTAGATGATCTGTCCCTTGGTGAAAGTGGGGTATTGAAGTCTTCCACTATAAAGGTGCTGGGATTGATGTGTGATTTAAGTTTTAATAATGTTTCAATTATGAATGTTGGTGCTCTTGTATTTGGGGCATAGATGTTCAAAATTGTGATGTCCTCTTGATGGATTTTTCCTTTGATGAGACTGTAGTGTCCCTCCTCATCTTTTTTCACTAATTTTGGTTGAAAGTCTACTTTATTAGATATTAGGATAGCTACCCCAGGTTGTTTTCTGGGTCCAAATGCTTTGAAAACATTTTCCCAGCCCTTTACTCTGAGGTAGTGTTTATCTTTTTTGCATAGGTGTGTTTCTTGGATGCAGCAGAATGTTGGATCCTGTTCCCCACCCATTCTGTTAGCCTGTTTTGTTTTATTGGAGAGTTTAGTCCATTGATTTTGATAGATAATAGTGACCAGTGAAAGTTAAGTCCTTTTATTGTGGGGTTGGTGGTCTTATTGTGTTTCATTGTTTTTTTTCTTTTATTTTTTGTTGGGATATTATCTATATGTTATGTTTTCTTGGGTGAAGTTGTTTTCATTGGATTTGACTTTTCCTTCTATTATCTTCTGTAGGGCTGGTTTGTTGTGTGTATATTGCATAAATTTAGTTTTGTTATGGAATATTTTGTTTTCTCCGTCTATGATGATTGAAAGCTTTGCTGGATATAGTAGTCTGGGTTGGCATCTGTGGTCTCTTAAAGTCTGCATGACACCTGCCTAGGCCCTTCTTGCTTTCATAGTTTCTGATGAGAAGTCCGGTGTGATTCTGATAGGTCTACTTTTATATCTTACTTGGCCTTTTTCTTTTGCTGCTTTTAATATCTTTTCTTTGTTCTATAGATTTTGTGTTTTGACCATGATGTGATGTCATGTATTTCTTTTCTGGTCTAGTCTATGTGGTTTCTATAGGCCTCTTGTATATTTATGGACATCTCTTTCTTTAAGTTGGGAACATTTTCTTCTATGATTTTCTTGAAAATATTTTCTGGATGTTGGAGCCTGGATCTTCTTTTTCATCTATTCCTATTATTCTTAGATTTCATCTTCTCATGGCATCCTTGATTTCCTGGATATTTTGTGTTTGGGACTTTTCTGATTTTACTTTTTCTTTGAGAGAAATGTCAATTTCTGCGAGTGTATCTTCAGCACCTGAGATTCTCTCTTCCATCTCTTGTATTCTGTTGGTGATGCTTACCTTTGTGGTTCCTGATCTTTTCTCTAGGTTCTCCAGCTCCAGGGATTTCTCAGTTTGTGTTTTCTCAGTTTGTGATTTCTCAGTTTGTGGTCTCTATTATTTTGTTCATTTCTTCTTTATAAGCCACTAACTGTATCTCCACTTGTGCCTCTATTCGTTTGGCTATATTTGCCTGTGTTTCTCTGAGAGTTTTGGTCTTTTCCTCCTTCTTTGCCTCCACCTGATTGGCCAAATCTTTAATGGACTTATTCATCAATAGACTCTTTAACTGTCTGTATTTGTATAGCTATTGCTCTGAGAGATTTGTTTGTTTCCCGTTTATGAGCCTCAAATAATTGGGTAACCATAGCTTTAAAGTCATTTTCCTGTGCTTCAGATGAATTGGCGTATCCATCAACTTTGGGGGTTGCTGGTGAAGCCATGATGTCCTGATTTATGTTGGATGTGTTCTTTCTCTGACCTCTTGCCATTGGCTTATCTGTAAGTTTCCCTATTTGTTCCTGGATTCTGCAGTTCAGACTGGTACTGTCTCTCTCTGGCATCTCGAGAGTTCTTCAGGAAGCTGAGAGAGGTCCCGAGGTCTCAGCGTGTGTGTTGTTGCTTTAGTTCTACCTGTGGGAGGAAAGTCCTCGGGCACAGAAGGGTAAATGTGTGTGTGTGTGTGTTAATGTGCATGGAAGTGTGCCTTGAGGGACAGAGTGATAGAGAATGCTGAACCCTTGAGTGTGTGGAAGGGCTCTGCCTTGCATGCTTCTAGGTGGTTATTGTGCATGTTCTGTAGATGTAGCAGGCACTGGTGATAGTCATGGCACAATTTCCAGAGTTATCTGCCTTAACTCCACATTTGAACTCACAGAACAGGGGCTTTGATGTCCCAAGAGTCCCTCTGTTTCCCACAGTGGATGTGTGGGTGGGAAGGGTCCGACGCCTAGCTTCTAGTTTAGAAGGACACTGGATCTGGGGCTCTGCAGGCACTTAAGGGCACACTCACTCTCAAGCAGGTCACACCAGCAAGGATTGGGGTATCCAGGCTCTCTACTCTCTGTTTTGGCCCTGTTTGCCATATGCAGGAGGACTGACTTCCTCTGCCAGTTCAGTGCTGCTGAAGCCTCCAGGTTAGGAAGTCCTGCTGCAGCTGGAGACTGAGATGCCAGTCCAGATGCCTTCTGGGAAGTCCTGGGGACCCTCCACTGAGCTCTCCAGACCTGGGAAGCCAGGCGCCTGGTGTGCCTAGCTTGTTTGGCGGGTCTGCTGAACTTTGCTGGTTATACAGTGTATTATCTGTCACCTATGGTTTGGGTGGGCTGTACAGTCAGTGGCTGGGAGACCCTGCAGAGCTGGTATGGCTGCTCGTAGATCTAGGACCCTGGGAGGATGGTGCCACCACGGTTCTGGGACTCCAAGGCAGGTAAGGCGGGCTGTTGCGCATGAGGGGCCAGTAGCTCCCCCTCAGCTACCACAGTCCCCAGGCAGTGAGCTCTGAGCTGAGAATCTGGGTGAGCCTGCTGTGCCAAGGAGGAGGAACACCCGAAAAAGGGGAGCATGGGAAGATCAAACAATCGTTTCTCTCCTTCCCCAAGCAAGTCCACTCCACGGGTGACCAGAGACCAAAGTTCTCACCCCGTGCGTGCGATGTTCCCTCCTGTTTAGAAAGCCTCACTGTCGTTTCCCTGGCTTCAGTAGTCCTTCCACTCACCAGCTCGGGCGGTTCAGCTCCTCTGCAGCTCAGAAACTGTGTGCTCATCGCCATCTTGGCTTCCATTAGTTTTTAATAACAGTTGACTTCTTTTTGATAGGATAATTCAATGATACAATAAAGTATTTAATTGTATAAATTAAGTAATACATAAATAATAAACAAATAAGATAATACAATAAAGTAATATTGTAAATACTGAGCCAAGGAGAGACTAGTTTCATTATGTACAATCCAGGACACTGAAAAATCTTGGCATATCACCCATTTCCAGACACAAGTATCTTTTTCAAAATCATGTCAGCCTCTCATTGCATACCTGCAATGGAAATGAGAATTGTAAATAATGCCAAACACTTGTAAAACCTTTTAAAGTCTGTTGCCACTGAGCAGGCAGTGCAGTCAAGTCATCTAGTCTTCCTAGTACATTTGGCTCTCCCAGTTCTTTAGGACTGAAGGTTGACTCATAAAGAAGCTGTGGACAATTTTAATATAAAGTTAACATATTCCGTTTGTAACAGTTGACTAAGTTTCTTTATCTCTGGGAACTATCTCCACATATATAACTTTCTACAGTGTGTATACACACACACACACAATTATTACCTTTATTTGGCTTACTTCCATTGCATATATATATATTGTTCAACAGTTAAATAAGTTCTTGAGACATAGTGGAAAAAGATCCTACATGTTCCTGTCTTTTAAAACGTTGAAACCCAATAGGGAAAACAAGAATTCATAAAAATATGTACTCATAGGCAGGAATAACTATGGTCAAGAAAATGTAGATAAGCACCAAAAGAGCCTTTATTTGCAAGTTCCATGCTTATTATACGATCACAAGACTTCTCATCTACATCCCAAGCCACTTGTCTGTATTTGGAAATAACCTAGTTAGATTTTGAATGTCATGTTGTCCATTCACAGTGAGCAGAGTCCTTTATAACCTACATCCAAGGCTCTCTGTTCACAATATTTGAAGTCCACTTCAACAGGTAAAATTGACATTATGCTTCTCCATTCTTCTGTTACTGCGACTCCATTTAATTCTCACTAGCTCTACTCCACCTCTCACTAACACCATTCACTAAACGGAGCCAACATATTAGCTTTTAATTTATTTGGGGATTCTAACTATATGAGTAAAATTTTGCATTTACATTATATATTCACTTTTAGCTATTCTGTTACAACAGTGAAATTAATAAAATTGACATCTAATTAAAACTAACAGGCATAGTCATATTACAACTAAAGCAATAAAAAAGCAGCTATCAAGGATTGCATAATAAGATAAGATATTATATACATTCAGATAGCACCTACCAGTTAACAAGCTCTATTTCAATGTCCTCTCACAGTGTCGTTTTATAATGATAAAGCAGTTTCCACAGGACAGAAGAGATATCCAGAGCTCTACCAACTTTCTCAAATTAGTGCCACTTCACTATGACATTAAAACAAGTAAGAATAGATCAAAGAAGTTGGGTCTCATTCAATAATGTGAAACAAAGGACCTCTGTGAAAGACACAGCAGTGGAGAAGAGGAAGAGCAACAGAGCAATCAAGCAGAATGTGTGGGGCAAGTTTTGAAAAGTAGGGACCAAATAAAGACTTCTGTTTTGAGCTGACTGAAGGGTGCAGGTCTGTCTGTTTTAGTCATGGCATTCAAGCTGTCTTGACTTGAGTTCAAAGCATATGATAAGATATGAGAAGCAGAGATACACCTTGATAACAAAGAGAATGAGACCACTTCTTACCTTTCTATCCAAAGAAGCAAGCGGCTATGTCCATCACCTTTCAAAGAAACTACAAGAATCTGGGTATTCTACAGCACATGATTGATTCATCAGAAAGAAATGAATAAGATGAAGTTGTTTTAAACTGAAAGATGAACTCCACTCATAAATTATATGTCCAAGTACATCAGATGCAGGTTCTGCAACAACGCTGGTGATGGAAGACCACCTCACTGATACATAGGATGTCTCAAGGAATCACCTGGTCCCACTTAACATTTACCTAAATCTAGGAGAACACACATACAAATGGCCATATACTGAGTACAATGAATCATAACTTCTGGACAGATGTGCTGTGATGTCATGCCGCAGCATCAGGGCATGGGTAAAACTAATATACAGTGTGTGCGTCAAAATACCATCTTCGCCTCCCCATGTCTCCCAGGTTTAAGGCTGCAAACTCTGAAGCTGCACTGTCTGTATTCAACTCCATGCACACCTGCTCTCTTGCTCTAGGACCTTTGGAAGTATGATGATGCCTTTTGTGATTCAGTTTGTTCATGTGTATAATATACAGGATAATGTACTTCCTCCCAACATTTCAGTAAGCATTAAAGAGATAATGTTGAGAAATATTATATTATATGTAATATTATATTCTAATAGATTCTTTATTGGTATTCAATATCTTGTTTGAATAAAGTAATTTAACATGTTCATATACCTTATAGTGAACATTGAAGAAGATTGTAGTTATTTTCATTTATGTCTAAATATTTCTATTTCTGCATTAGATATCCCAAATAAATGCATTATTTTAATGTGCAAATAGTTGTGACTATAAAAATTTTGGAGAGGGTACATACACAAAAAATCATTTGATCACTTTCACCTGAGGGGGAACAGCCTTACCAGTCCACAGAGGAAGACAATGAAGCCAGTACTGATGATTCCTGATAGACTTGGGTCAGATGGAAGGGGAGGAAGATGGACTGAGGGAGGGGCATGGGAAAAGATGAGGGAGGAAGGGTGGGATTGGAAGAGTATGGGGGAGAGGGTACAGCTGGGATACCAAGTGAATAAACTGCAATTAATAAAAATTAAATATTTTTTAAAGCACGTTTTAAAAAAAAACCTTCCTAGCTGTGTTGCATACTGTTACAGCTTCAGGTGGGAAGGTTCAAACCGTCCTACTCCCACTTCCTAAACCCGTATACTTTCTAACTGTTCTCTAAACAAATTACACTTATACCCATAGGTAAGTGTAACTTTCACCTCTTATGAAATAAAATTTTTTATTCAGCAGAGAGTATTACTGAAATATACAAGGCAAACTGTGAAGAACAATTGACTCTGCTATGCCCTGTCCCTATTGAAACATCTACAACACATCCCTAGTAACTCAGGTTCAGGGGACACCACAGAAGAAGGTGCAAAAAATATTGAAAGAGCCGGAGCGGCAGGGCATTTGTTTGCCATTGTGACTTCTATATAGGACAGGATAGCTTCATCTCTTGGGGGATGTTTTGTGCACAATGTATTCAAATGCTGATTTCTGTACCCAGTTATCTGGTTGCAGTCCCAATGTTGACATTGTGATTTCTATGAAGTATCTCCTTTCTCACTGTTGTGTAAAATTTGTTTAACCATATTAACAGCTGAACAGTCAATAGCTGGGCTTGAAAGGATAAAGTGGAAATTATGACCACAGTGGGGGGGGGTCTCAGGTAAAGAGCAGGGTGAGAGAAGTTGCCCTGAGAGGGTCAACAGGAGCCAGTCACCATGAGGACACAGAGCAGGACCAGCCAGAGTGAGATTAAAAAGTCAGGTAATTGTTTGTTTGTTTGTTTGTTTGTTTGGCAGGGAGACTTTTGATGACTGCTCTTATTTCCTTGGGGGATATAGGACTGTTTAAACTATTTACTTGATCTTGGTTTAGCTTTGGTAAATGGAATTTATCAAGAAAATTGTGCACTTCATTTAGATTTTGAAATTTAGTGCCATATAGGCTTCTGAAGTCAGAACGAATGATTCTTTGAATTTCCTCAGTGTCTGTCATTAAGTCCCCCTTTTTGGTTCTGATTTTGCTGATTTGGATAGTTTCTTTCTGCCTTTAGGTTAGTTTGGCTAAGGGTTTGTCTATCCTTTTTTTATTAATTACACTTTATTCACTTTTTATCCCCCCATAAATCCCTATCTCCTCCCCTCCCAATTCCACCTTCCCTCCCCCTTCTCCACACATGGCCCTCCCCAAGTCCACTGATAGGGGAGGTCTTCCTTTCCTTCCTTCTGATCCTAGTCTATCAGCTCTCATCAGGAGTGGTTGCATTGTCTTCTTCTGTGACCATCAGGGTGAGGTGATCAATCAGTTCATGTCAGAGGTAGTCCCTGTTCCCATTACTATGGAACCCACTTGGATACTGAACTGCCATGGGCTACATTTGTGCAGGGGTTGTCTATCCTTTTGATTTTCTCAAAGAACCAGCTCTTGGTTTCATTATTCTTTGAATTGTTTTTTTTTCTAATTTATTGATTTCAACCCTGAGTTTCATTATTTCCAATCGTCTACTCTTCTTGGGTATTTCAGCTTCTTTTTTTCTAGGACTTTCACGTGTGCCATTAAGTTGCTAGTATGAGATGTCTCTAACTTCTTTCCGAAGGCACTTAGTGCTATGAACTACCTGTAGCACCCTCCCTCATTCCCATGCCCCTTTCTAAGTCCACTGTTAAGGGAGGTCCTCCTCCCCTTCCATCTGACCCTAGCATATCAGGTCTCAACAGGACTGGCTGCATTTTCCTACTCTGTGGCCTGGCAAGGCTTCTCCCCCCATTTTTTTCAAGATTCTTGTATCTGTTGAGGCTTGCTTTGTGTCCGATTATAGTCAATTTTTGAGAAGGTTCCATGGGGTGCTGAGAAGAAGATATACTCTTTTGAAAATTTCTGTAGACATCTGCTAGGTCCATTTGATTTGGGACCTCTGCTAGGTCCATTTGATTTGGGACCTCTGTAAGTGTCATTATTTCCCTATTTAGCTTCTGTCTAGATGATTTTTCCCTTGGTAAGAGTGATAGACAACAGAAAGAGGAGAAGACAGGGAACAGGAAAGGAACCTACCACAGACAGCCTCTGAAAGACTCCACTGATTGAGGTATCAAAGCAGAGGCTGAGACTCAGAACCAAATTTTGGGAAAAATGCACGGAATTTTATGAAAGAAGGAGGAGATAGAAAGACCTGGAGGAAACAGGAGCTCCAAAATGAGACCAACAGAGCAAAAATAAACTGGAGCCTGGGTCTCCTGCAGAGATGACCATGCATGGAGAGGACCTAAAGCCCCTGCTCAGATGTAGCCCATAGACTTATTCTCCAAGTGGGTTCCCTACTAAGGGGAGCAGGGGCTGTCTCTGGTATGAACTCAGTGGTTGGCTCTTTGATCACCTCCCCCTGTGGAGGGGGTGCAGCCTTGCCAGGTCCTGATGAGACCTGATAGGCAAGGGTCAGCTAGAAGGGGAGGAGGTCCTCCCCTATTAGTGGACTAGGGGAGGAGCACAGGGGGAGAAGAGGGAAAGAGGATACAAGGAAGGGGGCCACATCCAGCATACAAAGTGAGTAAATTATAATAAATAATAATAATTTATTTAAAATGCAAAAATGTCAAGTAACGGGATACATGGGCTGGGAAGTAGTCTAGGCCAGCATATTCTAGTTAGAATAGATGAGTATCTGCCCAGCTATAGTGCTAGAAGCTTATTAGTAAATAGAATAGAACCCCATGACATTATTTGGGAGCTAGAGTAGACATAGAATATCCCATTTTTTATTTTTTTATTTTTTATTTTTATTAATTGCAGTTTATTCACTTTGTATCCCACCTATACCTCCCTCCCTCTCCCAATCACATCCTCCCTCCCTCTTCTCCACCCTTGCCCCTCTCCCAGACCACTGATAAGGGAGGAAAACCTTCCCTTCCTTCTGATCCTAGTCTATCAGGTCTCATCAGGAATGGCTGCATTGTCTTCCTCTGTGGCCTGGTAAGGCTACTCCACCGTGAGGGGAAGGTGATCAAAAAGCAGGCAGTCAATTCATGTCAGAGACAGTCCCTGTTCCCATTACTATGGTATCCATTTGGACACTGAACTACCATGGGCTACATTTGTGCAGGGATTCTAGGTTATCTCCATGAATGGTGCTTGGTTGGAGTATCAGTCTCAGAAAAGTCCCCTGTGCCCAGAATTTTGGGTTCTGTTGCTCTCCTTGTGGAACTCCTGTCCTCTCTAGGTCTTACTATTTCCCATTTCTTTCATAAGATTCCCTGGACTCTACCCAAAGTTTGGTTTAAGTCTCAGTATCTGCTTTGATACCCTGCAGGGTAGAGTCTTTCAGAGGTCCTCTGTGGTAGGCTCCTGTCCTGTTCCCTGTTTTCTCCCTCTTCTGATATCCATCCTCTTTGCCTTTCTGAATGAGGATTGACCCTCTTATTTTACATTCATCTATTAAATATTAACAAAGTGGTTGCCTAAAGACCAGAACAATAACAACACCAGTTGACATGACAAGGTAGATACTGGGAAATCTCATAAGGCTCCACTGCTAGATTAAGAACTGCAGGCAATTAATAACTGCCAGATGAAGTAGAATTTGTTTTCCCCGACGATAATTCTATTAATTGGTTATTAAAGAGATCAACCCTAAAACCATGCACATATAAGCAACACTAAGTGAACTCAAGAGGTTATATTTATACGTCTGTATCTAGATAGATAGAGAGATAGCATAAGTAATTAAAAGGAGAAAAGAAGATACAGAAACAGAATATGACACAGGTTGATATACTCACTAGCTATGAAGAAGTCAAGGAAGTCCAGAATCTTCTAAAGGCCAAGTAAGACAAGAGAACCAAATTTCCATTGAAGCCTTCATAGACCACAAAGCTGTGTTTACTCCTTGATTTTTAACATGGCAAGACCCATTGAGCAATAGAATTATAAGGTAATAAATTTGTGTTGTTTTAAGCTATGTGGGTTCTGACGTAAAGCTCTCCCTTTAATCTTATGTAATAGTTATTTTTCTCGTTGTAGTGACCAACTATTTGAAAATGTGAAATTTAAAGAAGGAAGAATTTATTCTGGGTTATAGTTCAAGGCCACCATTTTATCGTGGCAGGGAAACCATGGCAGCTTGTGGGAGAGGCACTGAAGTAGGAATGGGGAGTCTCGCTGGCCATATTGCATCCAGCCAGGAAGCAATGAGAGTGCTGTTCAGCTCATTTTTCTCAGTTAGTCCAGAACTTCAGTCCTTGGAATGGTGTCATCTCCACCTCGGATGGGGCTTCCCACTTTGAGTAATCTAATTAATTATTCTAGTTTGCTGTCTACTGCTGCGATAAACATCATGACCAAAAATAACTTGGGAGGGGGGGGATGGCTTATATTTTTCTTGTAACTTCCAGGTAAAGATCCATCACTGAGGGAAGTCAGAGCAGGAACTCAAGGCATGAACCTGGAGCAAGATCCTTGGAGGCAGGCTATCGACTGTCTTGATCTCTCTCTCTCTCTCTCTCTCTCTCTCTCTCTCTCTCTCTCTCTCTCTCTCTCTCTCTCTCTCTCTCTGTGTGTGTGTGTGTGTGTGTGTGTCTTTCTGTCTCTCTGTCTCTGTTTCTCTCTGACAGGCTCATGCTTGTCTAGCTGTGTTACTGGCCTGGATCCATCTGCCTAGTGTTGTATGTACTGTCCACAGTGAGATGGACCCTCCTACACTAATAAACAAAGAAAATGCTCCAAAATCAATCCAAATAAGTCAATCTTTCAGTTTAGGTTCCCTCTACTAGGGTGACTGAGCCTGTGTTAGGTTGACAATAAAAACTAACCAATACACCAACAAGACAATTCCTCATAGATATGTCCAGAGGCATCTCTCCTAGGTGATTTTAGGTTGTGTCCAGTTGACAATGTTAATTATCACAAGTCTACTCTTTGTCAACTTGGTACCTGAAAATATCACTTTTCAGTCATAACAACTCCTTTTTCCCAAAGGCTCATGACAGTACCATGAAAAATGCATCTGATTCAAAATGTAATCTCCCTGTAGTTTCAATGCTGTTCCAAGTATAAGCACGGTCTCTCCTCTGAGATGCAGATAAACCAAAACCGAACCACTGTACAATTCAAAACAATGTACACACTTCTACCATTAAAAATAAATGTTATTTATAGTCATGAAATCCTGGTAATAAACTTAATTTATATTCCAAATACCATCCAAATTATACCTATATCTATACATTTTTGTGTTTCTTTAAACATATATACTGAAGATGTTGATAGCTTAAATACATAAAGAAAACTGCTTTCCACTTCTATTCCCTCCAAAAAGGATAGGAAAAGAAAATTAGATTAAAATGCACCTTTCTTGAATGACGGTGGACTGAAGTTTTTAATTTAGTCCAATTCAAGTAAATTTCTACCTATTGCTTATAATTAAGCCATTTTCCTCTTCTTTTTAATAGAGAGTTAGAGATCAAGAAAGCAAGAGTTAGTAATTCAAAGTTGATTTTTAAAAAGGAAAAGAAAAGGAATGCATTTGCTCAATTCAAAAAATGAAAAAGGGCTTTCAACAGCAGGTCTGTAGATTTTTGAAAATCCTAATTAGACTGAATTAAATGACTAAAATGCTACTAATTAGTTTTTAATTTCGAGAGAGATGTTTACCAAGCGCAGGATAATGTGTAATACAGCACTTCAAATGATTACTAATGTTGCTGCTCTGTCTGACTTAATCTCAATTAGTATAAATCACATTGTCATCGTCTTTAATTGCCATTTCTTTCAAGCAAAATGTTAATTTCTCTTCACAATCTTACAATCACTGTTTGTTTCCTTCAAACTGTCCCATTTGAAAGGCCTAATAAAAAGCACATTTATAGCCTCTGTGTGTTGCTGTAATTTGAAGCAAAAGCGTTTGTTGCTATCCCATTTGGAGGGTGGTATAGTGGTAATTCCTACTTACTGTTTTAATAAAATGAAAGTTTTAAGTTTCAACTGTGTTGGGAGCTAAAAGTGAATTCACTGGATCTGGAAAGGAGTTGCTTCCAGTTTGAAGGTCAGGCAAAGGTTGCATTTACAGATTTAAGAGGCAGAATTTATTTTTTACTTCTTGGAGGAAATTTATCATTAGAAAGAGGAAAAATATTCTTGAATGCAAAATAGTTTCTGGTTTGTTCTTTTTTTTATTTCAATTATCCACTTTCCATTGTGCTTCTTCCACAAAGAGTAGTAATATCTTTTCTTGAGGCAATTTGCCTCTCAGCCTTCAGCTACCACATCTGTCTGTGTGATTAGATGCCACAGGAAAAATTTCCTCCTTTAGCATTTATTTATTTGCTTGTACAGCTATATCATAGCCACAAGAGATTTTGAAAATCCTGAAGATCCAAGAGCTTAAAAAAAGAGAGAGAGAGAGATTCTAACCATTCATTCTTATTGGTCTAAAACAGTGGTTCTCAACCTGAGAATAGCTATCTCTTTCGGCATTGATCGACCATTTCAGAGGGGTCAGCTAAGACCATCAGAAAACAGGGATATTCTCATTATGATTCATAATTGTCAAAAATTACAGTTTTGAAGCAACAATGAAAATAATTTTATGTTTGGGATCACCACAACATGAGGAACTGTATTTAAGAGTTGCAGCATTAGGAAGGTTGAAAACCGCTGTTCTAAAACATAGAGCCTTTTCACTTTCCCTTCACAGAAAACAACTTTTGGTTTGAATGTTGGAATTTTTAAGTTTTTCTCTTTCAGATGTTTTCTTAACTTTTGGGTGCCAGTTTTGTTTACATAATGCCATGAACAAAGCTACCTCAAGGCTTATTAGTTTATAGAACAAATCATTTCTCTTCCTTGTGAGTAAGGTAGGAACAGATTAGCTGTGAGTGTGTCTGGATAACAGGAAGCACTAGCCCAAAGAGCATAAAGAGAGAGCCTGTGTTAGATACCCTCTGAAATCTTGCTGGGAGTCAGCTCATCTCATCCTTCATAGCCTCCTTGCTTCATCTGGGCTTCTTGGAGTCTGGTTGCAGTATGTGTGGGAAGCACAGGAAGCCTTGAGTGAATGTGTAGAGAACGGATGAAATCTTTAGTGACATGTCAAAGACCCAAGAGCTCAGACACATGGAAATAGCAAAGCTATGCCCATAGAGATCAAACTCAGAGGGACAGTAAAGCTTTCCTCGGGCTTGAGTGCAAATGTGAATATGTGGGAAACCTAATAACTGTGGCTTTCTCTTGCTGGCTGGTTACAGCATGAGACTGCTCACCTACAGACACCACCTACTGAACCTAACTAACTCTCCATCCCAAGAGGAGTTATTATGTGCTGTACAGGCTCTGGAGGGTTATATTGTTGCTAACACTTCCTCAGAGGGGACAAGGCCTGTTGGATTCCAGAATACTGTCTGTCCTTTCTTCATTTCCTTATGACCCAATCATGTTTCCAGGATGAAGCTGTGAAAGATGCAGCAGGTGCTGAGAAACTCCTCATATGGACACTTTAAGAGCAGGTGTTCTATATGAAAGCCACAGGTTTGTTAGACTTGATCTCAGGAGCTCCATGATGTTCCCTCTAGACATTGTGATGGGCAACGAGGTTGATTAGGCAAACCTAGCCTCACAGACAAGTGCCAAGAGGGTAGTAACTCAACTTCATAGGGAAGATGAAACATGATTTTGTTTCCATGTATGATCAGTCATTGTTCTTAGCACTTATACACAAGCTGAAGATAACATGAAATAACTTCAAGTGCAAATAGACATTTATGGAAATTTTAAATATATTTTTGCTTAGTATTCTTGCTGTTTTTTACCAAGAGAAGTTAGACTTTATAGTTGGGAGTATTTTAAATATCTTTTCACTTTTTCTTAGAGAACTTCATATATACATGCAATGTATTTATTATATGCCTCACTCACTGTTCTTATACAACTCTTACAAAACCTTCCTCAAATACAAAATCTCCTTCCCAACTTTATGTCCTCTTTTGATAATGCAGTCAGCCCAACTAGTGCTGCCGTTGTGATAGTCATCCACCAAGTAACACCTTCCTGAAGAAAACTCTTTCCTTCCACCGGAGATACCAACTGTCCCAGCATCTCAGCTGGGAGCTGGGTTTCATGAGTGTGCTCCAGCCCAAGTCTGATTTATATCTTGCTCAGGACTTATGTATACATACACAGTCTCCTGTGTCTAAATACAATGGTCCTGTTCTGTTTAGAAGACAGTTTCACAACTATCCTCCCCAAACCACACTTCTTATGAATTTCATGACTTACTAAGTAAAGTTATCATTTGGGGTAGGTAAATTATTTTTATGAGTTACAGCATTCTATCAGTTGAGACTGTATCTGTTCCTCCTTCTCTTAATAATAACCATTTTCATTAAGATTTTACCATGTTCTTCTTACTTGTGGTACTGTAAGAGCACCCATCCCAAAGACTCTTTACTTTCTTTGATAATGATGAAGTGGGTAAGCTATGTTGATAAAATCTTTTATTTGATCTAGGACAACAAAATCTTTTAATCTTACAAAGAGTAACCTGAAGAAGAGAATGACTTTGCTACCTAGACTTCCTGTCTTTCCTACAGCTTTTGACATTAACTTTTCCCGGGGACCTTTATTTTAAACTGTCTCAAATATAATTGTTCAGAGCTTTACTTCTGATTCTATAACTTGCCTCTTTAATCTTTCAGTGTTATTGCTTAACATAGCCACCATTGTATCTCTGTTGTTGTTATTGTTGTTTTATTGAGAGAGGGTTTCTCTATGTAGCTTTGGCTCTCCTGGACTTGCTCTGTAGGCCAAGCTGGACTTGAACCCTCAGAGATCTTCCTGTCTCTGCCTCCCTGAGTTCTGGGATGGCAGGTGTGCCACTACACCAAGCTGTTTTGCTGTATTTTTAAAGCCAAATAATATATATCTGAGTTAGTATGCTGTTACCTGTAGCCATTAAAATTCATGTTCAGCATTAAGGTGGTAATAAATGTACTTTCAGAATATATTGAGAAAAATCTTATAGAAACTAAAGAACAAAATGTATGCATGGTCATAGTTGGAAATACATACCTCTCAGCAATGGGAAATAAAAAATAATAAATCAGTAGGTGGATTATCAGAATTTATATTTAATTAATACAAATATTCTTTTCTATATTTCTTTAGAGTTTTTTTTTTTTTACTTTCAAAGGTTTTTGGCATGTAATTTTCATTTTGGGGGGATTGTTTTGGTTTGGTTTTTTGTTTGTTTGTTTGTTTGTTTTCCTTCCTTTCTTTTTTTTTTTCATTTTGTTTAGTCCTGGGAGTTGAATGAAACACCTCTTGCATTCTAAGCAATTCCTCTATTATGAAGTCAGGTGGCCATCTCCTCAAAGGTTTTTTTTCTATGTACAGGTTTGTAAACCATTTACTAAATTTCTAAAAGTAAATTTAGTGAGCTAAGTAGACTGATTGGTGAGAGTAAATCTATGTATAACTAGTATTTTATCTATGATCTGAGCATTCCTGTAGGAAATTAATGCCCAGGGCATCAATGTTGAGGGCAGGGTTAGTAGGAGGTATTTAGGTAGTAAGTGTGGAGCTATAGTGAATGGATTAGTACTAACAAAAAAATGGCTATGCATTTCATGCCCCTCCAACTGTCACAGTGGGAGGACATGGGGAGAAGCTTTAGCCAGATGACAGTGATTATATCTTGAGCTCAAACTCCAAATCTAAGAAAAGGAGTTTATATTTCCAAGAATCACCCAGTGTGTACATTCTAACATAGCATTACAGAACACTGTGTGCTTCTTACTCTATCCTTGCACATTTCTTTTTTGTCACTGTAACTGTCCAGCTCATGACCTGAGATATCAAAGCAAGAAACTGTGCTCTCAAATGCTCTTGAATGCTTATTTATTCAAAAATCTCACAAAGATAACAATTTAAAACTTAATGATCCATTTACCAAAGGGACAGACCAATCATGAGCATTAAATAGTTGGCAATTCTTGCTACTTCTAAATAGCACGTGGCTCTTTCAATTATTTTGAAGCTGGTTTATTTCACTCTTGTATTTGGAGATAGGCATTTGGAATATTTATATCATTCACTGATGTCGAAATGCTTCCCTAAGTTAAACTTCAGTTACATAATATTTCTATAGAGATGTAAGTCTTGGCATATCCACTCATTAAAGGGTAAAAGCGACGCAGCTGGGTCAGTGATTGGCCCTTGAGCCGTAAGGCAATCCCTGTCTTTTAAATTCTCTTTTAATGTCATGAAGCTGACTTTCCATTTGCAGTTCTACAGATTCTGTATGAAAGAAAAAGGTCCTTCAGACAGCACCATAGTGTCTGCGTTCTGTCAAGCAGCTGAGTTCTTTTGCAGATATTAACCACCCGGGACTTTCCAATGTCTCATCTTTCAGGTTGATTCAAGAACTGGGCTGTAACAGGAGTTGAGCCCCATAAAACCAGTGATATTCAGTCTTAATGCAGTCCTTCTTTCCAGGGTGTGCTTTCGCTGAAGACTGATCACAGGTTTTACTGTGTAGGCTTGTAAAATGTGAAATGATTAAAGGTACATCTATTTTTAATCATATTATGGTGGTTCCTTTAGTCAACAACAGCAGAGTCCTGGCAGTTACCCATATGCTTATATAAAAGGTCAAGTTTAGCCATCAGCACTGAAAAACATCTTAAAGGGCAAATTGCTGCATTGTAATGAGTGTAGAGAGCACCTTCAGGCTGCTGGTCAGCTGAAGGACTTCTGCACTTTCAGAAAGTCCTCTGTTTCCCCTCTCTCATCCAGCATGAGGCTCACTAAACAGATTAATTTCCATATCATGACAGACCATGAAAGGAAAGGTCCTCTAGAAATTCCCAGCTGGGACTCATTCACTTTACGTCTCTTCCATATTCTTGTGCTCTTTTGCTTATTTCCTGGACATTCCTGGACACTGTTTGATTTCGACTTCCACTTTGATTCGCTATGCCTGTTGGCTGCTGGCTGCATGGTCTCTGTCTTTCCACTCGGACACTCGATTCTTCTCATTTCCTCTCTGTCATATCACAAGCTTCTCAGTTGCATATTTCATTTTGGAACTTTAATGTGACAGAAAAATGGGTTTAACAAAACTGTTGTGTGTGGGGAGAGATTGAAGAAAGATTGTGATATATGTGCTCTGCATAGCAGATGCCATCACTTCAGGCAGCTAAATAAGAGCTTCATTGAGCAAGTCTTCTCATCACTCCAGGTGGCCTTAAGTAACCAAAGAACACACACACACACACACACCTGTGATCCACTTGTGTATGTATGTGCACCTGTGTATTTTTGTGTAAACAGTATCCAAAAACAGTTATTTAGATTTAAGAAGATTTATTTTTTCATGTAAAAAGAACATCTTTATCCCACCTTCTCTAGGCTAGTCTAAAGGTGCCTGTAGTATGGCTGACAAAAGTAAGCACGGCCTATAATATGATCAGAGCACAATGAAACTTTCTTAGACAGAAACCATCTAAAATATTTATAATTAAAGTAATGTAAAGCCTCAGTCTTAGTAATAAATAAAATACAATGTGGCACAAACAGAAGTAAAGAATTAAAAATTAAATATGAGATGCAGCTACAGGAGGAATGGAGGAGACTATCTTTGTGGGTTAAAATTCAGGCAGATATATTAACTAAAATATTATAAGTAATTTTCCTAATGAGTATGAAGGGTGAACTTTTTTTCATCCTTCACTTTTTTACAGTGTTATCTAACTCTGATATGATGAAATATAAATCACATAATGGAAAAGAATGTTTCCTAAAATATTAAATTCATATAGAAGCAGACAAAATCCAACTAAGTGAGATTCAGAATATATCTGTTCCAGAGCTTGCTATACCCATAAGGTCAGTACCCACCATTTGCTTGAAAGACATTCAGAGAAAGACAGCCTTTCAAAGCACTGTGTGGTCTAAAACATCTCCTTGAAAGCTGCTGGATGCAACAGGCTGCAGGCAAATATGGCTTAAGGATACATGTTGAACCTTCTCTGATTGGTCCTAATTGAGAAACAGGCTCAAATCCATGGGCCATAATTATGATTTTTTTTTGCAGTTTTGAGGTAATTTATCTATATCTTCACCTCCCACTCCTGTGGCTTTCATTTCTTTTAAACAAATAATTACATAAATATCCCCAGGTGAATCTCAGAGTGGCTTCTATGTTTTGAAAGGAACATAGGTAACAATGAAAACAATTGCTGAAATTTTGCTTTTATATTTACTATTTTTTTCACCCCACAGGGAGATAATAATACACAGTCTGTTAGTTTTGCAAAGAGAAGGGAAAAGATCCCAGGAGATCCATTCACAAAGGAAGAAGGTTTCAAGTTACAAGATGAAGAAATTTGCAAGTTTGTTAATCATACTTAATAAAGTAAAGCAGCAACACTCAGTGTGGGAAAACCAGTGAATGATTCCCCTGTAAAGCAGAGAGTGGGCCCTGGGGTGGGAGAGAAACCCTTTTACTGAAAATGGTGCAACTAACAAGTAAGAGACAAACATGAAAGCCCTCATAAAGGAAGACAGACATCTGTTTAAGGCCTAGTAAGGAGCTCCACTAAGAGTGCGAATAAACTCTTTTTCACCATGGACCCTATGTGGTCGGCTGTGTCAAGATAAAGCTGAATATCTCCTTCCTGGCCACTGGCTGTCAGAAACCTGTTGAAGTAGAAGATGAAGAAAGCTTTCAGACTTTCTATGAGAAGTGTGTAGCCACACAAGTAGCTGCTGATGCCCTGGTGTTGCTCTGAGTGGAAGAGTTGTGTGGTCTATGGTGAGAATAACAAACAAGGTTATCCAGTGAAGTGAGGCATCTTGACCACAGCAGAGAACAGCTGCTGTTGAGAAATGGGTCTTTTTTTGTAATAAACCAATGAGAATGGGAGAGAGGAAGCCCAAGTCTGTTCCAATGCAATGCACGCATTGTGGATGTCAATCTGCATGTTCTCAAATTGGTTATTGTAAAAAAGGAGAGTAGGTTATTCCTGGACTGGCAGATACTACTGTGCCACAGCGGCTTGGGACCCAAAAATCTAGCATGATCCCAAAGCTTTTCAGTCTCTCTAAAGAAGGTGATGTCAACCAATATGATATCAGAAACCTTAAACGAAGAAGGTAAGAAGCCCAGGACCAAGATTCAGCATCTTGTTACTCCATGTGTCCTGTAACACAAATGTAGACATATTTCCCTGAAGAAACAGCACAGTAAGATAATCAGGGAGTAGCTGCAGACTTTGCTAAGCATTTAGTCAAGAGAATAAAGGAAGCCAAAGAAAAAACATCTAGGAACAGATTTCCAAGAGACACAGGCTGTCCCTACTGAGAGTTTCTACAGTTAAGTCTTAGTACAGAAAAATAAATAAATAAACAAAAATAAATAAAATCTCTATAATGAATAAATTATCAGGCCTTGAATAAAAAAGTAATAATAAAAGAGACTGGAACACACACACACAGGAGAAGGGAGGGGAGGGGAGAGACAAGAAGAGGAGAGGAAGGGGAGGAGATGGAAGAAATGGTGTGTGTGGGGGGGAGATAATGAAGGAGATGGCAGAGGCCATCTAGTGAAGCACCCTGAGAGTGAATGCTCAGAGTAATTCTCGAATAGAAATATCAGACTGTGCAATCTTAGGGTGATAGGAGAAAGTTTCACATCCTGTGATTTGGTTCAATATATTATACCTGAAAAAGAGCATGGAAAAGCTAGGTATCATAAACCAAGAGCTGTCAAGTCACAACATAGACAGATTCTTCTATTTTTTTGAACTTTTTATTTATTATTATTAATACAATTTAATCACTTTGGATCTTGGCTATAGCCTCCTCTCTCTTCTCCCTCTGGTCCCTCATTCCCTCCCTCTTTGCAGGTTATGCCCCTCCCTTAGTCCACTGATAGGGGAGTTGCTCCTCTTCTATTTTACCCTAGCATATCAGGTCTCATCAGGACTGAATAGATCCTCTTTTTTTGTGGCCTATTAAGATCACCTCACCAGGGAAAGATGATCAAATAGCAGGCAACCAAGTTCATGGTAGTGACTGCTCCTGTTTCCCTTACTATGGAACCTCCATGGAGACTGAGTTACCCATGGGCCACATCTGAGCGGGGAGTCTAGGTCCTCTCCATGCAAGGTCCTTAGATGATACATAAGTCTCTGCAGGGCCACCAGGCCTAGAAATTTTGGCTCTGTTGGTATCCTTGTAAAGCCCCTGCCCCTTCCAGGTTTTACTATTGCCCTCTTCTTCCATAAGATGCCCTGCACTCTACCCAAAGTTTGGCTATGAGTTTCAGTATCTGCATCTTAACTCTATCCCAGACAAACATGAACTGATTTCTTCAAGCTATGACACATGAATATTTAAGAATAACCATGGACAAAATCTCTTAACACTGAATTCTTTGCTTAAAGAAAGAAAATAAGAGGGAGGAAATAAGAAAGAATGGAAGAAGGAGAAGAGGTAGAAAAAGGAGGAGGAAAGGGAAGTAAAGAAGGGAAATGTAGAGGAGAGGAATAATAAGGCAAAACTAGAAAAGAGTAATGAGGAAGAACAGGAGGAAGACAAAGGGGAAAAGGGAAGGAAGAGGAAAAGAAGGGGGGAGAAGAGGAAGATGAATAGGACGAGGAGAGTGGAAAAGAGAAAACTTTCTTCCAAGATGATATAAGATCTCTTCTAGTTTCCTTGAGCATCCTGAAGTCATAGTATGTGTGCTATCTAATGGAACCTGGGTGTATCGTAGTTTCCAATATCATTCATTGGATGATATTCATCCAATATCATCATTTATCATATCATTTCCGATATCATTCAATAATAATTTTTTAAAAATTTATTTATTTATTTATTTATTATTGATTACAGTATATTCACTTTGTATCCCAACTGTAGCCCCTTTCATCATCCCCTCCCAATCCTACCCTTCCTTCCTCTTTTCTACCCATGCCCCTCCCCAAGTCTACTGATAGGAAAAGTCCTCCTCCCCTTCCATCTGACCCTAGTCTATCAGGTCTCATCAGGACTGGCTGCACAGTCTTCAGCTGTGGCCTGGTAAGGCTGCACCTCTCTCAGGGGGAAGTGATCAAAGAGCATGTCACTGACAGAGTTCATGTTGAATACAGTCCCTATTCCCATTACTAGGGAACCCACTTGGACA
>CM053748.1:35877088-35913802 GCA_028658305.1 Pachyuromys duprasi
CAAAGAGGATGGACATCAGAAGAAGGAGAAAACAGGGAACAAGTTGGGAGCCTCCACAGAGGGCCTCTGAAAGGCTCTGCCTTGCAGACTATCAAAGTAGATGCTAAGACTTATGGCCAACCTTTGGGCAGAGTGCAGGGATTCTTATAAAAGAAGTGGGAAACAGTAGGACCTGGAGGGGACAGGAGTTCCACAAGGAGAGGAACAGAACCAAAAAAATCTGAGCACAGGGGTCTTTCCTGAGACTGATAGTCCAACCAAGTACCATGTATGGAGATAACCTAGAATCTCTGCACAGATGTAGCCCATGGCAGTTCAGTGTCCAAGTGGGTTCCATAGTAATGGGAACAAGGACTGCCTCTAACATGAACTTATTGGCCTGCTGTTTGATCACCTCCCCTTGAAGGGGGAGCAGCCTTACCAGGCCACAGAGGAAGACAATACTGCAACTCCTGATGAAACCTAATAGACTAGGTTCAGAAGGAAGGAAAAGAAGACCTCCCCTATCAGTGGACTTGGAGAGGGGCATGCATGGAAAAGGGGGAGGAAGGGAGGGATTGGGAAGGGAGGAAGGATGGAGCTCCAGGGAGGATACAAAGTGAATAAAGTGTAGTTAATTAAAAAAAATTAAAAAGAGTCATAGGGGGAGAAGAGGGAGGGTGGGTGGGACTGAGAATAGATGAGGGAGGGTGCTACAGCCAGGATACAAAATGAATAAATTGTAATAAATAATAAAGAAAAAGAAAAATAAAGTAAAATTATAGCCTTTAAAAATATGGTTTCCTTGAGCAAGGAAAAAAAAAACTATTAATACAGAAGTTTCCTAAAATGTATATGAAAGAAATTTAAATGGAGTCACCATATAATGGGGAGACAATGCCCCCACCAGAGATCATAACCTACCAAAAAACTACCCATTATCAGGAATGGGTTACTCCTTTCTGATTCATTATTTATTTTTGAGAGAAGAAAAAACCCTGGAAAGTGTTGTGAGACCTAGGAAATGCTAAGGCAAAATGCTCATTATTCCCACACGCAAGCATCATATGAACAGTCCTAAAAAATGCTGCTGCCATGACAGTAGCATGTGTCCATGCAAAGGGTTTCCAGCTTTTCAAACAAGTGTCATTCTTCAGTAGGTCATCAACAAGAACTACCCTCGTATGCAACATAATTCTCTCACATTACTATAAGATTTTAGTGTGTTTGTGCATTGGATGTTTTTATTTTAATTGATAGCTTATGCTTTCGGACATTTACACAGCACCATGCTTTATTTCAGTAGATATATGCATTGCCTGGTGATCCTCTCTGGATGCTTCACTCATCCATCATCATGAACATGCCTCATTTCTTTGTCATGAGAGCATTCAAAGAGTCTCTCCTGGCTCTGTTGTTTTATATGTTGTGACATTGTTAACTATATCAGTGCTTCAAAGTCACAGTCAACCAAAATGTATTTCTCTCTGTCTGCATCTTTGTTCTGAGTACATAATCTTTGTTCTGGATGGACTGTCCTACTCTATCTAACCTCTGGTAACCACTACTCTCCTCTGTACTCCTAAGAGCTCATCTTTTACAGCTCCCGCATGTGTTAATTTTTTCATTGCTCTGCCAAAATATCCAAAGATTCGGAGTTATGTTGATTCACTGCTTCATAAGTTTCCTTCTATGGTTGCTCATCTCCATTGTGTTTATAGTCTCATCATCAGTGCCTAGGAGCTCAAATTTCTCCACACCCTCTCAAGAATTTTGAATCCTCTGTGAAGACCATGCAACTAACCCTGATGAGACCTGATAGGCTAAGGCCAGATGGAAGGGTAGGAGGACATCCCCTATCAGGGGCATAGGGAGAGAACAGGGAAGGAGGGTGGGACTGGGAGGAGACAAGGGAAGGGGCCACAGCTGGCATACAAATTGAATAAATTGTAATAAATGATAATAATAAAAATGTTATTAATATAAAAAAAGAATTTTGTATCATTTGTTTTCCAGACACCAGTGTTATTTTCACTTGGATTCTGTGTAAATATGAAGCTGGATATTGCATACAGAAAGAGGAAAATAAATGAGCAATGTAGTCAACTAGTTTAAAAGTCAGCTTGGCTCTAAAGTAACTTCTATACCATATGCCATCCTCACCTATTTAATTTTTTCTTTCTTTCTTTCTTCATGTATTTATTTATTTAGTGTGTATGTGTGTTTAATAGTGCATATGTTCCATCATAAGCATGTAGAAATTAGAGGACAGTTTTCAGATATCAGTTCTTTCCTTCTAAGTTGTGGGTTCCAGGGATCAAGTTCTGATAATCACACTTAGCCACAAATGCCCTTAATTATGGAGCCATCTTCCAAGCTCCTAACTCTTTTTTTTTTCTTTTTTAAGGCTATATTGTTCTTAGCGTTGGGCTTGAGCTGGATGCAAACAATGCAAAATTTAACAGCATGGTCTCAAATTGCAGGGTCCTCATATTCTAAAAGGAAATCAACACCAGTAATCAAAAAGCCATACCACAGCATGCTAACAGGTGAGATGCAGGCCAGGTCCCTGGCAGAGACAAACCATCACTGGCTCCTGAAACACACCAAGGCTGTGATCCAGGTAGGATGACAACATTGAAGTGTTGAGGAAGAGGCATTCTAGGAAACAATATGCAGCTCCATGTGCTGTAGAATGAAGGAAAGGAGGAACTTCAAACAGAAAGGAGTCTGAAGTCAGCAGGGACAATTTACTGAAGAGCTTTAATGTTAAGACCTTGAAGATTTCTGTTTTCCTGACTCTGATAGAGAATAATTATGTTGTTGTTTTTATTTTTTGGTAAAGGATGCCTAAAAATCAGTGGCTTCAATCTTTGTTCCATCTTTGTCTCAGCACATCTTATAGGCAGGACAGGTTTTTGGTCAAAGCTTTTGTGGTTGGGTTGAGGTAAGGGCCAATGAAAGACTGGCTCTACCTGAGGACCCATCCCATGGGAGACAACCAACCCCTGGCACTATTAATGTTACCTTGTTATTCTTGTAGACAGGAGCCTATCATAACTCCTTTGGGAGGCATCACCCTGCAGCTGATGGAAACCGATGAAGAAACCCACAGCCAAACATTAGACAGGCTTTGAGAAGTCCTTTGGAAGAGTTGGGGAAATGACTGAAGGAGCTAGAGAGGTCTAAGACTAAACGAGAACACATACAGAGTCAATTAACCTGGCCTTATGGGGACTCACAAAGACTGAACCACTAACCAAAGGTTCTGTATAAATTGGACCTAGGCCCCCTGCACTTATGTTGCAGATGTGCAACTTGGTCTGCCAGGAAATGGAGCAGGGGCCCTCTCTGACTCTGATATCCGCCTTTGTATCCCAGTTCCCTAACTGGACTGCCTTCTCTGGCATCAGTGGAAGAGGGGGTGCCAAGTTCTGCAGCAACTTAATGTGGTAGGGCAGGTTGGTACCCATTGGGCACCTCCTCATTCTCTAAGGAGAAGAGGTGAGGATTGAGGTTGAGGAGTGTGCAAAGGACTGGAAGGGGAGGAAGGGGCCTGCAACCAGGATATAAAGTGAATAAATAAATGAATAAATGAATGAATGAATGAATGAATAAATAAATAAATAAATAAATAAATAAATAAATAAATAAATAGGCAATAAATCAATGGTCTATAGCACAATCTACCTGAGCACAGGTAAAATGAAAATTAGGAGTAGATACAAGGAAAAGAAGAAGCCAAATTTTCAGAACCATTGTTATTAATGAGAAAAAAGGATAAACCAGAGTCTAGTTTCCAGCTTAAAAGCTCCTCTTCTACCTCTGGAGAAGTCAATGTAGCTATGTACCAGAGCAGATATTAAGACTCGCGATCAAGCCTCTGGCAGAGGGTGAGAAGTAATGATAGATCTGGGGGAGGTTGTTGAGACTTGGGGAGAACAAGAGCTCCACAAAGACCAAACTGAGCAGGGCACAGGGGTCTTGTATGAGACTGTTTCTACAATCAAGGACCATGTGTGGATGTGGCCTGGAACCCCCACACAGATGGGGCCCATGATAGCTAGGTGTAGGACTGAAGACCCTAGTGAGGGAAACAGGGACTGTTTCAGTCATGATCTTGATGGCTGACTCTTTGACCCTCCCCCATACAAGCTGGGGAGTGACAGACTGGCTAGATCCCAGCGGTGGACATTGCAGCCAGCCCTGAGGAGTCAGGATAAGCTGGAGTTGGATGGAAGGGGAGGAGGTCCTCCCCTGTTGGTGGACTTGAAGTGGGTGGGGAGGAGGGAGATGACGGAGGGAGTGGGAGGGTAGGAGGGAATGAGGGAGGGGGCTATGCCTGGGATTCAAAGTACCTAACCTGTGATTGATATAAAAATAAATAATTTTTTTAAAAAAAGCTTCTCTTCTGATTTAATCTACTCATGTTTATTTCATGCTTCAAAATAAAGTTATATACAGTATATATATATACATATATGTATACATGTATGCGTACCTGTGTGTATGTATATCAATATGTGTAGGTATGTTTTTTGTGAATATATATCAATATATATTCATATATTCACTCATTGTATGAGTTTCTGTGTGTGTGTTTCATTAGCAGAGACATGGTGTTTCCCAAAATCATTGCAAGATCAATGGAATAGTTTGGTTATTGTCCCTATAGCTATCTCATCCAATAGACTCTCCTACCCATTCACCGTTTTTTTAACAATATTTCTTTACATCTGACAGTAAACCATAGAATTATTTGTTCACCCATTCATTGATTGTCTCTTTCCAGCATGTAAGATCTTTAAGGCTGGGGGCCTGGCTTTGTCTAGTTTGCAAACACTAAGTTAAAACCTATTAAAAATATTAAGTACTGAACATAAACTCATCAAGTGAGTAAATTTGCCACATATTTGGTGACTCTTAACATTCTATAATTTCTATTTGGATTTGCTTTTGGATAAATTATAAATGTCTTTCCTTTCAATGGAAGGAAAGTATACTCTACAAAGTTTTCATTCTTCCGAAGTACAAAACCTAGTCAATAGTAAAATCCAGGGTTTCTGAGTTCACTTTATCTCTCCACTGTAGTAAGAAGCAATGTTTTCTGTTCGGTAGGCACACTTTCTTTTCTAGTTTATGTATCACATGTACACTGAAATGCTTATCTCCTTTTGGACAAATGAGCAAATGTATTAAACATATTTCACTTTCAATAATGAGGTCAACTAGATAATTTCAATTCTAATGCCTGCTGCTTCAATTATAAGAACAGTGTATCCTTTTCTTCAACATAAATTATGCCAGAATCACCCTGCATATGTCCTTTACTTCCTTAGTAAAGAAGTATTGCTGCCTTGTGAAAATTTGCAATTCTTTATAAGTAGACAGAAATTTAGAATGGAATGTGCTCAATTAGTCATAAATAAAAGATAATCTATCTATAATCCTCAAATATCTTGAAGTCGTGCTGGAATAAGGACTCAGACAAGTAATATTTCAATGTTCAACAAATAACTCTATTCAAATTTCTAGATGTCAAACGGTCACAATAATTTTTAACATAAGAGTTGCCTGTCTCTTTCATTTCCAGGTTAAAATATTACAATAAGATTTTGCTAAAAAATATTGCCCCCAATACTTGAGTATTTCCGTTATGAGATAAAGACATCATTATAATACATAAAGATTTTATACATGGGTTTCAGGTTTTCATAGTTTGTACACTTCATGAAGTATAGTACTACTACCAATACCTGTTATTTTTTACTACCTTGTTTCAAATTATCAATTGATCATGCTATTTGAACAGTGGAAGAAAAACAACATGCAATGCAAACTGGGATCAAAAATCCTTGATCTGCTTCTTCAGAGTGTTTCAAGATAACCTAGATGATTACGAAATTCATCACTCAACTTCTGCCACTATGAGTGGAGTGTACCTTTCTCACTCTCTCACATATATCTAGAACACTAACATGCTCCAAACAATGGAATTTTAGTCAACAGAATTCAGGCCAAAACTTAAAATGTATTTGCTCCATTGGGATTTTCCTTGGAAATTACAAGGATACAACTTGCTGCTCCAGGCTGGACTCAGGAAAGCCACAGATAGAGAAAACCTCAATTCTGCTGCCAGCCCAAAGCAGAGCGTCACTGGCTAGCCAGAGAACTATGATGGTGAATACCCAGCAGGGTATCGAAGCAGATGCCGAGACTCAGTCAAACTTTAGACAGAGTGCAGGGAATTTTATGAAAGAAGTGGGAGTGGACAGGAGCTCAACAAGAAGAACAGAAATCTGGGCCTAATGGTCATTTCTGAAACTGATACTCCAACCAAGGACCATGCATGGAGATAACCTAGAACCCCTGCACAGATGTAGCTCATGGCAGTTCAGTTTCCAAGTGGGTTCCCTAGTAAAGGGAACAGGGCCTGTCTCTCACATGAACTCAGTGGCTGGGTCTTTGATCACCTCCCCCTGATGGGAGAGCAGCCTTACCAGGTGACAGAGTAAGACAATGCAGCCAGTCCTGATGAGACCTGATAGGCTAGGGTCAGATGGAAGGGGAGGAGGTCCTCCCCTATCAGTGGACTGGGGAAGGGGCATGGAAGCAGAAGAGAGAGGGAGAGCAGTATTGGGAAGGGATGAGGGAGGAGGCTACAGCTGGGATACAAAGTGAATAAATTGTAACAAATAAAAATATTTTAAAATACTGGGAAAATTTTAAAAATAAATAATAATACAATGCAATTCGTAACCCTCCCCCAAAAGAATTGTTTTTTAAGCAAATGAGCTATTGTGATTATTTCTAAAAAGCAAAACAGACCATAATCCGTCTCTTGCTGAAAGTCAAAGCCAGTCATATGATGTTCATTTTTATGGCCATAGTTGGGGGAAAGATATTCAATGCAAGGTAAGCAGTTATTTTTTAGTTTTCAATTAGTGACTAAGAAATACTGTATCATTGGGCAAACTACCTTATATGACTTCAATTCCCTATGTACAGCATGGAGGCAATATACCCTCCACAAACCATAGTGGCAATTAAATAAGATAAATTGTATAATCAACTACTATAAGTCTTGCCTAGAATATGGCAGAATCTAGGAATAGATTACCTGTGTTCAAATCTAGGATCTCACATCATTTGTCTTGGAGTAGAGATATGTAAAATGTTAAAATTTAATTGATTTTTTAAAACGTATATATTCTATCTTTCTTCCTATTATTACCATCTATGAAAATATATAGTTATATATGCATATGAGTAAGTATAAAAATATACTTATATGAAAGTGGTTCCTTATACTCCCAGGGGTTGGAGTTCAGATGTAGTAGTATACCTAAAGCTTATTATATTGGCACTGAAATACTTAAACCACATGACTGGCATATGCCAAAAATATTGGTCAATCAGAATCCTTCCCAAATTACTCTCAAGCTGGAAAAGGAGGGAACTTTCTTGTGGTTGTGTGGTGAACATGCAATAACAGCTTAGGAATAACCCTCCATCACAGTAACACATTAAGGAAGTCTACTTTACAATGAAGCCAGCACAACAGAAAGAATCAGACCAAGAACGAAAATTAACTTTTATCACATTGTTTAAGAGTCTGAATTTGTCTTTGACTCTAAACAGAACCATTAACAGGCATTTCAATAATTTGAGCCAATAAACTGTTTGTTTGTGCCAATTAAGATGGAAGCAATTAGCTGAAAAAAGAAAAACAAAAAACAACCAGAAAAAACCCACATGATTTTGAAAATTAAAACTAATTTCTGTGATTCAGTGTTCCCTAATATATGTAATGGAACAAAAATAGAATTACCTCATCTATAAATAAAGTGGTGTCTCACATAAAACATACAGCCAATGAAAAGTAATCATTATTAACACCACCACATCCTCATAATTTTTTTTTACTAATCCAATTTACACTTCGACCATAGATTCCTCCCTCCCTTCCTCCCAATTCCACCTACCATCCCACATCCTCCCTCTCCCTGTTTTCTCAGAATAGGGGAGCACCCCTCTCCAGACACTCCAGCCCATCTATTCACATGAGGCCTGAGGTCCTCTTCTTCCCGTGTGCTCTATTTAGGGCAGTTCCATCAAAGGGAAGTGATCAAAAAGTAGGTACCATAGTTCATGACCAGAGATATTCCCACTCCCACATGAAGCCTATATCTTTTTTTTTAATTATTTTACTTTTTATATCTTCTTTGTGAATTTCACATAATTAACCCAAATCCCACTTATCTCTCTGCCCCTTCAAATCTGCCCTCTGCCCCTGTAGCCTTCCCAGCAAAAGAAAATAGAAGCTGCAGTGTGTCTCCACGGTGTGTCCAATAGTGTACCCTTTTGTCCATACTTCTTTACTTGCAAATGGTTGTTGAGATGAGGCTTCGGTCTGGTTTGAGGCCTCTGCCTAGACTATCCATAATGGATCCTCACAGGGACTCCTCTCAGACATCCTGTTGTTGTCCTGTGTCCTGTGTCATGGAGGTCATACAGCTTTGGGTATGTGGGACTTAGCCCTTCACTCACTCTAGTAGTTCATAGAGGCTGTGATGTTGGGGTTGGCCAACTAAAAGCCCTGGATCTAGGTCTGAGCGGTAGCTAAGCTGGTCAGCCCATTAGCTCTCTTGCACCCACACCACCAGTGTGAGCTCTCCAGCACTGTCCTGCCTAGGTCACCCAATGCCACAGCTCTCCCATGCTCGTGATCTGGGGCCAGCTCACTCATTCCACACCAGCAGATCCAGCCCTACTGTGATGCCCAGGGGAGGTGCAGGTCATGTTTTCCCGAGTACTGCAGCCTGTGAGGGACAGGGACAGCTCCTCTGTTCTCATAACATTAGGGTCAGCTCTCCCACCTTCTGTAGATGGCTGGGGGTAAGAGAGAGAACAACTCACCCTCACCCACGCCAACTCCACACAGGCAAGTGGCAGGGCCAGCTTTCCAGCTTTCATGACTCTTGGACCAGTACTCATGCCTGCTGAAGTGGGGAAGGCATCTCTTTCTTCTTTAAAAATATTTATTTATTCAATTTACATCCATAATACACCCCCTTCACCCAGTAACACCCTTCCACTCTCTTTCCACCTTTCTCCCCCATTTTCTTCAGAAAAGGGGAGCCCCACAACATCCAGTCAAATCAGGACCAAGTACAGTATTTCCTCCCCTTCTTCCTACTCTTCCACAAGACTCGCTGAGCTCTTGGCTGTGGGTCTCAGCATCTGTTTCAATCTGGTGCTAGGTGGAGTCTCTCAGAAGACAGTTATGATAGGCTCCAGTCTGCAGGCAAAGCAGCATATTATTAATAGTGTCAGGGGTGGGTTTCTCCTATGGGCAGGTCTCTGGTTGGGACAGTCATTGGTGGGTCATTCCCTCAATCTCTACTCCACCTTTATTCCTGCATTTCTTGTAGGTAGGGTAAACTTGGGGTCATAGGTTTTGTGGGTGGGTTGGTGTCCCCCTCCCTCCCCTGGAAACACAGCCTGGCTGTAAGATGGCCACTCAATTCTCCATATCCCCTGCTACTAGACTCTCAGCCAGAGTCATCCCCACATCTTTGCAGGGACCTATCCTGTCACAGATATCCAGCTTGTCTCTGAGATGCTCCCTCAGTTTCCCTTCTCTCTCCCAGCTCTCTCATCTCTCATCCCCCTACCTCCCTCCACATCTGATCCCCACCCTCATCCATTCTCCTTACAATATCTCCTATCCAGTTCCCACTTTTGAATCCCAGTTAGAAGGGGGAATAGAACAGATATCAGAAGTGGCATCTCCTTCTTGCTTACACTATCAGCAGACTAGTGGCAGGGACAGCTGTCACGCCTGTACTCATGCCTTTGTCAGTCATTTGTCCTCTGCCCTCTGTCGATTAGTTGGAGACACAAGAAGAGTTGGTTGCATTGAAATCTTAGAAATTTTATAGGAACAAAATTAGATAGAGGAAATGATGGAAGAAGCCAAAAAGAAACCAAGATCTGAAAACAAGATTTGCTGAGAAAGTGGAAGAAAGAAGTCTAATTTGTTTAAAAAATCTGGGCACAGGGGTCTTTTCTGAGACTGATTTCCAAACAAAGACCATGCATGAGATGACCTAGAACTCATTCACAGATGAAGCCCATGGCAGCTCAGTGTCCAAGAGGGTTCCCTAGTAAGTCGTTCTTCCTCCTGACTTCCTTAGGTCAATAAGCAAGACCCTTTTCCTTCATACCAGAGAACAAACTTTAATTCATAATGGGCTCAAATACCCCTTCACTTAATGGGAACAGGGTCTTATCTCTGACATGAACTCAGGGGCTGGCTCTTTGATCACCTCCCCCTGAGGTGGGAGCAGCCTTATCAGCCACAGAGGAAGACAATGCTGTGGACTGGGGAAGGGCTATAGGAGAGAAAGAGGAAGGGAGAGTGTGGTTGGGAGGAGAGGAGGGAGGGAGCTACAGTTGAGATACAAAGTGAATAAAATGTATTAAAAAAAATAACAATTTTTATTAAATTTCTATTCTTTATATTAATAACAGTTTGTTCACTTTGTATCTCATTGTAGCCCCCTCCCTCATTCATTCCCAATCCCACCCTCTCTCCTTCATCTCCTCCCATGCCCCTTTCCTAGTCCACTGCTAGTGGAGGTCCTTCTTCCCTTCCATCTGACCCTAGCTTATCAGGTCTCATCTTGTTTCATTCACTGCTCATTTTCATGAGATATGAATGAAATTCAACTAAATTTGAGGAAGGATGCTAGGAAGAAAGGAACACCTGAAGACATTGGTTATACTAGCATGAAATGTTTTCTGCACGCGCTTTTAACTAATCTATAATTGATTTTTAAAAATAACCTAGATATCAAAAATATTCATCATTTAAAGTATAGTAATAAAAAATATATAATAACATAATACAATATTAATGGTAAAGATAAATTAACATTAAAATCATCTGAACAATAACTACATGAGAAAGTCATCAGCAACCCACAGCATCCATTATGACAGCCTTCCTTTGTTCATTTTTCTTTACTTCTGTACTTAGACTCTGATAACATAACTTCCCAGTGCCTGAAACATAGCACCTAGACAGTCAAGATTTCTTTTCCTATCACATTTTCGTAAGGAAATTAATGTAAAGCATCCATGCAGCCTTCAAATTACTGTGATGATAAATCACAGTGCAGATAAGAAGTAAATGACTGAGTAAACTTAAGTACACAAGTAGATTTTTTTAGTTAATTATTCTGGCCTTTAAGAAATAGTCTACTCAGTCCTGAATCTCGCTCTTTCTTCTGACTTCCTTAGGTCAATAAGCAAGACCCTTTTCCTTGATATCAGAGAACATACTTTAATTCATAATGTGCTCAAATACACCTTCACTTAATTTTAGACACCCTGGAAATTATTGTTCACCCTGACCATCACAGATAGCATCTTTGTTCAGATGTGGGGCTATAATAGAAGAGACAATATCATAAGATGAGTGATGCCTATAGCAATGATTTTTGTAATATTTGTAATCTAAAGTTGGCACTATCTCTCTTTTCTTATGATTCTTAAACAAACCTATAATATACCTCATCAGACTGAGTCAAAAAGTAAGATACTGAGGATGCTGTGGGTGGTGCTCTCCTGGGACAGGTGAATCAGCAAACCTACTGTCAGAGAGAATTGTTTGTTTTTTAGTACTTGGCTCTCACAAATTTCAAAACATGATTCCTTTAGTGTTTCCTCCTTCCTTGATTTGAGTAGTCTAAAGTTTCTAGGACTCAGTGACCTTTCCTATCACTAGATAGCTCAAATTACAGCTCTGGCTTTGGTACGCATTTCTTCCATATAAACTCCAATAATGTCCTCTATACATAGATGTGATAACCTCACAGGATATGGAAGCTTCTGAGTGAAATCATTAGTGATGTCTGACCAAAAGAAAAAGCAATTCCTTTCAAAAAGTGAGGTGACATAGCCAATTCATGAGGGATAGTTCCTAGAGAGATAAGAATATCAAAAGAAACAATTCAGTTAATTTTCTACTTGTTTTCAAATGACTCTCGGTTCAATATTCTACTTTTCATAGAAGTTATTACTTTGAACTTATTCACATACATGTTTTCAAAATAGGGTCTTGCTATATTCCCAAGCCCGGCTTTGAACTTGTAAGTAGCCTCCTGCCTCCACATCTTAAATGAGTGGATTAAAAATAAATATATATTTAATAACGCTGAGTGAGATTATATGTATGTATATACATATACATATATGTAATATATACATATATGTATTAATGTACTTTTACAAGCTTCAGAGTTTTATGATCTTATGCAAGTGACTAATTTTACAAATAAGAGAATAGAATTTATTATCTGATGCAATCATTTCCCAAAGGCAAATCCACAAAGAAGGCAGTAGCAAAGGACCTTTCTCATTTTCATCAAACTAGCTTAGTTTTCTTCCATGAAAGTATGTGTGCTTAAGTTAGCCCAACAGACAAAGTATAGAAAGAAACCCAAATTTGCATACATTCCTAGAGTCACAGGGCAGTTAAAATTACTGAGAACTTTTCTGGGGTAATTTTTGTCTTCTCATTTTTCCCTCCTCTACATAACTAAACCTTCTCAGTCTTTGTAGCATCTTTCCTTTTTCAGTCTTGAAGTGAAGGATTCCTGACTTAGTTAGCATCATCTGAGAGCATAATTAAAGTGTCATTGCCCTTGTTATATAACCTGAAGTGATACAGGTGAAAAAGTTAAAGACTCCTAAGTATAGTTTAGTTGGCTTTCTTCTCAAGTATTTTCCTAGGTACCACAGATTATAGTCACCTTTCCCTGTGTATTTTTGAGAATCTTTTGTAAGAGATTGTGGTAAAACCCCCAAAGAACGATTATCCTTCAAAACAGGAATATTATTATGACAGAAGCAAGAGAAGAAATGTTGAATGTGTAACACCCACAAACTTCCTGAAAAGAGTCTAATCCAATTAGTGCATTAAGTTCAAAGGGCATTTAGATGACAAAAAAAAAAAAAAACATTGTCAAGCCCTCATTATTTGAATTTCTGCTCTTGAATACTGTAGAAGAGGAAGACAAGAAGGAAAAAGTGGAGGAGGATCAAGATAAGAAGAGAATGAACCTGGTCAAAGTGAGGTAAGGCAGAAGCATATTTCAAAGACAAAAATCATTTTAAAATTGAAAGAGAGAAAAGTGACTTTGTTGCTCCAATGGGTTTGCATTTTTATTTCCTTCCTTCAGCGTAAACCTCAGATATTTCTTTCTTCCTATCACTGAGCTAATTCAATATTCATCTATGATCATTCTATCCCCAAAATTCTTGCAACTTGCAAAATTTAACAAGACAGAAAATCTCTGGCAGCATCTTCTTACAGTCCTCTTATATTGAGATTAAAAATGTAATGAGCACTGAGGATTATGATGTTGATGGTCATTCCCATAATGAGCAAGAATCCCGCAGGAGACCAACCTAAATTGGGTCACTTTCAACATAAAACATAACTCATTTTTTTTCCTAATGAAACTTAAATGTGAGGTAGTAAACGAACCACAGAAAAACTCTCATTAGTGTGGGAATACTAGTAAAGGCAACAATAATGTAATGTAGTCCCTCCAGGCTGTATAGAGTGATAGCTCTATCATGTCTGTATTTCAGAGGGATGTGAGAAGACTATACATAATTACCCTTTTTATAAGGTTAACACTGCAGTGAATATATAATTCTCAGATAAAAGTAGCCTAATATTGTATGGAGGCCCAAAGATATGCATTCATTACTTCTTAGGTTTAAAAGTTTTGAAAGATAATGACTCAGAATAAGATTCCTACCCAAGAGGTTTTTAAAAATATAATATTTTATTAGTTCTTTGAGATTTCATACATGCATTCAATGCATTTTGGTGACATTTGCTTCTCACTCTTCCTCCTAATTATTCTCAAATCTACTCTCCCACTTTTATCCTCTCTTAGCTTCCTGTTCTTTTATTTTAATAGCCTAATGGAATCTAATTTGTGTTGTCCATATAATCATATATCTGGGAAAATTTATGGGAACATGTAAAAAACTTACCAGAGGCCACACACTTAAAGAAATATTACTCTACAAAAGAAACCATCAGCTGCACATATCTCTTCAGTTAGGAGTGGAGAACCACGAAGCACTCTTTCCCCCACCTTTCTCCAAGCTTCTGTGTTGACTGGCTTAATATTGTATATGACTTACACAGGTGACCATAGTTGCTGTGGGTTTATGAACATAGCATGATTGTCATATCTAGATTATAATTTTATTCTAGTCCTTCCTAACCTGTCAAAAATTCTCCACTACCCTTGTGTCACTGGTTCCTAGGAATTCCTAGGAATTGAGGTATAATATAGCTGTCACATTTGTGGCTGAGCATTCCACAGATTTTTATTTTCTTCACTTTGAACATTTGTGGTTAGCTATCACCCACTGCAGAAAGAAACATCTTCTCTGATGAGGTCTGAGAGCTCTGTTAATCTATACAGACATAGAGATATAAAACTAAAAGGCAGTTTCAGACATTTTTTAAAAAGAATAATAAACATGGATTCATCCATGAGGTCTGAGATGTTCCAAGCCATGAGTTCTTGATCAAAATTCCAGTTCCTGGTGTCTATTTTCTCCTTCAGAGATGATCTTAAGTCCAATCAGAAATTGATTAGTTACTCCCCATAACATTCATGTCACTATTATAGCCATGGGCATGTCTTAGCTTTTTGTGAGCATCATTGCTCTCATATCTGGAGGACTGTTGATCTATCCCCCTCCTGAACAAGTTGCATAACACTGTCCAATACTATAACAGGAAGTAAACTACCTAGTCATTTCTAACTTGGATTCTCCACGTCCCGTGACCAAAATGTGTGGTATCTTTTTTAAATTTATTTATTTTTATATTAATCACAGGTTATGAATTTTGCATCCAGCTGTACCCCCCTCCTTCATTCCCTCCCACTCTCCCCATCCCTCCCTTCCTCATCTTCTTCCTGCCCTCCTCCAAGTCCACTGATAGGGGAGGAACCCCCCCTCCCCTTCCATCTGACCCTAGCTTATCATGTCTTTTCAGGGCTGGCTGCAAAATCCTCTTCTGGGATCTAGCTAGGCTGCTTCTCCCTTGGGGGAGGGGAGAAGGATTGAAGAGCCAGCCATTGAGTTCATGACCAAAATAGTCTCTCTTCCCCTTACTAGGCTACCCAGTTGTATACTGAGCTACCATGGGCCACATCCAAGCAGGGGTTCTAGGTTATACACACACAGTCTCATAAAAGACCCCTGTACCCAAATAGATCAGACACAGGGGCCTTTTATGAGAATGTGTGGTATTTTTAACAGTGGGGAGTTATCATTAGGTCTAGTGGAAAACCGAGAGACATACAATATCTTGTATTATTTGGAGAATCTCTGAGGTACCCCTGACTACCAGCTTGAGAGGAGCTATTCCATACCTGACATAGGGCTTTTGTTTTGGCAACCTATGGTTTCTGGGAGGAGCATTATTATGGTAACCCTTCTCGTAAATTTTAAGAGGAGTGTTTGGATAATAAGAAAAATACTTCACCAGGTAATATTCTCAAAGGAAAGCAACCCAAGATTAACTATCAACCTAGCAGTCAAAAGTTCTTCCAATGTTAAGTTCCCAGAAATTGTTATAAGGCAAGCTTTTCACCTGGAAACGAAAGCTAGTAGAATTCTTATAAAATTTAAAAACAAAAATGTATGTCAAGATGACCCTGAAGATAGAAGGAAAAGATGAATAAAAATGGAACCCCAATGGGGCCACAAAAGCAGAAGAGGCCATCTAAAATAAGGCTTTTCTTGGGAGTAGGTGTTGCCACTCAATTCTTTGTGCATTCCAGTGGGGATATAAAGATGCATGTATTATTCCTGAACCTATAAAAGTAGCATTGCTATTTCTATGGTGAATAAGTACATAAAAAGAATTTACCTCACAAAGTCAATTCTCTCACTACATCCAAAATGCCTCTCTTTAACCACTTATCTTTGATTTGGTTAAAAAAGAATCTGTGGGGAATCACAGAAGAGTTGGATATGTACTCAAGTTGGGCTTACCTTTAGAGAAGAGGTGTTCTAAGTCACAAAGTATTACCCTCAACCTATCTAGCTGAAATGGATATCCAACATTAGATAAGGACTGTGCTGGCCAGTCTTATGTCAACTTGATGCACAAACTGTAGTTATCTGAAAACAGGGAACTTCGGTTGAGGAAATGGCTCCATAAAAATCCTGCTATAAGGCATCATCTTAACTAATGATTGACGTAGGATGGCCCAGCCCATTATTGGTGGTACCATTCCTGGGCTGGCGGTTCTGGGTTGTACAAGAAAGCAGGCTGGGTAAGCCATAATGAGCAAGTCAGTTAGCACTTCCCTTCCATAGCTTCTGCATCAGCTCCTGCCTACAGGTTCCTGCCCTGTTTGAGTTCCTGTCCTGACTCCCTTTAATGATGAACAGCAATATAGAAGTGTAAGCTAAATAAACCCTTTCTTCCCCAAATTGCTTTTTTTGGCTATAGTATTTTGTTGCAGCAATAGAAATTCTAAACATTACAACAACCTCACAAGTAACCATGTAAAACATAAGATCTTTCATGAAGAGATTTATTTGGATGGTTACTTTAATCAAATGTTTAATTGTCACATTTGTTGATGGCTGCTGCCAATTGTCACTTATGGGATGCTTCAGGATGTTATAGGAAATTTTTTAAAAAGCTAAACTCTGTCCTTTCTTGATTCAGTTATTTCCTTACTACTTTCAGTGAAATGAAACTGGCTGTATCACAGTGCTGTGGGACAGTATTTAATGCTTGCATTAGTAGTAAAAGTATGTTTTGATAGCAAAAAAAAAAAAAAGAGAAATGAGTTGTCATCAATTAATTTCTCTTTACTATTATACAGAAATAAAAATGGATCCACAAACAAATCCATTATCATTTGTTTATAATTAATTTTATCTGCATTTGTTTTTATACTTATTATTTCAATGTTCTGTGTAATATACTCAAATTGGCAAATGTTTTGGTTTAATTTGGGTTGAGTTGTCAGTGTTTGTTCCTTGCATTGTTAGCATAAAGACCATGGATTTCACTGTGACATTCTCACAGATATATATATACATATATACATATATATGTATATATATATATATATATAATTGATCTTTTTTTCTTAACACTCCCCCTACCCCTCATTTAGCCTATCTTTATGGTCACAGACATGGTACATATATATTTAAATTTAGATTCTACATATGAGAGAAAACACAACATTTGTCTTACTAGGATTAGCTTATTTCATTTACCATGATTATTTGCTTATATTTTGTATATGTACACACACATATGTATACATATCTATATACCTGTAAATGATCTTCGAGACTGAATCCATCTCTTAACTGTTTTGAGCAAAATTTTGATAACTTCAAAATAGTTACTGTTTATGTTCCTCTTGTATTGATCATAACTAATAAATACTATGTTACATTTACTCATACATTAATTGACTGTGCTTTCTTTAATTTTATGACCTCCTCAAGTTAAACCGATTTGGAAATTAATATATTTTCTTCCCAATTTTTGTTATGTGTGACTCATTTCATCTTCCTGCTAGGTTTTAAATCTTAATTATAATACTTGGGAGATTCTTTAACTAGCAACTGACTTTTTACCCAACCCACTAAGAAGGATATTATTATTTGATGAATGTGTTAAAACTAAGATAGATACCCCAATTTCCTAACCATTATGACTTAAACTAACCATCGATGTAGCATGTAGTACAAATATAGGATACAGAATGAGTGAGAGTCTTCATGTATTATACTGAATTCTTTACAAAATTTCATGGAATAATCTGAGCTACTTGTACTATGAATGACACAGGCTTAAAACATTATTTTCATAATAAACAACCCTATACATAAACATGAGTCAAAACAGCAAACTTGAATTCTGGTACATAATGTTGTACTGTGTTCATAGAACTGAAATTTCTTACAAAGAACTTTTTATCCAAGAAACTTACCACAGCATTTGCTAAAAGTAAGTCAGAGCCAAGAGTGTTCTGCAGAAGTTCCTGAAAAACACTAGATCACAGGAAACAAATTGGTGTACACAAAGATTACTTGTGTATGACTTTGACTTTAAGATTCCTAACAGAGGAAACACAAACAAACAAATAACAACAGAAACAAAACTCCACTAATCACATCTGTGAGTTACCAACAAATGGGCAAAACCCAGCCTTTATATATTTGTTCCCTCTTGATATTTTCCTGAGATTTACTCAGTCAAATTTATCCTTTGTCATCTCCAACCTCATATGTGTATATTTAACCACAGCTTATGTTTCCAGTACTGTTCTTAGAAAAGGTGGCTGTTGGGCTATTGTCCTAGTTTATTAGTTAATGCAAGTTCAAATAAAATGTTAAAGTTAAAACAACTGAATGTTTAAAATAATCTAAATTCTTAGTTCTTTGATTTCTGAAATAAAGCTTCTGCAATCAAAAGTGAGATGTGAATAAGCAGTATCATGTTTTAGAAATTATTAGTCATGATTGGTTTTTAAAATTTTTTGGATAAGATGAAGACTGAGGAAGAGCCAAGCATTACTGAGGGAGTGTAAAAGTCATATGTAAGAAGAGGGCATGGAATCTTAGAGTTAGCTAACCCTTTTAGAATGAGATCATCGGTGACAGTGGAAACTGTCATCATTCCGAAGCCTATGGTGATACTGAAGTGTTGCATCTCTTGGTTAAGCTTCTGTGCTAAGGATGGCAGGGTCCCCAAACCGACCTGAATGCAGACTCAGTGAGACACAGGTCACTGGCTGCTGAGGCAGTAGCACATACTACATGTTGGTGAACAGATGGCTGGCTGACTAACAGTCAGGCCTCTGGTGGTCCAGAAGCTCTTGGCTGTCAGGCTTGATTAGCAGCCAAATTTATATGTCCATCAAGTTGGAGTGTCCACCAGTGATTCTTCACCATGTTAAATGAATCTCAGAAGGTCTTTTAAATTTATATTTTATTTTTTCACAATTTATTCATTTTCTATCCGATTGTAGCCTCCTCCCTCATTTCCTCCCAGTCCCATCCACCCAACCTCATTCCTATCTGCTCCCATCCATTGAAAGGGGGAGTTCTTTTCTGCCCTCTGACCCTAGTTTATCAGGTCTCATCAGGATAGCCTGTATCTGTTCTGTCTGTGGCTTAGCAAGTACATACCACCAGGGGCAAGTGATCAAAGAGCAGGCAACTGAGTTCATGCCAGTGAGTGTCCCTGCTAACCCTTACTCAAGAACCCACATGGAGACTGAGTTGCCAATTGGCTACATTTGAGCAAGGGGTCTAAATCCTCTCCATGCATGGTTCTTGGTCAGTGCATCAGGCTCTGCAGGAACCCTTGAGTTCAGATTTTTTTATGTTTTTTTTTTATTTTTATTAATTACACTTTATTCACTTTGGATTCCCCCATAAACCCCTCCTTCCTCCCCTACCAATCCCACCTTCTCTCCCCCTTCTCCACACATGCTCCTCCCCAAGTCCACTGATAGGGAAGGTCTTCCTTTCCTTCCTTTTGATCCTAGTCTATCAGCTCTCATCAGGAATGGTTGCATTGTCTTCCTCTGTGGCCTGGCAAGGCTGCTCCCCCATCCGGGTGAGGTGATCAAAGAGCAGGCCAATCAGTTCATGTCAGAGGGAGTCCCTGTTCCCATTATAATGGGACCCACTTGGACACTGAACTGCCATGGGCTACATCTGTGCAGGTGTTCTAGGTTTTCTCTATGCATGGTACTTGGTTGGAGTATCAGTCTCAGGAAAGACCCCTGTGCTCAGATTGTTTGGTTCTGTTGCTCTCCTTGTGGAGCTCCTGTTTTCTCTCTATCTTACTATTTCCCACATCTTTTGCTCAATTTTTTTAGCTTTGTTGGTCTCCTTGTGGAGTTCCTGTCCCTTCCATGTCCTTTTGTCCCCCTCTTTTTCCATAAGACTCCCTGCCCTCTTCCCAAAGTTTGCCTAGGATTCTCAGCATCTGCTTCTATCCCCTGTTGGATGGAGTCTTACAGAGGACCTCTATGGTAGTTTCCCATCCTGTTCCCCCTCTTCCACCTCTTCTGGTTTCTATCCTGTTTGCCATTCTTAATGAGATTTAAACATCTTCTCTGGGTTATTCCTTGTTTAGCTTCTTTAGGTCCGTAGATTTTAGTATGTTTATTCTATATTATATGGCTAATATCCACTTATAAGTGAGTGTATACCATGTTTGTCTTTCTGCTTCTGGGTTACGTCACTCAGGATGATCTCAGAGGGTCTTGAAGTGAGAAAGCACTTGTGTTTATTTTGTGTGAAATCAAGGGCAATATAAACTTTGGGCAGAGTAATGGGTTCCTACAGTGAATGTGTTTGATTTGCAGGGGTCACAGGTGCCAGGGATTCTTGATTTACATTAATGGTACAGTGCCTTATTTTACATGCTCTAGCATGGTCCTATCACGAGAGGGAGAACATAGTACTTATCATTCTATGGGTAGTGAAAGAGCTTCAGGTAATGTCAAAGGTCACTTGGAAAGTCAAGACAGCAAGACATCTTGTTAGCACAGGGTGGGTATCTCCAGGAATCTCCAGGTGCCTGCCAAGTAGATTTGTTTTCTTATCAGAAAAAGGTCCAGCCTGTAATCTTCCCTGAGGACTACGTAATGATCCTTACAAAATCTGGCATTCCCAGTTCAGGTGGAAAGAGAAACCCCCTTCAAGTAGAAATAGAATCTCCATTCAGGTGGAAAGAGATCCCCCTTACTAAGAAAAGGGAGTCCACCATATTATGCTAAGCTTGAAGTTATTGGAAATGTCAGACTTCAACCTCATCTAACAGAATTCCACATTTTAATGCATTTTCTTTTAAATTTATGACATGAAATGATTTGAGGTAGACTAGAATGAAATTATCTACAAATAGAAAATAAATTGACCCTTTTAGCCTGTCGATTTTGATCTTTCCTGGAAGAGAAAGATGCATCTATAAGTAAAATAGAACATGTGCTTTCATAGATCAAAATCAAAAGAAGATTTTAGTTGAAGATCTCTCTTATTCTATGATCAAAATGCTGTCTTATATTACAGTGAAAGAGTTAAATTAGTCAGTTTATGCAAATTACTTGGCACAATGCCTAACCGATGGCATTCCTATACACTGTCTAGAAAAGATGTGGTTAACAATGATTATAGCAGATATGGTGAACTTTTATTGAGACCCTACTATAACCAGAGACTTAATACTATTTCATAAATAATCACTGGGGCTCTTCTACAAGGAAACTTCCTTAACCTATACTCTACAATCCACATTTTTGCAGCAGCAAAAATATATGCAAATAACACCCCCCCTGCCTTTTGTGGATGCCTAATTTATTGCTTCCAACACAAGAGCAACAGAGAGCCAGCTACTGTTAGAGAAAAGTGGGGCTATACTGTTTCTGACTGATGTAAAAAAAATGCAGGACCCTTATATGAATACTTATACCCATACCAAATATGGGATACATAGTGAGTTTTTCATAAGAGAATATCATAAACTCAAATAAGCTAAATTAAATAATTTAGTTTTTAATTTAATTATTGTTGCTGTTTTGTGTATGTGGGTGTAGGCGACTCATATCACAATGTGCACTTGGAAGGCTGAGGACAACTTTTGGAAGTCCATTCTCTCCTTCTTCTTACAGATCTAGGGATTAAGTTCAGGCCATCAGGCTTGAGCAGAAAGCACCATTATCCACTGTATTATCTCATCAGCTCTTCCGTAAGTTTGAAGATTGAGGATCCCAGTGTGGAAAAAAGTCTGTCTGAATCACAGCTATCCTGATCGTATGTACTTTCTGGAAGAAATCCATATAGAGATAAATGTGGAACATGCAGAGCATTTCTGGGAGCCAGTTGATGTAACCCCTTCCTATTCACTAGGCTACTTCTAGAAAAGACATTTTCATCACTACTTCAGAGAGACATCAAAAAACAGAAACACAAGCCTAGGAAATATTTCAGTCTTTCAGGAACTGTAATGTCTTCCTGACATGCTGTTTTGAAATTTGAGTTTGAGGTTCTACAATGGTGGAGGGATGAAATTGTTTACATGGTTCTGGAGTGTTGCCTGGCGGTTTGCAGCAACCACGGTGCCAGTTTTGTTCTATGATGTTGAAGCTTTAAGTGCAGTATTAGGATATAGAAGGAATGTGCAAAAAACATAGCAAAACAAAAAAGAAAAAAGAACAAAAGAGAGAGAAAGAAAGAAAGAAAGAAAGAAAGAAAGAAGAGAGAAAGAAAGGAAGACAGACAGGAGGAAAGAAAGAAAGAAAGAAAGAGAGAGAGAGAGAGAGACAGAAAGAAAGAAAGAAAGAAAGAAAGAAAGAAAGAAAGAAAGAAAGAAAGAAAGAAAGAAAGAAAGAAAGAAAGAAAGAAAGGGGAAAGAAAGACAAAGGTGGAAGGCATTAAGCAATAAACAATACAATCTATGTCCTGACTCTGGCAACCACAACTCAGCTGAGTGCAGGCTACACCACATGTGACAGCCACTCAGGTAAGGACTAAGGTCTCTCCAGGGAAGTCTGCACTTTTGTTTGTTTGTTTGCTGGCTTACTTGTTTTCTTTTAAATCAGTTATTGTTTTTAGTATGAGGAATATTTTTTTTCTTCTCACAAATTCATTAAATACAGTAAGAAGGCAATGTTACAATACAGTGGCTTCAGGCTAAGACATCTTCACCAATTTACTTGACTTGGAAGTTCCCATTTAGAGACTCTCATAAAGAGTAAATTCAATAAAATTGTATTTGGAATTAAATTATCTTGCTTAAAATATAAATGCTGAGATAGGCAATAAGACAGCCCTTCCTAGAAAACCAGTTTCTTCTGCATATGTGCTTATCACATGTGATTTAGGCCTACTAGATTAACAAAACCAGAGATTAGTAGAGAATTAACCAGCAGTTGCTCACTCTAATGGCATAATTCATATTTTGACAAATCAATCAAAATGCAAAATTTACTTCTCAGCCTACTGGCTGGATTCAAGTGCAGATACTAAAAAATAAGACAGTTGGTTGTAAAGGAAATAAAGTTTTGAGAGATTCTATACCTGCTCTTTGAGAGCAGGGGGCTTTTCATTTAATATTCGAGGCATTTCTATGCAAGGAATATATTTACTGTAGGGTAGAGTCAAAATCACCACAAGCCCCCTTGAAGCTAATGGCTTGAATAATGATCTTCCAAAGAGTACTTATCTACACTTTTATTAATTTGATCCTTCAGTTAATATTTAACCTTTGTTACAGTAAAGTTTACATATAACCCTTACTAATTTACTTCCTAAGTGTTGCCTATGTCTTATGTAACCTCATTTCATTACGTAGTTGATATGTTTTTCTATCATTGAAAACTGTTTTTCTTATATTAGAATGCAAAGCATCATTTCCCCGTTTAAACTAATAGAACCATATTTATGTATTTACATGTAATAGCTCTTCAGTTAGAAGAAGGTTATCAGGGATGGATTAAGATCATTAGAACAATGGCCTTTCTGAAGCCCTTCTTCATTTCAATATTACTGAGGCCCTGTGGGTGCATATTATCTCTGTTACTGTTTTTATTATCCATCTCATCGTTGGTGTTATCCTCCTCATCATCATAATTACTTTCATTTTAATCATAATTCCCAGATTAGGAACATGCAGCTGTAAGTAGTTTGGGTACTGCATAGCAAATAGGTAACAAGCAGGATTTTGTCCAAAACCTACCTGTCTCAAGAGCCTGTGCCAACAGAATTAGTTCAGCGTGAGCACACACAAAGTTACACATCAAAAGAGCTGAATATGGTGGTTTCTGACAGAAATCCCAGCACTGAGGAGTCTGGAGTGTGATTATACGAACTATAGGATAGGCTGGGCTTTGTTAGCACAGTTTGTCTCAAAAGACAGGAAAAAAATAGTAACAAGACACTATTTATACATTGATACCTCACTTACAAAACATTGAAATTATACAGCATATAGGATCAAAAATATAGCTCAACAGGTAAAAGTTTTTGTGAAGGAAAATGATGATCAGGGTTTGATCTCCAGAACTCATGTGGTAGAAGGAAAGAACAGACATCTTCTTGTTGTCTCTGACTTCCAAACATGAATCATGGTGCACTCACACATACACATATACACATAGGCTTACACACAAAGTGAATAAACTGATTTTTAAAGATATATAATGTAATGCAAAGTGCAACTAATTATGTAAAAAAAAAATAAAAATTCTGGGGGCCCTGCATCTGTTCTATGAGATATAACCCAAACAGGAGAAAATGCAAAATCACAAACAAGTTAAATCCAAGCACTTTCTTTTCTGTGTATTTTATATGCTTAAGTTTTTGTGTAAGACTTTATCAGAGAAAAGGTGCATTGATACAGGATGGTGGTACACACTTTTAATCTGAGCACTTAGGAGTCAGGGGCAGGTAGATTTCTGATGTATCTACATAATGATCCACATCAACCAGGACTACATGGTGAGACCTTATCTCCAAAAAATAAAAATAAAAAAATAAAAAAAAATAACCCAAAGACAAAAACCTTTCATTATATAACATTTTTACAAAACAAAAAACTTAGAAAGCCACCTTTTAAATGAAGTGTGGGAATCATCTCTGAAACTCTGGATATGTAGCTTATGAACCAATGTTCAACCTAGGTGTGCACACTGATGCCTATGAACTAGTTTCAAGATATTTTATCACAAACAGCACATTCTCTGAGTGTATAAAACATTTGGAATTTTCTCTGGATTTTCTCTTTCATTATATCAGTCATCATTTAATAGAATCAATTTATATTGGTGGCATGCATTTAAGAATCTAGTACAAGCCAAAAATCTCTTTCAAAGAAAATCTCACATCCCCATACATTATCCCTATAGAATCATACATGACTATATGTAAGCACAGGCACACGTACACGCACTAAAACATACTATTTAAGTCCACAGACATATCAGCAGGACTAGCTTGTGCCTTGTATATGCAATAGTATGCTGAGAGTGGACTATAAATCTGGTTTGCATCTGCTCCCAATGGTGAAGAAACAACCCTGCTTAAAGAGGTTCAAATTGCTCATTTCACCACCTTAAATGCTTTAAATGGCCATCTTTCTAATGCAAAATCAAGTATTCTCAAAAAAAAATGGTTGTGTTTTTTTTTCTACAAATGTTGAGCAGGCTTGATTTTTAAACTCTTCATTTATGCAAACCAGAGTGCCATTCTCAGAATGCATAACTAAGGGATACAAAGTAGAATAATTTTATCAGTCTTTCTTTGTGCTTGAAAAAGTTTTTTGTTACTGTATTTTCTTCTTCTTCCTCACACTCCCCCTCATTAATATGTACATATGTGGGTAAATATTTGCTTAGGTTTGTTGTGCCCAGTTAAGAAACCCCAAAAGACCAGGAATAATTAGACTCCGCTGTAAATACATGAGGTTTTTTCATTACAAGTTACAAGCTGCAGCTTGGGTTCACATCCCCCACTGCAAAAGCAGTGAGAACCAAGAGCCCAATGCTCAGGTTAGTTGGGTGATTTAAAGATTCCGGTCTCAAGAGACTCTACCTAGCAGTGTATCAAAGCATATATTAAAACACATAACCAACCCTTTGGCAGAGTGCAAGAAATCATATGAAAGAAGGGGGTATAACTTAGAACCCCTGCTTGAATGTAGCAAATGGTAGCTCAATATCCAAGTGGGTACCCTAGTAAGGGGAACAGGGACTATTTCGGACATGAACTCAATGGCTGGCTCTTCGACACCCCCCCCCCCGAGGGAGGAGCAGCCTTGCTTGGCCACAGAAGAGGACATTGCAGCCAGTCCTGAAGAGACCCGATAACTTAGAGTTAGATGAAAGGGGAGGAGGTCCTCCCCTATCAGTGGACTTGGAAAGGGGCAGGTAGGAGATGAGGGAGGGATGGAAGGGACAGGAACGGAATGCAAGAGGGGGCTAAGGCTGGGATACAAACTACATAACCTGTGATTAACATAAAATAAAATTAAAAAGAAAAAAATCCGGTCTCTCCCACCATGTCCAAAGCAGGGCGATTCCTGCCTGGCAAGCATCTATTGGCCGAAAGGCAAAAGGGATGTTGCATTTTGAATTGATTGGCTATAGGAAGGTTTCCAAACCATTAATGATCTGGTGTCCCTCCCTAGGAGAATGGGCCAGTTTTCTAGCAACTTTGTCTCTAATGGACAGGAAAAGAATACAGGGCATTGCTGGACACGTCTCCACCTAGCTAACCTTCATTCAGGCTTTAAACTATAAAATAATAGCCATTGATTTTTTTTTAATCTTTTGATCTCTCAGGTTCACTTCACCGCATGTGCTTGTAGAGACCTATAGATACCATGTGGTCATGTCCGCTATTGCTCTCTGCTTTTTTTTTTTTTTTTTAAGACAGGTTCTCTCACTGAACCTGGGGCTCTCACGATTTTGACTAAACTGACCAATCAGTGAGCCTTTGGGGTCCTCCTATATCTACCCTTCAGCACAGTGTCTCCAGTCAGAGTTTGGTCATGTGGGTGCTGGGGGATGAAACCCAGGTCCTAATGCTTGCTCACCAAGAAATTAAACTATCTTTCCATTTCATACCCTAATTCTGGAGTGGTGAGCAAGGTGGAAAACAGTGTCTAGTTTATTTGTAGTTTGCTATGTATCTGGAGATTTTCTGATCAGTTCCCCAATGGAGGGTGTGGGGAGACTCATTATGGTGAAAACAAAGGAAAAAAAAGAACTCTTGTAAGCAACTCCTGTTCAGAATCAAGCAATGATGCAGTCTTGTCAGAGTGCATTAAAACATTACAAAGAAAAGGGCTCCTCTGTGCAACAAAAAGAACAAAATCTAGAAGGCAACGTAAAAACCATGTGTCCTTATTTACATTATCTCAATCTAAAAACTTCATTTCTCTTTGACTTGCAATTTTCTTTGGAGACACATCATTGCTCTTTTACCCTTTTTAGGTATATTCCCCACACAACCCTTAAAGACCAAACTACTGCTTTATTTTTTCAGGCACCATGATTATTTGCTAGTTTCCTATGTTTAGTAAGTTTCTTCCAGGTATTTGAACTGTGTACAACTTCTCCTTCTAGCCCATTGGTTCCCCTTTTCATATCAGTAAGCTAAACGCCAGGTCTCATCCTGGATAGGTCAATACAATATCTTCATCCTGGTTTTCTCCTTGGGTCTATATAGCCTTAATACACTGTGCATTTTCCTTAGTAGAAGTTATGTAACTGGCCAGGATATCTGGAGCATCTCTTACTGAACAGTTCCTTTATAAGTGATGCATTTTTATTTTAAGCTTTTAGCATTTTTGTATTGGGATTTTAAAAATAACATCAGTGTCATTTAGAACAAGGCATCCTATTACTGTCATATGAAGTCGAGAGCTTAATGAGTAGTAACCTCCTCTATTCATGCCAAATGCCAAACATCTTCCCCACTGAGTGGACTAACTTGATTTTACAGGGGTAGTTTTGGCAAGTATCTGCATGCATAAATTTTAATCTCTAGGTAGAATATATAGAGAACAAATAAGCCATTTTTCTGTTACCATGGAGTTTGCATTGGAAGTTCAGAGGAGAGAGATGTCAAAGGGTAGATGCTGAGTAGTCAAGAAAAAAGATTGAAAGTCTTTCATAAAGACCATGGCAGCTGACATATGCATATTTACCTTTATCCTCATCCATCCACTAATAATAGACATTAATATAGGGAATATAAGTAATAAACAGTGAATTTGTTCAAAACTATGGAGTTTGGTTCATTAATGATTTGATGCAGATGTCTTTTATTTCGAGTTCTTCTGTGTTTTTTTCAGTCATTTATTTATGTAATCACTTTATAGCCTGATCCCAAGCCCCTTCTTCCTGTCTTCCCAGTCCCATCACCTTCCCTCCTCTCCTTTTTTTCTCAGAGAAGGGGAAGCCTCCAAAGAGTACCAATCCATATTAGCATCTCAAGTCACAGCAGAACTAAACTCATCCTCTCCCACTGAGGCGTGACAAGGAAGCCCAGCTAGGGGAAAGGTCTCCAAAGAGAGACAACAGAATAAGAGAAAGGTCCTACTCCCATTTTGGGAGGACCCACATGTTGACCAAGCTCCAAATTTGCTGCCTATGTGTAAGGGGTCTCTGTCCAAACTATGTATGCTCTTTGGTTGGTGGTTCAACCCCTGTAAGCCCCCATGGACTCAAGTTTGCTTACTCTTAGGTCTTCTTGTGGTGTCATTGACCCTTCAGGCTTCCTCTATTCTTTCTCCCGGTCTTCCACAAAACTCCCAGAGCTCAGCCTATTTGGCTGTGGGTCTCTGCATCTGTTTCCATCAGATGATGAATGAAGCCTCTCAGAAGACAGTTAGGCTACGCTCCTGTCTGCAAGCATAGCAGAGTATCGTTAACAGCGCTAGGTGTTGACTCTCTCCCATGGGCTGGCTCTCAAGTTAGCCCATTCACTCACTCTATCTTTACACCTATACTTCTTGTAGGCAGGAAAAATTTTGGCTCAAAAGTTTTTGAGTGGGTTAGTGTCCCCTCACTCCACTGGAAGTCTGACCTGGCTATAGGAAGTGGCAATTTTAGGCTCCTTAATCCCCTACTGCCAGGAGTCTCGGCTAGGGTCATTCCCGTAGACTCCCATGATCCGGAGCCTCCTCTGCCCCAGAAATGCACCTCACTGATTTTCTGATTACCATTTTCTCTCCTGATCCTCCCCTACCACACCCCATGGCTGCTTTTTCCATACCTGATCTCTACCCCAGCCACCCTTCCCATCCCCTTTCCCACCTAGTTTCCTCCCTCCATCTATTTCAGATGTCCATTTTATTTCCTTTTCTGAGTGAGATGCGAACATCCCAAACTTGACAAGATAAGCTACGTTTCCTAATTTTTTCCTATTTTAATATATTTATAAATCAGTTTTTAATTTCTTAGAAGTGAATGAAAGCTACTTCTTCTGATATTCTAAAGTAGAGGCTATGTAGCAAATTCTTAATCAACCCTATTATCCTTTAAATGATATCATGGAGTATAAAGATAGATTGATTTAATCTATAAACAAAAGTAGAGAATTCTCTGCCTTGATGTAATAGAGGTAATGCCCTATTGATGTGATTAGAGATTAAGTCATGATGAGAGTTTAAGTCAGTGTATGAGGAAAGTGACTTGCTAACTAGTCCACTAGAGTCCAGAGAAAGAAAAAAAAAAGATGGAATGTTTTGGAAAGCTGAAGAAGAATCTCAGATGTGAAAAGATGACAGAATTGCCTGCAACAAAATCCCTAAGCTCCCCCCTAGAAAAACAATTATCAACATACAAAAGCTGAGTTCTATGATGCTTCTAAAGTGAATTTTCAAATGAAGAGTAAATTTCCATGTATTAAACCTAATTCATATAAAACTTGAAAAGCACTTGGTCTAGAGATTATAATAATAGTTCTTACAGAAGTTAAACATTGAATTAAAAATTGTTTGTTCCTTGTTTTTATATTCTGGTTTGTTTTACTTTGTTTTATCTTTTAGATGCCTGTTTGTCTTCTAATGAAAGAGATATAAATGGTGTGGACTTGGGTAGGGTGGGGAGGAGGGAAAAATCTAGAAAGAGAGGAAATAACGACCAGAATTCATTGTATAAAAACATTCTATTTTCAAATCAAAGTCACTCATAATTTATCAAAGTATCTTAATTCATAGTTAAATAAAGAAGATGTTATGCTTCCACCTCTATAGGGAAGGGCTGCAGTTAACAGACTCTTTCCAAGACTATGATAGATCATTAGTAATGGGGAAACAGGAGATAGAGAAGATGTTCGTATTTCTTAATCACTCATATCCCCAAATCTTTCTTGGGAGGAATGATGCATTATGTCACAGCCATTACTTACACTAATAGTAGGCTCTACTGTCTACACTGGAGATGCTGAAATAAGCAGATGGGTGTCCCTGCCAGAGGCATGCCTGGAACACCCTCAGCAAGTCATCTTCTCCTCACATTTGAAGACTATAACTCAGTGTGTGACTTTTTTGTGCTACTAGATGCAAATTAACTTCGCATTTTATATATTTCTCTAAAAGATTTTTATACGTGTTTCCCAGCCCTTGGGGACACTATCATTTATGACCATCTTCAGAGTTAGGTCTGCAACTCATTTATTTCATTTGTCTGAGAGCTTAGGCAAATTAGTTTTAACTTCATGGGCTTTTTGTTATCTTCACTTGACAATGAGAACTAATAAGACATACATTATAACACTGATCTTATAGTATGTAAAAAAATTTCTTAGCTACAGAGAGTTTCTGGAGATGAAGAAATGATGCAAAATGGGATCCAGTATTCAGCCTTTGTCTGTTCTGTACTTAATTCACATGGCTTTACAATGAAATCTCCTAATCTTCAAGGACATTTTTATCCTTGATAAATTCTATAAATTTATGCAAAGCAAATAATGTTCAGCTGACACGTGAGTCTCTCCAGAATTCCAATGATTATATATCATATGTATTCCATCTTCCCAAATGTTCTATTTTAAGTGGAATTATGACGAATTGTAATAGAATTTTGGATCTCTGCTACTTATATCATCATTGGACAAGTAAGCTGAATCATATAACAACAAATAAAAAATTTATGGAATATTATTATTGGAACAAAAAATGTAATATTGCAAGGTTACTGTTAATGTATGAGAGACCAGAAACCTAGACTCCTATTTCTTCAATTTCATAAGGTAGAGATGAGACCTAAGTCAGAAATTCCATTTTTGTGTAACTTTATGCTGCCATAGTTTTTAAACTCTCCCCAACCTCACCATCAAGCTTCTTCAATATGAAATATACCATGAAATTAGATATCAGTCAACTTAAGATGAAATTTTGAAAATGAAAAAAAAATCCATGCAAAATGAGTGTATTAAGTAATAAGACTTGACCTGTTCTCAGGTGAATTTAATCTTCTCTCTAGGGCCGAGTTGCTTTCCTCCCTCAGTTAGCTTGCCTTTTAAACTAATTTTGTACCATGTGAGGTGACTATTTTCATTTTCCAATTTGTAAGTTCTTTTCCATTTTCCAGATCATTAACATTTAAGATGTTCTGATCATCCTTCTTGAGAGTTTCTGGAATAATTAAGGAAGTCCTCCAGAGGGTCCTTGACCTTAGGTAGTGATTGTGCAATGTTCAGGCCATTGCTAGGCTCGAGGGCCCACTAAGTATTTGACCACCATCACAGTGCCTTACATGACATAGTTCCATTTCCTCATCAACAGAGATCAAGTACTCATACTGTATCAGGCACGAGGTCAATGCTGAGTTAATCCGTTGTCTATAGAAAGAAATGACAATTACAACATTTTCTAATAAAACCTTGATGAAAACAAAAACATTTTTAAGATTCTGGGCCAAGGTAAAGTTCTTAACAGAAGACAAATGTATTTCCGTGTCACATCAAGTGTGAGTCACAGAAAACTGCTCAGGATTTACATGGCTTTTTGTGTGCCCGGTGGAAGCACTCTTCACCAGTAAAATAATAAATTCTCAGCAGCATCCAGTTGCACCTTTTCCACTGAACTCCTTTTTCCAGACCACAGCTCTGCCTGGATGCCAAGAGGCATGCTGGCACCTGGGACAATCAGGTAGGACCCTTCCCCAGGTCCCTTGCGAGCCAGTCTCCTTAGGGCACACCAAGCAGTGTGCCTCTGCACCCTGTCTCTGCTCCACATTTTTTAGTCTACAACTCCATCTGCATTCCTGGAGACCTACAGGCACATGGGACAATGAGACCCTGCTTCCCCAATCTCTTGCCTGTCAAATTTCCCTTAAGCACACCCAACAGTGTGATAAACTCCATCCTGTCCCTTGCACTCCATGTTCAGGCCCATAACTGTGCCTGCATTCCTGGAGGCCTGCCAGCACCAGTGACAACCAGATGGCTAAAAGCCAACAAGAGCCAGGGCAACATGGCACCACCACAGTCCAGAGCCCTACTATTCTACTACAATAAGCTCTGTATATCCTAACACAGCTGAAACATAAAAAAGAAAAGACCTTAAATCCAGTCTTTTTAAAATAATTTATTTTTTGTATTAATCACAGGTTAGGTACTTTGTATCCCAGCAGTAGCCCCGTCCTTCATTCCCTCCCACTCTCCCCATCTCCTCCCTGCCCCTTTCCAAGTCCACTGATAGGGGAGGACCTCCTCCCCTTCCATCTGACCCTAGCTTATCAGGTCTCTTCAGGGATGGCTGCAATGTCTTCTTCTGGGGTCTAGCAAGGCTTCTCCTCCCTGGGGGGAGAGAGGATGGAAGAGCCAGCCATTGAGTTCATGACAGAAATAGTCCCTGTTCCCCTGACTAGGGTACCCAGTTGGATACTGAGCTATCATGGACTATATCCGAGCAGGGGTTCTAGATTATATCCATACATGGTCCTTGATTGGAGAAACAGTCTCATGAAAGAACCCTGTGCCCTGATCTACTTGGTCTTTGTAGAGCTCTTGTCTTCTCCATGTCTTACTAACTCCCCCTTCTTTCATATGATTCCCTGCACTCTGCCGCAGGTTTGGTTGTGAGTCTTAATGTCTGCTTTGATACATTGCTGGGTAGAGTCTTTCAGAGGCCCTCTGTGGTAGGCTCCTGTCCTGTTGCTTGTTTTCTCCTATATTCAATGTCTATCCCATTAGTCTATCTAAGTGAGGTAAATCTAGTCTTCTGAAGAAGCCTTTAAGGATGAAATTAATAAATCCCTTAAAGAAATTTAAAAAAACAGATGGGTGAAGAAAAATGAAAATGTTCAATACATGAAAATAGAAGCAATAAAGAACAGACAAAATTAGAAAATCCTGGAGATGGAAAACCTAGATAATAGAACAGAAACTGCAAACATGAGCATCACCAACACAATACAAGAGATAGAAGAGAGATATAAGAGAGACTCTCATGCTTAGAAGATTTGATAGGAGAAGTCAATTCATTTGTCAAAGAAAATGTTAAATCTAAAAAGTTCCTAGCACAAAACATTCAGAAAATCTGGGAGATTATTTTAAAACTAAGAATCATAAGATTAAAAGAGGAAGATTTCCAGCTACAAGACACAGAAAATATTTTCAACCAAATCATAGAAGAAAATTTCTCTAATCTAAAGAAAAGGATTCCTATTCAAAGAGCTTACAAAACACCAAAAGCATTGGACCAAAAAAGATAATACTCCTGTCACATAATGTGTAAAACACTAAATATATGGAACATGGAAAGAATATTAAAAGCCGCAAAGAAAAAAGGCCAAGTAAAGTAAAAAGGCAGACCTGTTACAATGACACCTAACTTTTCAACAGACACTTTAAAAGAGAGAAGGGCCTGGAAAGATGTCTTATAGTCTCTAAGAGACCACGGATATAAGTCAAGAGTACTATACCCAAAAAACTTTCAATTACCACACATGGAGAAAACAAGATATTTCATGACAAAATCAAATCTATCCAATAACTATCCAAAAATCCAGACCAATAGAAGTTATTAGAAGGAAAACTTGAAGTCAAGCAAGGAGGTTAAATACATCCAGGAAAAGACAGGAAACAAATAATTCCATACCAGGAAAACTAAGAAAAGAGAAACACACACATACACACATGTACACACTACCATCACCAACATAAAAATAACAGGAATCTTAAATGATTAGTCTTTAATATTGCTCAATATCAATGGATTCAATTCCCCAATAAAAAAACACCAACTATCAGAAAGGATTTAAAACCAGGATTCATCATTCAGCTGCATATAAGAAACACACTTCAGCATCAAAGATAGACATTATCTCAGAGTAAAGGGCTAAAAAAAAAAAAAAAAGATTTTTCAAGCAAACAGAATCAAGACGCAATCTGGCAAAGCCATTTTAATATTTAATAAAATTATCTTCCAACCAAAATTAATCATAAGATATAGAGAAGATACTTTATACTCATCAAAGGAAAACATCATCAAAATCATGTCTCAATTTTGAATATCTATGCCCAAATGTAAGGACATCTGCATTTGTAAAAAAAAAAAAAACATTACTGAAGTTTAAATCACTCATTGACCCCACACAGTAGTGTGAGACTTCAATTTCCCACTCTCACCAATGTACAAGTCATCCAGACAGAAACTAAACAGAGAAATAATGGAACTAACAGACATTATTAATCAATGGCCCTAACAGCTCTCCACAGAACACTGTACTCATACAATATATATATTTCATCACAGCACTTTATGGAATCTTTTCCAAAATTGTTTATATTCTTGGACACAAAGCAAGTTTCAACAAATATAAGAAAATTGAAATAACCCACTATATCTTATCAGACCACCATGGATTAAAGCTGGATTTCAACAACAAAAGAAACAACAGAAATCCATGGAATAACTACCTACTCAATGACCATTGGGTCAAAGAAGAAAGAAATTAAAGACTTTCTAGCATTCAATGAAAATTAATTTACAATATACACAATTATGAGAGAATTAAAACAGTGCTAAGTGAAAAATTCATAGTATTAAGTACTTTCATAAGGAAATTAGTGAGACATCATATTACTTACTAGCACACATGAACACTCTAAAACAAAAAGAAGCAAACACACCCAAGAGGAGTAAGTGGCAGGAAATAATCAATCTCAGGGCTGAAATCAGTAACATAGAAACAAAGAGAAAATACAAAGAATCACTGAAACAAAGAGCTGTTCTTTGAGAAAATCAGCAAACCTTTAGCCAAACTAAGTAAAAGGCAGACAGAATATCCAAACTCACAAAATCAGAAATGAAAAAGGGGACATACCAACAGATTCCAAGGAAATTCAAACAATTGTTAGTTCTTAATTCAAAAACCTGTACTCAAAAAAAATTGAAAATCTAAATGAAATGAATGAGATTCTTGATAAATACCACTTACCAAAGTTAAATAAAGATCACATAAACAATCTAAATAAATAGAATAGAAGCAGTTCTTCAAAATCTCCCAACAAAAAAGTATAAGTCCAGAAGATTTTAATGCAGTTATCGATCAGACCTTCAAAGAAGAGCTAATACCAATACTGCTCAACATATTCCATAAAAAGCAACAAAAGGAACACTGATAAATTGTTTTTATGATGTCACAATCACCCTGATACCTAAACCACACAAAGACTCAACCAAGAAGGAGAATTTCAGACATTGATGAAAAAAACCCATCTTAATAAAATATTGCAAAGCAAATCCAAGAATACATTGAAAACATCATCCATCATTATCAAGGATGCTTTAACAAAGAGATACAGAGATGGTTCAATGTATCAAATCTATCAATATAATCTACCATATAAACAAACTGAAAGAAAAGAAAAGGCACATAATGATCTCAATAGATGTTGAAAAAACCTTTGACAAAATCCAATACCCCTTCATGTTAAAAGTCTTGGAGAGATCAAGGATACAAGGTGCATACCAAAACACAATAAAAACAAACTACAGAAAGCCTATAACCAATATCAAATTAAATGGAAAGAAATTTAAAGAAATTCCTGTAAAATCAGGGTCAAGAAAAGGCTGTGTACTCTCTCTGTATTTCTTTAATATTATGCTTAATGTTCTAGCATCAGCAATAAGACAACTGAAAAAAAGATTAAAAGGATACAAATTGGAAAAGAAGACATATCCATATTCAAAAGTATCTATATTCACAGATGAAAAGATAACATATGTAAGTGACCCCCAAAATTCTACCAGAAAAGTCCTACTGCTGAAAAACACCTTCAGCAAAGTAGCTAGATAAAAAGTTAACTCAGAAAGAAAGAAAGAAAGAAAGAAAGAAAGAAAGAAAGAAAGAAAGAAAGAAAGAAAGAAAAAGAAAAAAACAAATAAACAAAAGGATCAAGATGGTGGCCCAGGGAGGACACTGTGTCTAAGGAGTAGGAAAGCAGTGTCTGCACAGCGACCAGGACACTGAAATCTGGGACCTAAAACACCAGCATTTGTGATTGCCAGGTGAGCAGAATTCCTACAGTGAGGAAATCAAGTGGGAAAGTCCTAGGTACACCTAGCTAATCCCTGGAAAAACTCCAGGTGACCTGCTAAGCACAACCCTGATCTGAACACACAACCTCCATCAGTGCCCCCAGCCGCCATCCCAGACCAGGGCACATAGTATCCAGTCCAAACCAAGGAGTCCCCAGATACCATCCCAGACAAGGATGCATAGCCCCTGGCTCAGAAGGAGGCACCAAGTCCCCAGACCATAGGGGAACCTTTAGCAGCAAGCCCAGGTTGGAGCAGGGAGCAATAGAGTGAACAGAGCAATAGAGTGAAGGGATCACACCAGACTTCTCATCAGAAACTATGAAAGCCAGAAGGGCCTGGTAGAGGTCATACAGTCTTTAAAGTAACATATATGCTAACCCAGACAACTATACCCAGCAAAGCTTTCAATAAACACAGATGGAAAAAACAAAATATCCCATGACAAAACAAAATTTAAGCAATATCTACACAGCAACCCAACACTACAGAAGATACTAGAAGGAAAACTTCAATTCAATGAACACAACTACACCAAAGAAAATATAGGAGTCAGATAGCATCCCAACAAAAAA
>CM053748.1:35914302-35959553 GCA_028658305.1 Pachyuromys duprasi
TCTTAGACAATTAGGAATAGTGATTCCTCAAGACCCAGCTATACCACTCTTAGGCATATATCCAAAAAATGCTAAGTACACAACAAGGACATTTGCTCAACCATGTTCATAGCAGCTTTATTCATAATAGCCAGAACCTGGAAACAACCCAGATGTTCCTCAGTTGAGGAATGGATACAGAAATTGTGGTACTTTTACACAATGGAATATTACTCAGCAATCAAAAATGAGGAAATCATGAAATTCGCAGGCAAATGGTGGGACCTGGAAATGATCATCCTGAGTGAGGTATCCCAAAAGCAGAAAGAAACACTTGGTATATAGTCACTTATATAGTCATATAGCATAGGATGGTTGTGCTGAAATCCATACACCTAGGGAAGATAGGCAAGAAGTAGCTAGGATGGGATGATTAAATCCTTGCTTAGATGGAGAAACCAGATGGACATTGAATGTAGGAGAAAACAAGCAACAGGAAAGGAGCCTACCTCAGAGGGCCTCTGAAAGACTCTAACTAGCAATGTATCAAAGCAGATATTAATACTTATAACCAAGCCTTAGGCAGAGTATAGGGAATCAAATAAAAAAAGGGGGAGTTAGTAAGACTTGGCAAGGAGAAGAGCTCCACAAATACAAAGTAGATCAGGGCACAGGGGTTTTCTATGAGACTCTTTCTTCAACCAAGGACCATGTATGGATAAAACCTAGAACCCCCTCTTGGATATAGTCCATGGTAGCTCAGTATCCAACTGGGTACCCTAGTGAGGGGAATAAGGACTCTTTTGGTCATGAACTCAATGTCTGGCTCTTCAACCTCCCCACCCCCATCCTGAGGGAGTAGCATCCTAGGTAGATCCCAGGAGAGGACATTGAAGCCAGCCCTGAAGAGACCTGATAAGCTAGGGTCAGATGGAGGGGGAGGAGGTCTTCCCCTATCAGTGGATTTGGAAAGGGGCAGGGAGGAGATGAGGGAGGGATGTGGAGAGTGGGAGGGAATTCAGGAGGGGGCTATGGCTGGGATATAAAGTACATAACCTGTGATTAATATAAAAATATATAAATTACTTTTAAAAAAAGGAAAGAAAAGAAAAGAAATCAGTAGCCCTTTTGTATACAAACAATAAATGGGCTGAAAGGACCTTCCCTATCAGTAGACTTAGAGAGGGGCACGGGAGGAGGTGAGGGAGGGAGCCTGGGATGGCGAGGGAGTGAGGGAGAGGGCTACAGCTGTGAAACAAAGTGAATCAAATAATCAATATTTTAAAAAAAGAAATTACAACAACACCCTTCACCATAGTCACAAATAATATAAAATATCTTGATGTAACTCCAACCAAGCAAATGAAAGGCTTATGTAACAAGAACTTCAAGTCTTTCAAGGAAGAAAACGAAGATATCAGAAGATGGAAAGATCCCCCATGCTCATGGATAGTAAAAGCATGGCCATCTTACCAAAAGCAATCTTCAGATTCAATGCAATTCCCATCAAAATCCCAACACATTTCCTACAGGCCTTGAAGGACAATTCTCAACTTCATATAGAAAAACAAAAAACCCACGATACCTAATGAGAGACCAAAAAAATTAAAAATCGGTGGCTATTATTAATGTTTAAGGGGTGAACTAGATGAGTGGAGAGGTCCAGTAATGCACTCAGGGGAAGAATTCGCCTTACTGCATTCTTTCCCCACTCCCTAGAGGTACAGTTGTTAGGAAACTGGCCCATCCCCCTAGGGAGGGACACCAGATCATTAATGGTTTGGGAACCTTACCTATAGCCAATCGATTCAAAATGCAGTGTTTTGACCAATAGATGCTTGCCAGGCAGGAATCGCCCCTGCCTTGAACATGCTGGGAGGGACTGGAATCTTTTAATTACCCAACTAACCTGAGCATGGGGCTCTAGGCTCTCACCGCTTTGGTGGTCTGGGGGTGTAAGCCTAAGCTGAATCTTGTAATGATTTATAATAAAAAGATCCTCCTCCCCTTCCACCGACCCTAGTTTATCTTGTCTCTTCAGGGCTGGCTGTAATGTCCTCTTCTGTGATCTAGCTAGGCTGTTACTCCCGGGCATGTATGGGGGAGGGTCAAAGAACCAGCCGTTGAGTTCATGACTGAAATAGTCCCTGTTCCCCTTACTAGGGTCTCCAGTTGGATACTGAGCTACCATGGGCCACATCTGAGCGGGGGTTCTAGGTTATATCTGTACATGGTCCTTGGTTGGAGAAACCATCTTGTAAAAGACCCCTGTGCCCTGATCTATTTGGTCTTTGTGGATCTCAAGTCTTAGTAACTCCCCCTATTTTCTTTCTTTTTCCCAGCCCTCTGCTGAAGGCTTGGCTGTGAGTCTTAATATCTGCTTTGATACATTGCTACATTGATTCTTTCAGAGGGGGCTACACCTGGGATACAAAGTACCTAACCTGTGATTAATATAAAAATAAATAAATTACATTTAAAATAAAATAAAATAAAAGATCCTCATGCGTTTTGCAACGGACTCGACTCCTGGTGGTGGTCTTTTTGGGTATAGCAATTCGGGCACAATAAAGAATCCTGTTCAATAAAATAACTTCTGGAGGTATCACCATCCCTTAATTTAACCTGTACTATGGAATAATAGTAATAAAAACTGCATAGTACTAGTCTAAAAATAGACAGGTTAATCAATACAATCACATCGAAGAACCAGAAGTAAATTCACCCACCTGCAGACACTTGATTTTTTTTTTATTTTAATCAATTCATTTGTTTTCTTTATATACAGATTACAGTTCCCTTTCTCCCCCAGTCCCACCCTTCCACCCTCTTTTGCCATTCCCCACTCCCCTTCTTCTCAGAGAAGGGAGCCCCCTCCCACATGCCATCCTATCTCACCATTTCATGTTACATCAAGACTAAGTTGTCTTCTACTGAGGCCAGACACGGCTGCCCAGCTAGTAGAAGTAATCCAATAGCAGAAGGCTGCTTCCATATAAGTGACAGCCTCTGCTCCAGTTGCTAAGGGATCCACACGAAGACCAAGCTGTCCATCATCTCCATAAGTGTAGTGGGACTAGGTCCAGTCCATGCATGCTCTTTTGTCTTTGTGAGGCCCCATAGGGCCAGATTAGTTGAATCTGTTGCTCTTCTTGTGGCACTTGATTTTTGACAGAAAAAAAGCCAAAACCATACAAAGGAAAAAAATAATGCATCTTCAACAAATGCTGCTAGCCTGACTGGATTTCTGCATGTAGAAAAACTGCAAATAGATCCATATCTATAACTCTGCACAAAACTCTAGTCCAAGTAAATGAAAAGCCTCGACATAAAACTGAACACACTAAATCTGATAGAAGAGAAAGTAAGGAATAGCCTTGAACTCAGTGGTCCAGGAAACTACTTCCTAAACAGAAGACCAGCATCTCAGGCTCTAAGAATTCGACATCATGAAACTGCAAAGCTTTTGTAAGGCAAAGGCCACCATTAAGAAGACAAAATGACAACCTACAGAATGGGAGAAGAGCTTTATCAACTCCTTATCTAACAAAGGGCTGACATCCAAAATATGTGAAGAACTCAGGAAATTACTCATCAGCAAACCAAATAACCTAATTTAAAAATGAGCTACAGAGCTAAACAGATAATTCTCAAAAGAGGAATCTCTAATGGCTAATAATCAATTAGAAACGTTCAACATTCTTAGTCATCAGGGAAATACAAATCAAAACAATGCTGACATTCTCTCTTATACCTGTTAGGATGGCTAAGATCAAAAATTCAAGCAACAACTCACTCTGGGAGGATGTGGAGTAAGGAGAATACTGCTTCATTGCTAGTGGGAGTACAAATTTTCTAAGTACTTTGGAAATCAATTTGGCAATTAATCAGAAAATTGGGACATGATCCACTTCAAAACCCAGCTATATCACTCCTGGGTATATACCAAAATGATGCTCCACTATGCCACAAGGACATTTACTCAACTGTTCCTTGAAGCTTTATTCATAATGGTCAGAAACTGGAAGCAACCTAGACGGCCCTCAACTGAAGAATGGATTTAAAAAAAAAAAAGGCACTTTTACACAATGGAGAATTACTCAGACATTAAAATCTATAACATCATGAAATTTGCATATAAAGGGATGGAACTAGAAAAAATCATCCTTAGTGAGGTAGCCCAGACTCTGAAACACAAACACAGTATGTTCTTGTTTATGAGTGGATATTAGTCATAATGTACATGATAAACCTGCTACAAACCACAGACCCCAAATAGCTAAGGGAGAAGGAGTGCCCAAGGGGCCAGACTTGAATCTCACAGAGAAAGAGGCATATATTAGCCATCAGGGGTGGATGGAGGGAGAGAAATTGGTGGGGGAGGGGCTAGCAACGGGAACAGGAGGGATGAGGTGGGAGAGAATGAATACTAAGTACTGAGACAACTGGATTGAGGGTGGGCCATTGTGTAATCAAATGCTGATTTCTCTACCCCTCATATCTAGTTGCAATCCTTTTTCTTTTTCTTTTTCAGAGAATCTCCTGTCTCAAGGTTATGTCAACACTGCTCCCAAGTAGTCCCCTGATATGTCAATAAAGCAGTTTATAGCCAATGGCTGAGCAAGGGAGAGAATAGGGTTGGACTTTATGCCCACCAGGAGAGTGTTAGGGTCTGGGATAGGCTGAAAGAATGACCCCAGACTCTAGTAGCATGCAAACAAGAAGAGTGTGTATTCAGCAGAAGTCCAGGGTGCTGGGGTCACCATCTTTGCAACATGGCTGTGGTCCTGAGAGGAGTTGAAGGCCTCCTTTAAAGCCAGAAAGGGGAATTCCTACTGTGGTTATGTGACCTTAATTGGGATTGGCTGGTGTTTATAGAGGCTACATGACTCTACTCTGGACTTAGGTACTTTTCAACCCAGTAGTTAAACAGTCTTATTTTCCCCAAGCCAGATGGCTTGGCTGTTTCTGATTGGTTGCATTTTTTCGTGTAACCCTTAGACCTGCTCTGTCTAGCAGAAAAATGAAGCCTGTCATGGAGTTGGTCAGGCTTATTTAGCAAGGTTCTCTCAGGAGAAGTTAGAGGAGGAAGTGAGGGATTCAGCCATGGGCAGAGGTCCAAGAGACATCAGGAGAGAGGAGCCATAGCAGAGAAGGCCATAACGTGCAAACATTTTGGGGATTTGCACTTGGAAGAAGCCACACTATCCTAGAGGGTTAAGAATAGAGTGATTACTCCTCAGTTGTGCTGTGAAGCTTGTTAAACAAATGTAATAGTTGAGTTTCAATTATTTTAGTTCTAGCCAGCATAAGAGAGAAACTGAGGAACAAACACAATTTAAAAAATTAATTCTGACTGTGGATTATCTGGGATGAGATGGAAACCTAGGATGATGGAGACACCCAGGAATCTAGGAGCCTTGCTAGACCCCAGAAGAGGACATTGAAGCCAGCCCTGAAGAGACCTGATAAGCTAGGGTCAGATGGAAGGGGAGGAGGTCCTCCCCTATCAGTAGACTTGGAAAGGGGCAGGGAGGAGAAGAGGGAGGAATGAAGGAGAGTGGGAGGGAATGCAGGAAGGGGCTATGGCTGGGATACAAAGTACATAAGCTGTGATTAATATAAAAATAAATACATTTTTAAAAAGACACCTAGCAATAAAAGAGATGGAACCTGAACCAGCCTTCTCCTGAAACCAGGCAAGATTTCCAATGAAGGGATTGGGACACCAACCCAGCCACAAAACTTTATACCCACAGTTTTTCTTGCCTACAAAATATATAGGGTTAATGTATGAAGCACAATTTGAGGGAAGGGCCAACTAATGACTAGTCCAACTTGATACCCATGCTGTGAGAGGGATCCCACCCCTGACACTGTTAATGATCTGCTATACTTATAGACAGGAGCCTAGCATAACTGTCTGCAAATGATGAAAACTGATGCAGAGACCTACAGCAAAACAGTAAGTGGAGCTTGAGAAATCCTGTGGAAGATGGGGAGGAAAGACTGAAGGAGCCAGAAGTATCAAGAACACCACAAGAAAACCTACAGAATCAACTAACCTGGACCTATAGGTGTTCAGAGAACCTCCAACTTCAAAGCATGGGATGGACCTAAGCTCTCTGCCCATATATAACAATTGTGCAATGGGGTCTTCCTAAAGCAGGAACATCAGCTGTCTCTAATACATTGCCTGGATTTGGATCCCTGTCCCTACTGGACTGCCTTGTCTAGACTCAACTGAAGAATATATGCTTAGTCTTACTGCAGCTTGATACTCCAAGTTTGGTTGAGGTCCGTAGGAGGCCTCCCTTTTTCTGACAAGAAGAAGAGGAGGGTTTAATGAGGGAAGGAAGAAAAGGGAATAATAAAACACAGTAAATTCTCTTTATTCTGATTTCAAATCTCTTAAACTCTTTTCACTTCTCTATTGTAATGCTATCATAGACACCCAATAATAATATCAAAAATGATTCAAACATTCATCATCTCTCAACAAAGTCATCCTAAGTATACTCCATGTGTCCATTTTTGCTGACTGAAATTTACTTTTCTCCTAGCAGCAAAGATTATTTTCGCATGGTGATGATAATAATGATGAGGAGGGTGGTGGTGGCCGTGGTGATAGTGGTGGAGGTGGTGGTGACGATGCTGCTGTTGCTGATGGTGATGATGATGGTGATAATGATGATGATGACAGTTGGTTCTATACTGAATTGAGGGGGAAATTATTTGATGTGCCCTACAAGATCCTATGATCCAGCACTTTAACTCCCTCGAAACCTTACCTCTTACTTTCCTCTCACCATTTTCCTACACAAGGCATATAGTGTAATGATAGTTAAACTTTATGGTGAATTTACAGGATTTTGCATTATTTTGTAAACTCACCTCTCTCTATATATACAATGGGCTGCTTCCAGATTTAACTGAGCAGAGAACCCCCTGGATGTAGGTGACATATTCCATGTATTGAAGTCCTGGGATGAGTAGAAAGAGAAAGCTTGTTGAAACCAGCTTTCTTCTCTCTCTGCTCCTGGCTGCAGGCACAATGTGGCCAGCTGCCTACACTCTCAATTGACATTATATCTTCTGCACCATGATTGATTCCATCCTTTAATTGTGACTCAAAAGTTGCTTTAGTTGGGCACTTCATATTCTTTATTCTTCTTCCTTCCCACCATAAAGACCTACATATGAGCAAGGCTATTCTCACAGTGACTAAATATCAGGGTCAGGCAGAAAGGGACAAAAGAAAAGACACACACTTCAAAAACACATACACAGAGACCTACTTCCCCCAACTGAGTATCACCTTCTCATAGCCAGTCTGCTTTAAATGCATCGATGGATTCTTTCTTTGATAGTGTTGCAAATTCTGATATAGCCTTTCTTAGTAGCTACCATCTGAAGTCAAAGTCTTGAAAATATGATCCTTCAAGATGATTTTTATAATTAAAATATGAGAAAATGTTACCATAGTGATAAAATGTTTATTTTAATAATAAAATAGATTATCAGCAATATTTTATTATAAAGGTAGAAAATGCCTGGTCAGGTTAACATTACCTCCTACTGTACTTTTAGGAAGTTTATAGGGGGGGATTCTGTTCTACATTAATATTTTATATATTAGTACTTTTCAGAAAAGTAATAAAAACAAGAAATGCCTATCAAGGCAGAAATAAATGATTGAACATGTAGAAATACTGAAATTAATCTTGTTCCCATAAATTATGTTTTCCAGAAAATATTTTAACTTCTTTCCAGATCCATCTTCAACATCATGGACAAATACAAGTAATATCTCTTCTTTTCCTCATTCTATTCACCTATATAATAAATTGTTTGTATTATATCAATTACTAAACACTTTGTATCTGAAGATACATGATAGTGAATGCATTATAATCTGTATTTTGAGAAATGGCAACTACTAAGTAAACTCTGTTTATTAAAGAAAAATATTTTTATTCATCAAAGTTGCTTGTGACAGAAATAGTCCCTGTTCCCCTTACTAGGGTACCTAGTTGGATACTAAGCTACCACGGGCCACATTTGAGGATTATTTCTGTAATGAACTCAACGGCTGGCTTGTCGACCTTTCCTCCCCCGCCCCGGCACCCACCCCCAAGGGAAAAGCAACCTAGATAGATCCCAGAAGAGGACATTGCAGCCCCCTTGAAGAGACATAATAAGCTAAGGTCAGATGGAAGGAGGGGAGGTCCTCCTCTATCAGTGGACTTGGAGGGGGCAGGGAGAAGGTGAGGGAGGGATGGGGAGAGTGGGAGGGAATGAGTGAGGGGGCTACAGCTGGGATACAAAGTATATAACCTGTGATTAATTTAAAAATAAATAAATTACTTTTAAAAAGCAAAAAAAATGCTAAATGAACATCCCAACTTGTGCTATTTAAAATACAATTGGAAAAAAAAAGTTGCTTGCTTACCCTCAAAGTGAGGGCTCTGATCCAGGGCCCTCTTCTTGCTACTGCTAAACAGGAAGGCTAAGAGTTATTTTTCAAAAAGAAATGCAAATAAGCCAAATAACTCTAACTTTGTTATATAAGTAACGGAACATCAAATCCACACTGTATATAACAGTGTTATTTAATTTAATGATTATTAATTTAATTAAACTTATTAATTTAATGGTTGTTCTATGACACACAAAATTCATCCAGGTTTATCATGAGGTTGACCTTATAGAGAGATTACAAAAGAAAAATATATGAATTTGCAATTCAGGATAGAAAAAAATTAATTAACAATAACAACGTAAAAAGCTTCTCAGTTAGTACAGTAGTTTCTACTGTATAACGAAGCGGTAATAGAACAGTATTCTACATGTGAAAAGCAGTACACAATTGAGGAGATGGAGTAATGGGTACTCTCACATACTGCTATTAAAACAAATTTTTGCAATAATTTTTAAGGTGTTTGATGATGTCTGTTAAAATGTAAAAGACTTTTGTAACATTTAATGGGGAGGAGATTTAAGACTATCCAGATAAAACAAAAATATACATTGCGAAGTCACTGTATAAATGAAAGATATTGTGTAATTCTGTGCTAAGTTGAAAAAGTAGAGGAAATGTGAATACATGAATAATTTCCTGCTGTGATGTATTATGCAGCAACTTGAAACAATGCTCTAGAGTCATAATTGCTGACTGGAGGGGATGGCTGCTATATGATAATAAAAAAATCAAGTTTCAATCTCATATGTAAATACTGTTTCATTTTGTGGATACAGTTCTCATGTGTCATTATGTATTTATCCATCTCTCCAAGACCAAGGAGAAAAGGGAGATCAGGGAAGGAACCATTCTATATTGTTAAATTTATACTTTTATGTTCCGTAATTGACTGTAATAAATACATGTTATTGTTGCTGTTGCTATCATTTTCTACTGGGGAGAAATGTGTGAAAAGGAAGAGCCTAGGAAATGGTTCAATGGGTATAATGCTTGTTGCGAAAGCCTGGGAACCTTACTTGAATCTCTAGTGTCCATATAAAGAAGGTATGGTTGTCCACACTTGTAATCAGATAGCTAGAAAGCAGACATAGTTGTATCCTGGGAGTAGGTTAGCCAGACAGCATAGGTTAAAAAGATAAACGCTAGGTTAAGTTTTATATATATATATATATATATATATATATATATAGTGTATAATACACACTTATATATCATATATATATATATATATATATATATATATATGCCACAATATTAACATCTGGATTTCAGAGACTCCCACTTGGGATATGTGCTGAAACAAACCACTCAGTCACATATTTTTTTTTTTTTTACTGAATTTTTTAAACAGGAAAGAAGTCAGACCTGGTAGTATAGGTCTGTAATTCCAACTACTTCATCATAGGTTGAGGAAGAAAGATCACATGTTTAAAGCTTTCTGGGGCTTCAGAATGAGTTGAGAAAATGGCGGCCACTTAGTGACACCCTGTCTCAAGAAATATTTAAATAGTGGTTTGGGGTAGAGGTCAGCGACAAAGCACTCATCCAGGATATGTGAATCTCTGAGTTCAGATAGCACTTTTGCAAAAACAAAAAAAAAAAAAAAAAAGGAAAAAGAAAACAGTTTGAGGAACCCCTCTCAGCCTTAGAAGTGTCCTCTCTTCCATTTTAAAGTCTGTAAAGGCTTGGACATATTATCCAGGAATTTCTTGATGAGATAATCATGTGTACCTTTCACTTCTTAAAACAGCTTGACAAAATTACTGCCTCAGCATTAATCTTTCAGAACACTTCCTGTGGATGCTATTCCCCTACAGAAGCTCCATGTTTTTAGCAGCCCTTCTGCACAGTATTATTGCTCATAAACTATTTTGTGAAATCTTCCTCTAAGTTGTCTTTACTTTCTTTGCACACATAAACCTCATGCATGCATGTCTCATAAGCAATGAGTGCTGGTTCATTTTAGCAGCACCTCCAAATGCAGGAAAAGCAAACTTCTACCCACTTGGCTTCCCTACACTTGGTGATTCATAATTCTTGACCAGTATCACCAGACCTTGTCACAGGGTTAGGTATCAGATCCAAGCTAGGATGATAAGCAATTTCCTACAGATGTATTTGTTATACCTTGACTAAAGCAACTATTGGATTAGTCTCTTTCCATGGAGAAAAAAAAAAACCATAAAACACACATTTTGTAATTTTTGCAATCTTCCAACAACTAGGTTTCCAAACATGGGAATAAAACACAATAGCAGGAAAAGCAAATGAATGAAATCTCTTCCAAGAAGCAAAAAGTGAAACAGCAGAATTATGTTAATGATATTTGAGTCCCTCAAGAACGGTCAATGCTACAGGACCAAACAGCAGAATAGCCTTCTTTGGCTTTATATGTTTGGATGTTAAACATGAATTGAGTTTCTACCATGTGTAATTAAGCAGCCGTAACAATAACAGTCACACGTTAATTCCCTTGAATTGTCCTCCATAACCTACAACAGAGCTTTTATATAAACCATTCTACCTTGGACAAGCATATTTAAGAAAAACCCAGAGTCTAGAAGTCCTAGTACCATTTGAGAAAAAGAGCTCAGAAGTAAGCAGAAAGTTGTACTGTTAAAATAAAAGAATAAAAGATAAAGTATTGCCATAAATAAAGAATTCAATGTTGTACAGATGAAAAGAACATAAAAAGGATATTCCATATTAAGATAAAATTGTGTCAAATAAAATAAGTATTCCATATTAAAATAAAAGAATCATGTTAATGAAAATATTGTGTGAAATACAATTTCTCCATAAGGTGGCTCTAATTAATACCAAATAAAATCATAAAGAAAAATTTGGGCAAGTTGACTATAATGGCTTGAATGTTTTTTATCTTGTGGTGTTTCTGGAAATATATAATATTTTGTCCATAAAATTCAATCTAAATTTTTCTATTTTGTGAAGTAAATAGAGATTGAGATTCTACGTATACCGTAAGTAATGATATGCTCCAAAAACTATCAGAACATTTCATTAAATTCTTCTGTAAACACTAAAGCTTAGACATAGATTTGTTTACAAACATAATTCAAGAACTACTGATCGAATCCCTATTCGGCAACAGACATATTTTTAAACTATTACTTAGAATAGTTTGGAAAAGGGGAAATTAAGCAAAAATGCCTTCCCTAGAGAAGTTTATTTTTAGATATAGATGAAGAATAAACAATAAACCTAACTTCCAATGATCATGTCATTTTCCCATTTATTTATTAATTTAATCTCTTTACAGCCTAATATCAGTGGCCTCCCTCCTTTCCTTCTGGCCACACCCTCATGACCCCCACTTCCCATCTCTCCTTCTTTTTCTCAGAGAATAAGTAGATATTAGCCATAAAGTACAGGATAAGCATGCTACAATCCACAGACCCAAAGAAGCCAAAGAGAGTCCACATGAACATCCTGAATCTCACTCAGAACAGAAAATATTTAAAATAGACATCTGAAGTAGATGGAGGGAGGAAACTGGGTGGGAGAGGAGGTAGGGAGAATAATGAGGGTGGGCATCATATCATTTTTAATTAAAAAGAAATCCGAGAGTACACAAAGGAAAATTACAGGCATCTGGTACAAGGAAGGAAAGTTTCTATGTTAAAGGTTTGTTTTAGGGGAGTCTGCTTGGCATGTGTGGAGAAGGAAGAGGGAAGGTAGGGTTGGGAGGGGAGGAGGGAGGAGTTTATGGGGGGATACAAAGTGAATAAAGTGTAATTAATAAAAATTTTAAAAGGTTTGTTTTGATTTTAATTGTATGTATCTCTATGAATCTGTGTTTCTGTATGTCTGTGTACATGTTTACAGAGACCAAAGGCATTAAATCTTCCCAGGATTTCAGTTACAAGCAAGTAATCCACCCAACATATGTGATAGGAAATAAACACTGGGTCTCACAGAAAACAGTATTAGCCACTCAACCAGTTCTGCATCCCCAAGTTCTCACCTTAAGTGAGGTGGTTAAACTTGACCTGCTTGAGAAAGTGGTCTTTGAAGGAAGATTTGAAGACAGCAAATGAACAGACCACACCAATGTCTATGTTCTCAGAGATGGCTCTTCCTGGAGAACTTACAGAGATGATGATAACCAAGAAGTAAAGAAGTCAGAACAATCCTAGATAGATAGAAAGTGATTGAAAGCAATTTGCCTTATAATTTTGACTCTGAGCACAGGATTTAAAATATTTTATCTATGCCTTTAAAAGATCATTATGACTTGAGTATGAGCACATAGTATAGAACTTTACAAAGATATAACAAATTTGTAGCAATAAGTTTGAAGCCAAAGTAGCAATAACTTGGAATGTAGGGGAACAACCATAGGTATAAAGCCATAGGTATGAAGCCAAAGTAGCAATAACTTGGAATGTAGGGGATAACGAGAGAGAGAAAGAGAGAGAGAGAGAGAGAGAGAGAGAGAGAGAGAGAGAGAGAGAGAGAGAGAGAGAGGAGGGAGAGGAGAGATAATGAAACTTCTACTTTGGAGGAGAGGTGTTATAGAATTAAATGGATTTTGAAGTCTTATGTATAGCTGGTATAAATATGGATGGTCAATGGATTGAGATGAAGAGGGAACAAGAACAAGATAAAAGATATGGAGCAATGCCTCATTCAGACTAAGTGGGTGAATGGGCACCACAAATAGTTGGATGTAAGGTTCTTTTCTAATGATGGATAGAAATTGTTGAACAAAATGAAAATTACTCTGTAGTCACAGAGGAAGAAAAGAATGGATAGGGACAGAAGAAATACATGTCCCTCTGGAAAAGAACTCAGAGGTAAGATTGGCTGGGTTATCTAGCATTCTAATAATAACCAGGTTGAACAAAAATAGAGTATTTTAAGAAGTAGTGGGCTGGAAACCAAACGTGATTGAAATCTGTAGTTACTATATGGTCTAGAGTTCTTACAGTCCCAAGTTTTGTTAACAATTTTCAACAAGAATAGGAAGTATGGGGAAATGACCTTGGTTCCAGCCTGTCTGACTTCACCTCATGGGCAGAGATAAACTCAGAATATCAGTAAGATGTGTGGGGTTGAATTCATCACAGTGAAACAAAACAAATCAACAGAATCAATATGGTTCTGTTAATAAAATATTGGTTGTGCAATTGTGACCTAAATTCAGATATCTGGCATCTATGTAAAAAGCCCATCAGGGAAGTAAGTACCTGTAGTGCCAAAATTGGAGAGGAAGAGACAATAGGATTTCTGGAGCTTGCTGGACCACAGCCTAGCCAATTAGTGAGATCCAAGTTTAGTGACATTTTATCTCATATTATAAGATGGACCCTACTGAGTCTCTAGCCTCCACAGATACACACAAACACATAAACATGCCTCTGAAACCCAAATATGTATGTACGCATATACTAACAAAAGAAAAAGAACTACCTATGAAGCATCTAGATTGAGTTGGGGTCATCTGATAGTTCCTAAAACTGTGACTCCCTAAGAACTAATACCAACATTCTTACACATAGACACTTCAGATTTCCTTTCATCAGCTTCCACCACAGTAAAATATAAACTAAAAAAGCAGCTGCCACAGATTGTGAATCAGTATCCTCAAATAATTTAGCATGGAGCTAAAAAAGAAAGAAGATCAATAAAGATTACCACAATCAGTATTCAATAGGACTTTAATATTTGTTTTTTTTTTCAAATCTGCTACTTTCCAGTTCTAGCTACATCTATTACTGCTGTTGCATGGTCTTGTCCACTGAATCACTGGCCTCACTTGCTACAGTTAGTTGTCCCTAAGTGGGTTCTCTTATATGTACATTATGTGTACATTCTCTTATATCTTCAAATATATCTGGGAGTGCTGGAGATGTGGCTCAATTGTTAAAAACACTTGCTGTTCTTCAAGGAGACTGAAGCTCCAGTTCTGTTATGTATGTGGTGATTTGCAACAAATCTAATTCTAGTTCCAAGGAATCCAATACCCTCTTCTGGCCTCTTTGTACATCAGTAACAAATATGGTGTACAGACATACATGCTGGCAAAACATGCATACACTCTCTCACATATACATACATACACACATGAAAATGTATTCATGAAACATAAAGAAATCTAATAAACACAAAATGAATTGGGTTTATATCAATTTAAAGATACATTCCAAGAACACAAAATTTGGTTTTGTAGGCTGTTCAATTCTCTGGTCTTAATATGAGCTCCAAGACATGTGGCTACATACTTTCACAACTTCATCATCAATTAGCAATGCTTCCTGTTAGTAATCCAGGAAATGGATTTAACCCACTTCTATTGATATGCTTATTCTAGATTAAATGGAATTATAATGTATTCTGTGGTGGACAACTTTTACTTAACATTGAGTTCAATATTTATGGGTATTTTAGTGGATATAAATATGTCATTTCTTATATGGTCAAAAACTATTTTCTTGTATGGATAAACTACAATTTGTTTATCCAGTTCTCAGTGATGGTATTTGTTCTTTGATGGTATTTCTTCCTTGAAACTCTTACATATAATGGTTGAAAGCTTTGTCCAAGGATGCTTGAATTTTCCTAGGTGTACCTGTAAATGTGGAATTTTATACAGCCAAATCCCATGAATGTCAGAGAATTTTCCAACCTAGCTTCCTAAGAAAAGGGATTCTAGTTACTTCATATTCTCTTCCTCATATGTGTGAAGTGATAGCTCACTGTGAATTCGATTCATATTTCCCTAGTGACCAAATGTGTAAATAGTCTTTATGAGCTTATTGTAAAATCATATATCATTCTTAGGAAATGAATTATTAAAATCTTTTCCCCAGTTCAAAAAAATCAATTTAATTTTTTGACATTTTATTTTGAATATGATTACTCTCTCCTCCAAATCTTTCTTATCTTCTTCACACCCCTACCAACCCCTCCTCATTCTTACAATTCTCTTTCCCAAACATGTGACTTCTGGGTTAGTGTTGTGACCCATTTAGTTTAACCAAGGATGTCTGTTTTACACTTGGATTGGGACTCTCCATTGAAGACTAGTGGGCCCAAGAGTGGGTACACACTGAAGATAATTTCTCTTCTCTCTGAATCTATCAGCAGCAGATGATTCAGCAGTGGTAGAACCCCTCTCCTTCTGTGAGTGACTGTTGATGGGCAGAATTTCTTCATACCAACTGTAGTCATCTGTAGCTACTATGAGTTCCTTATTGTAGTAGTTGTGTTTTACATGCAAGATGATACCTCATAGATCTTCTTTGTGTCTTTTGGCTCTTACATCGTTCATTCCCTCCTTAATAATTTTATTCAAGCCTTGAGGTCATGAAATATGGGCTTGTTTAGTCTTAGAATCTTATGTAGCCATGACTATTTATACTCACCAGTCAGCTATGCCAATTGAAATAACCAACAGGGATATAATTTCTCTTCCATGAAGTTTCCCCCACCCAGGTTTACAGCAGGCCTCAAGTTCAATCATGAGGCAGTTGTTGGTAGCTTTTCTAACAGTTGTACAACTCTTGCATAAGTGTATACATGTTGCCAAACAGATTAGTATTTTAGTTTGTAGGCTTCACAGGTGAATAAGACCTTAACTATTTTTTATTCTTTTGTCTTTTACTGTTAATGTAAGTAATACATACATACACACATACATACATATGTATATATGTGTGTGCATATAGACACATATATATTGCAACACTATTATCTCTTATCAGATAGAAGACATGCATACATGCAAATATGTTTGCAATTGTCCACTTTGCGTCTTTACAAATGTCTTTTAATGAAAAATATTTTAAATTTCAATTAAATCCAATTTATTTTCTTGTGTATACTTGTGCTATCAGTGTCATAAGTAAATCATTGTCTAATCAAAGATTAAAATGTATGTTAATATTTTCTTCTAAGGGTTTTATAGTTTTAGATTTATGATCTATTTTAAAGAGTTTGTATGTTATATGAAATGAAAATTCAGCTTCATTTTGCGTGTAAATACCCAAATTTTCCAGCACCCATTTTCTAAAGATGTTTCTTTCAACTTTTAACACTGTTAAAATCAATTAGCTACAAACATAAGGGTTTACTTCTGGACTGTCAATTCCAGTGCATTGATCACTATGTTCTGAGAGCTTCATAGCAAATGATCAGAAGTTCATGGTTAATCATGCAGGAGACGTGCTCTAGCAGTGAGTTGTCTTTATTTCTTGCTACATCGAGATTCCTATCCATCTTTAAGTAAAATTGTCTGTTTGGTCACATTGAACATGGAGATCAGTGAGCTTCTAAAACACTTTAAATTAACATTGGACCAAATTTAGGAAAGTGAGTATATACCATGTATGTCTTTCTGCTTCTGGGATACCTCACTGAGGATGATCTTTTGTAGTTCCCACCATTTTCCTGCAGATTTCATGATTTCCTTGTTTTTAATTGTTGAGTAGTATTCCATTGTGTAAATGCACAAGTTCTGTATCCATTCCTAGGTGAGGGACATCTGGGTTGTTTCCAGATTCTGTCTATTATGAAAAAAAGTCTGCTGTGAACATAGTTGAGCAAATATCCTTGCTATATACTTGAGCATATTTTGGATATTTGCCTAGATATAGTATAGCTGGATCTTGAAATAGCACTATTCCTAATTGTCTGAGAAGATGCGAGATTAATTTCCAAAGTGGTTGTACAAGTCCACATTCCCACCAATGGAAGAGGGTTCCCTTTCTCCACATCCTCTCCAACATGTATTGTCACTTGAGATTTTTATCTCAGCCATTCTGATAGATGTAAGATAAAATCTCAGGGTCATTTTGATTTGCATTTCCCTGATAGCGAAGGATGTTGAATATTTGTTTAAGGGTTTCTCTGCCATTCGATATTCCTCTATTGAGAATTATCTTTCTAGGTCTGTACCCCTTTTTTTTAATATTGGATTATTTGATTTGTTGCTTTTCACCTTCTTGAGTTCTTTACACATTCGGAATTTTAACCCTCTGTCCGATTTAGGCTTGGTGAAAATCTTTTCCCAGTCTGTAGGCTGTCATTTTGTTCTGATGACAGTGTTCTTTGCTTTACAGAAGCTTTTCAGTTTCATGAGGTCCCATTTATTGATTGTTGCTCTTAGGGCCTGTGCTGTTGGTGTTCTGTTCAGGAAGTTGTCTCCTGTGCCAATGAGTTCAGGGTCTTCCCCACTATATCTCCTAACTGGTTTAGTGTGTCTGATATTATGTTGAGATCTTTGATCCACTTGGACTTAAGTTTTGTGCAGGATGATAAATATGGATCTATTTGCATTTTTCTATTTATACATGTCCAAGTAGACCAGCATCATTTGTTGAAGATGTTACCTTTTTTCCATTGTATGGTTTGACTTCTTTGTCAAAAATCAATTATCCTTAGGTGTGTGGGTTCATTTCTGGGTCTTAGATTCTATTCCATTGATCCACCATTCTGTTTCTATGCCACTACCATGAAGTTTTTATTACTATTGCTCTGCAGTAAGCTTGAGGTCAGGGATGGAGATAGCTCTGTTGTTGTTGGAGATCGATCTGTTGTTGTACAGGATCGTTTTAGTAATTCTGGGGTTTTTGTTTGTTTGTTTTTCCATATGAAATTGACAATTGTTCTTTCAAGTTCTATAAAGAATAATGTTGGTATTTTCATTGGAACTGCATTGAATTTGTAGATTGCTTTTGGCAGGATGGCCATTTTCACTATATTAACCCTATAGATCCATGAGCATGGGAGTTCTTTCCATCTTCTGATATTTTCTTCAATTTCTTTCTTCAGAGACTTGAAGTGTTGTTTTTAAACAGGTATTTCACTTGCTTGGTTAGAGTCACACCAAGGTACTTTATATTAGTGGCTATTGTGAAGGGTGTAGTTTCCCTAATTTCTTTCTCAGCCCTTTTGTCTTTCATATATGGTAGGGCTACTGATTTTATTTTATTTTATTTTATTAGTTAATTTTGTATCCAGCCACTTTGCTGAAAGTGTTTATTAGCTGAAGAAATTCTCTGGTTTAATTTTTGAGGTCACTCGTGTGTACTATTATATCATCTGTGAATAGTGATACTTTGACTTCTTCCATTCCGATGTGTGTCTACTTGATTTCCCTTAGTTGTCTTATTTTTCTAGCTAGGACTTAAAGTACTATGAGGAGAAAAGAAGAGAGTGGGCAGCCTTACTTTGTACCTGATTTTAGTGGGACTGATTTAAGTTTCTCTCCATTTAATTTTATGTTAGCTATAGGCTTGCTGTATATTGCCTTTACTGTGTTTAGGTATGTGCCTTGTGTTCCCGATGTCTCCAAGATTTTACACATGATTTGGTGTTGTATTTTGTCAGATGCTTTTTTGGTATCTAAGGTGATGATCTTTTTTTTTTTTCCTTTGGTTTGTTTGTATGGTGGATTACATTGACAGATTTCCATATATTGCCACCCTGCATGTCTGGGATGAAGCTTACTTCGTCATGGTGGATGACATATTTTATGTGTTCTTGCATTTGGTTTGCAAGTATTTTTATTGAGAATTTTTGCATCAATGTTCATATGAGAGATAGGTCTGAAGTTCTCTTTTTATATTGGTTCTTTGTGTGGTTTAGGTATCAAAGTTACACTGACCTCATAGGATGAGTTTGGTAATGTTCCTTCTGTTTCTATTTTGTGAATAGTTTGAAGAGAATTGGAGTTAGCTGTTCTTTGAAGGTTTGGTAGAATTCTGCAGTGAAACCATCTGGCCCTGGGCTTTTTTTGGAAGGGAAAATTTTAATGACTGTTTCTATTTCCTTGGGAGACATAGGACTATTTACTCTATTTATTTACCTGATCTTGATTTAATTTTCGAAAATGGAATATATCAAGAAAATTATCCAATTCATTTAGATTTTAAAATTTGGTGGCGTATAATTTTTTTATTAAGACCCAATGATTGCTTTGACTTCCCCAGTGTCTATTATTTTGTCCCCCTTTTGTGTTCTGATTTTGCTGATTTGGATAGTTTCTCTCTGCCTTTTAGTTAGTTTGGCTAAGGATTTATTTATCTTGTTTATTTTCTCAAAGAACCAGCTCTTGGTTTCATTGATCTTTTGAATTGTTTTCTTTGTTGCTAATTCATTGATTTCAAAGAAATAATAAATCCAATCCTGTACTGCACTTGTGCGTGCGTGCGTGCGTGCGTGTGTGTGTGTGTGTGTGTGTGTGTGTGTGTGTGTGTTGTAGGGCATTTAGGTGTGCAATTAAATTGATTGTATGAGATGTCTCAAACTTCTTTCTGGAGGCACTTAGTGCTATGAACTTTCCTCTTAGCACTGCTTTCATTGTGTCTCATTAGTCTGGGTAAGTTATGCCTTCACTGAATTTTAGGAAGTCTTTAATTTCTTTTATCATTTCTTCTCTGACTCAGCTGTCATTGAGTAGAGAGTTATTTAGTTTGCACATGTATGTAGGCTTTTTGTTATTTCTGTTGTTGTTGAGGTCTAGTTTTAGGGTATAATGGTCTGATAGGATACAGGGTTTATTTTTATCTTCCTTTAGCTGTTCAGGCTTGCTTTGTGCCCAAATATAAGGTTCCATGAGTTTGCATGTAAAGTTCTGTAGAAATCTCTTATGTCCATTAGATTTATGACCTCTGCAAGTGTCATTATTTCCGTATTTAGCTTCTGTCAAGATGATCTGTCCCTTGGTGAGAGCGGAGTGTTGAAGTCTCCCACTATTGAGGTGTTGGGACTGATGTGGGATTTAAGCTTTAATGTTTCATTTACAAATGCAGGTGCTCTTGCATTTGGGGCATAGATGTTCAGGATTGTGATGTCCTCCTGGTGGATTTTTTCTTTGATGAGAATGAAGTGCCCCTCCTCATCTTTTTTGATTAATTTTGATTGAAAGTATTTTATTAGGTATTAGGATAGCTGCTCCATCGTGTTTTCTGGGTCTGTTTGCTTGAAAACCCCTTTTCCAGCTCTTTACTCTGATATAGTGTTTATCTTTGTTGCACAGGTATTTTTCTTGGATGCAGCAGAATGTTGGATTTTGTTTCTTCAACCATTCTATTAGTCTGTGCTTTTTTTTTTTTTTTTTTTTTTTTTTTTTTTGGAGAGTTGAGTCCGTTGATGCTGATAGATAATAGTGACCAATGAATGTTAGTTCTTTTTATTGTGGAGTTGGTGGTGTTATTGTGTTTCTATGTGTGTTTTCTTTTAAATTTTTGTTGTGAAGTTATCTATGTCCTGTGTTTTCTTGGTTGTTGTTGATTTCGTTAGACTGCAGTTTTCCTTCTACTATCTTCTGCATGGCTGTGTTGCTGTGTAGATACTGTTTAAGTTTAGTTTTGTCATGGAATACTTTATTTTCTTCATCTATGTTGATTGAAAGCTTTTCTGGGTATAGTAGTCTGGGTTGGCATCTGTGGTCTCTTAGAGCCTGCCTGACATCTGCCCAGGCCCTTCTGTCTTTCATAGTTTCTGTTGAGACGTCTGATATGATTCTGATTGATAAGTCTACCTTAATATGTTACTTGGCCTTTTTCCCTTGCTGCTTTTAATATTTTTTCTTTGTTCTATAGATTTACTGTGCTGACTGTTACGTAATGTGAAGAGTTTCTTTTCTGTTCTAGTCTATTGGGTGTTCTGTAGACATCCTGTATGTTTATGAACATCTCTTATATTCTGTTAATGATACTTACTTTTGTGGTTTCTGATCTTTCCTCTAAGTTCTCCAGCTCAAGCGTTTTCTCTGTTTTGTGTTTTCTTTTTTGAATCTAATTTTGTTTTCATGTCTTACACCATTTCCTTCATCTGTTTGAATGTGGATTCCTATCTTTCCATTATGGACTCTATTTTTTGTTTATTTCCTATGTTTATGCCACTACTTGAGTCTCTACTTTTGCCTCTACATGTGCCTCTACTTGCCTGTATTTCTTTGAGAGATTTTTTGGTTCCTCTTTATGTGCCTTTAATAACTGGATAAGCATAGATTTGAGATCATTTTCCTGTGTTTTTGATGAATTAAAATATCCATTGATTTTGGGGGTTGTTGTGAAGCCATGATGTCCTGATTTTTGTTGGATGTGTTCTTATACCAACTTCTAGCCATATGCTTATCTGTAACCTTCGTGTTTGTTCCTGGAGTCAGTACTTCAGACTGAATCCATCTGTCTCTGGAGTCTGTGGTATTCTTCAAGAAGATGAGAGAGGTCTACAGGTTCTAGAGTGGATGTTGGTGTTTCAGCTGTAGCTAAGAGAAGAAGGTCACAGGAGCTTGTGCGCAATAGAGGGAGCGTGTATGGAAGTGTGCCTTGAAGGACAGGGTGCTACAGCATGTGGATGCATTGAATGTGGAGCAAGCAAAAGCACAGGTCAGGGTGCTGGCACTGTTTGTGGGTGCCATGTTTGTGCACATGTGCCCTGAATGACTCAGTGGCCCACAGGCCTATCTCAGTATTGTGCTGCAAGTGCTCAAATCTGTCTGCGCTGCACAATCTTGGCTCCAGGAATTGTTTACCTGGACTCCACTGGGAGACCCACAGAACAGGGGCTTGAGAACTTTGTCCCAAGGATCTCTATGTTGCCCACAGCAGTGGTTGTCGGTGGTAGGGATCCTATATCTGGCTGCTAGAGTAGAGGAAACATGGATCTAGGTCTCTGTATACACTCACTTGAAGGCACACTCACTGGCTGACAGGCCAATGGGGAAATCACAGGAGTTCCCCTGAATCTGTACTCTCAGATTTGGGCCTGCATGGGCAAATGAAAGTTTAGGAGATCTGTCAGCTCAGTGGTGTCCTTTGTTTGGCCACTGGGCAGGGAGACCCATACTTGGGTCAGCAGCCTCTGTGTTCTCAGTCATGCAGTATAGAGGATCCTACTTGGGGAAACCACTGCTGCCTCTGTTGAGCAGGGAGGCCTGTGCTGCGAGCAAGGGGGATTGCAGGAGGTAGAATGTACACCACTCTCAGACCTCTGGGTGACCTGGATCCAAAATGTCCCAGCTCATGGTTGCCCCTCTCACCCAGGAAGCTTCAATATCAATGTTCTGGCTTCAGCAGCCCCTCCACTCACCAATTTTGGAGTTTCAGATCCTCGGCCCCTCAGACTGGAAAAGAGGGAGGAAGGATAAATGGACCTAGAAGTGACAAAAGCTCTACAAGAAAATTTTCAGGGTGAACAGTGGCCTAGCAGGACCTTTGGATTCTACAGCACCAACTAAAGATAATGCATGGTCTGGACCTATGTCTTCTACTTATAAGCAGCCAGTGGGCATCTTAGGTTTCATGTGTACCTACTAGTTATGGGAGTGGGGACTATCTCTGACATGGACTATGTTGCCTGCTTTTTGATCACTTCATGTGAATAGATGAGCAGGTATGTCTAGGTAGAGGAGCTCCCCTATTCTGGGAAATAATGGATGGGGATGCATGAGGAAGGATGGGACTAGGAAGAGCAGAAGGAGGGGCTATGACCCAGATGTAAATTAAATTAATTATTAAAAAATGAAAAGGTAAGTATTTTAAATAATTCAACTGTTATGGAGGTCAGAACTGCTCTACTCACATCAATATTCTTATTTTTACTGCTCCTCTCTTTCTCTCTCTATGTCTCTCTCCATCTCCCTCACTCTTTTTGTCTGTCTCTATCTCTTGGTATATGTGTGTACATGAACATAGGCACATGTCATATGTTAATGTGTTCATTTGGGAGCATGTACTGTGTGTGCGGCAGGGGTCTGTGTACAGCTGTCTGTGCAGACCAGAGGTCAGCCCTGAGCATCTTTCTTAATCTTTCTCCACCATAAGAAGACATGCTCTTTCACTAAACCTGGAGGTCACAAATTCAGATAGACCAGTTGGCCAGTGGGAGCTGAAGTTCTGCCTATCACTGGAATTGCAGGTGCCCAGAGCTATGCCTGGCTTTTTACATGGCTGTTAGGGAAAGTGATCGCAGGTGCTCATGTATGAACAGCCATCACTTGGCCAACTGTGCCATCTTCCAAGCCTATGTTTGTGTTTTTCATTGCTGTTCCTCTCTATTTATTGAAACCGTTTTTATTTTATTTGACATTGCATAAAATCTTGATTAGCTCAATCATTATTTAATCATTACAGAGGTATATCCCTAAATGTCTAAACAACTAAATCCCCATTCTTAGACTGTGAAATTGTATGTGTATATGCATACTCACATGCATGTGTGTGAGAGTTTATGTTAAGGCCCATATTCAATACTCTGAATGCTCACAAACATTGACCCTCAAGGTCATGCATAAGTGAAAGATTACAGTCTTCTCAAGGTCTTTTCCAAATTCATATGCTTCACAGCTATGGAAAATGTGTGTGCAGCTATGAAGATCCAAAAATTGTTGAAAATTTCATCTTGAATAATCTGTCAAAACTTTCCAATGATCTTACAAGCATCTCATTTTCTAGATGTTCTTCTGTCTTTCTCCAGTTACAATGCTAAGAAACTGTCAACAATACTCTCTGTGGATCTAAGACTAGACTTGTAAAAGAGGTCAAAGCAGGGAGCTGGTAAGCATGTCAGATAGTGGCAGTTTCTGGGACACAGGGTTTTCCAAGTAGCACCGAATCCTTCTCATCCTTCTCTTCTTTACCCCAACTCCCCTTTCAGATTTACCATTTCCAATGGACACACGTCTGCAGTTTTCAGGATAACTAGAGACTGGGTACAGGGCAAGTCTAAAATACTGCAAACAATTATGCTATTCTTTCTTCCACTGGGTTCTTTCCATGGTGTAGCCTGGCTTGTCTTAGAACTTGTTCTGTAAACCAGGCAAGCCTCAGACTCAGAGAGGCCAAATGCTACTCCCTCTGAGTGTTGGAATTAAAGGAATGTGCCACCGTATTGAGTGAGCTCTGCAGGCATATTTGAAAATTAAACCATCCTCTAACTTTTGCAAACTTTCAATTAATTTTCACAGTTCTGAAATATTGGGTTTAAGAACACTTGCTGCCTCTGCTTTTGCAAAGAAGCAGATTTTTGAAGGCCCTTGTTTTATCATTCTGGAAATTCTTCTGCTAAACGATACCTTCTAAAGCACCAGTCTAAGCATTTTTTTAAATTGTGCAATACTTTCTTGCCAATTTTCTGATAAGTTCCCCAAAGTGACCTACACAGCTTTGTACCATCTGTTCGGCACTTACCTCTTAGCCTGGACCATCAGCACTCTCTCCCAAGCTTCCTGTCAATGTCTACAATATGCCACCACCATGATGGCCTTTTGCAAAGACATTTTTCCTCTGCTATAACTGTCTTCCTCTCTGCATTCTGCTCCCACAAGGCTAATTCTTATCAACTCTCAGGTGCCCTGGTAAATGTCACTTCCTGGCAGAGCATTTCTAACTCACAGGCAATATTCAGTCTCTCCACCAAGTGTTCTCTCAGTAATCTGTGTTCTTCCATCACAGCTCTTACCCTTCCTGTAATCTGCTCAAGCATTTTGCTGAGTATTATGAGATCTCATTGTTAAGATTCAATCTGGCTCAGAGGGAAGTGTTCAATAAATGTTTGTTGGAATGAATGAATGAATGAATGAATAAATGAATGAAAAATGAGTGTGCAAAAGGCTGGCTACAAAAAAACGTTCTGCCTAGAAGAGGGAACAGGTAATATGCGGCCCTGGAGTCCCACACAGATGTTAGTGCAGAGCTGCCCAAAATATTTAATTTTAGAAATCAAAGATTATACAATTGGAAAGAAAAAAAAAAAACTTACCTAATGAAAAGCCTTGATTTTATCTATAAGTGTCCACACTCCAGGGGAGTCAGGGATTTTTGGAAGACCAGTATCATTCAAGTATGAGTTTTTGAGAAAACAAAAAATACCCCTTTAAGTATCCATGCACATGCAACAGATCCCAAAAATGCTGTGTAAATTACCATGGGTATACAATGATACCAATGCTCTGTTGGGCAGCCAGCATAAACGAGGAGGCACCTTGTCTCCACTTTGTGCTTGTCAACCTTCTAATCCAAGCTCTGGGGCCCTGAAACAGATAAGGGCAATGAGGGCCTCAGGAAGATGGAAGGGTGAACTGGTGACTTGGGTGTGTCTCTCAACCAGGAAATCTAAAGGAGAGGGAGCTGCTCATGTTTCATCTCAAAGCAGAAAAAGCCCGTCTCTGGGGAAGAAACAACCTGTTTTCTGCTAATAAACTCTGGGGTCTCTTTGTGGCTGCCTTGATTAATTGGTGAAGATGAAATAACCGGTGCTTGGGGAGACATGAGACAGCAAAGGATTGTAAGTGACAGTTTGCTGTTAAAATTCATCAGCCCCAGCGAAGAGCCTTGATTAATGAAGTCACTGAGTCTGCTTCCACCCTGAGTAGCAACCCCCTCCCCCGCCATGGGTGGGTAGGGAAAACAGATTTGCAAGTATTCTCTCACTGAATAGGTTCCGCACCCGAGTTCCATTTAATCTCTCTATGGTTGCATTGCAAGCACCTTCTCCCTCTCAATTGTTCCCCAGTGCTGCTATTAATCACAGGACAAACCCTGCACCCCACCCCCACCCTGTAAAGCACAGAAGGAGGAGGGAAGCGCATTGCCTACCCAGCTTGTAGCGGGCAAGAATGATGGGGAAGCAGGGGACCCAGAAGGAGAGCTGCTGGGTTATGACCAACCAGAGGAACTTAAAGCAGGATTCTCAGAGTTCAACCCCAGCAGGCCACAGCTGGACGCCCCAGCTCTCCGCCTTCGCCTCCGGGATGAGGTTCTTGATGCAACACCGCCATCTACAGCTCCCAGTGAGAACTTCTCTGAGGGCATTTCAATTCGAGAAACTGTCGCTGTATGCTCAGAGTTTTGTAGTCAGGTCCTTAGCGAGGAAAGTGGGCCATCGTTTTCCACAACACAGGAAAAAAAAATTCGCTGGTATTTGGACATATATCTGTCTGGCCATGTTGCCTAACAATCGCCATACTTTATGGAGCGCACAATGAAGAGGGTACTGGAATCTGTGTAGTCAAATGTCTTGTCTTCTAGAAGTGGGAGTGGAGCCTATATATATATATAAGGTCTCTACAGTGCCCCTTGGGTTCACAAATATGACCTTGTCGAATGCACGCGAAGCTTGTAATGCATATTAACAACACCTCAGTGCTATAGATGAGAATAACTCATAGGAATGCCCAAGAATGTACACCTTTCCTAATTTCCCCCAACTACAAATGAGCCTCACATCATTGTCTTATTGATGAAGATAATTATGCCTTCCAGCCTCCATGAATCATATTATTCCTCTCCAAAGTTGGCGGACCCAATTTATCAGCAGAGAAGGACATTGGCTTTCTGAGCATGTTTAGTGTGATGGTGAACAGGTTGATTGAACTTTCTGAGCATCCCTTCTTTCTTTCTTTCTTTTCTGTACCAAGGCATTGATAAAGTTGGGAATCCATATGTGTCTTTGTATGCTTGAATGGAAGATGAAAACCCAACAACCTGAAAAGATTCAAGCCTGGACCACTCTACTGATTATATAAGACCAGGTTAGGACTAGTCGCTCTGTGACTCACTTGTCTGTTTTGGACAGTAATCAACAGGTCAACATGTTCTATATTCTTGCCTTTGACACAGAGGAAGCCTTAGCTTTGAGTTTGCCCAGAAACAAAAAGCCTTCCTATGCCACTGGAGTTTACAGAACATTGCCATCAGCACCTTTCCCTAACACCTATTCCTCCTGTGGGCTGCACATCAAAGGGGCAACAACTCCCTAGAAGGATTTAAAGCAGGTTCCAAGAATCTTAAATGAGAGGCTCTCTAGAGCCTCTCTCTCTCTCTCTCTCTCTAAATCTCTCTCTCTCTCTAAATCTCTCTCTCTAAATCTCTTTATTAAAACCACCTTGGAATAGGATATGCTTGACAGCATATCCCCAGATAGAGTGTTAAATATAGCATTCAAACCAGAAAATTACTCATTGATTTGCCCTGTGAAAAGATAAATGTCTACTCAACTCCGTTTTATCCCACTGCAGACCTTATTGTTTCCAGGAAGTGATCTGAGTGTATGTCCCTAATGAAGCAGTACAGCATGTAAATGTTTCATGCATGTGGCACAGGACAGGAATGAGTCTTGCCAGCCAAATGCAATACTCTAGAAGTTTACCAAAGGCCCCTAAAAGCATTGTGTCCAGGTCAGATAGACAAGTACCACCAGTACCCAAGACAATAAGAGCCTAGCAGCCAGTGTTCCAGGAGAAAATATTCACAGAAAACAAGATCCGGAGCCAAAGAGGGCGCAGGATCAATAGCTGATAATTCACTGCCCTGGGAGCCTCTGGATCTATTGTAGCTTCAGCTTTGGCTTAAAGACGGCTCTCATAATGGCAGGTGACTGCCATCTGTAAGACACTATCAGACCACAGATGCCTAATAATGCTCTCTCATTTTGATCCAGTGTTTTACAGCTCACACAGGGACAGTGCTTGCCCGGCCTCATTTGATTCTCTTAACAACCTATTAAGCAGGTGGTGGAAGTACCCACTGTATGGGCTGCAGTTCGTTCTTCCCAGAGATGTTCTCTGCCCACTGTACAAATATGAGCAGATGGGCTGCTCTGCCTCCAGCCCTGATCGAAGGTGGATAAAGGTGGGGAGAAGGAAAGAGGGGAAAGAGGGAAAGCAGAGGTGGCTCACATAGGATCTCCGTACGTAGTCACTATTTTAGGGAATTTCTAAGCTCTAGGAGGTGGTTGTCAGACCTCTCTGGATGAAAGCCAACAGAAATTAGAGGGAGGGATTCAAAATCCTTAAGGGAAATTCACAGTGATGCTGATTCTGAGGAGCTTTCTGAATTAATAGAAAAATCCTCTGCTGTTCAGTCTGACCCGTAGGGGAAAGGTGGGGCTGTGGAAGAGGAATATGAGGGAAAAACCAGGCATTGTGGGATACACGTTCTAAAACCAGTGCTTAGGATGGGAAGAAAACAAAAGCAGAATATAAAAGTCATGGTCAGCTATGTACAGTTGGAAGCCAATCTGGAATATGAAAGTCTGCCTGTTTCATGGTGATAAAAAAAGGGAGGAGGAAACAGTCTATTACAGTTAGGAAGTGATACATACTTTTAAATTATAAATCATCTGACAATTTTTAAAAACATTTTATTTTGGCTCTTTTTTATTAAAAATATTTCTAAAGTATGTGCACTGATGCACTGAAAGGACACAAAGTGATTGTCCAATTAATCGGGTAACCAGTATTTCTGTCCCCTTGATCATGTGTCATTTCATGGTGACAGGGAATGTTGAACTTCCCTCTTCCCCTTATGAGCATACTCCTAATCATTTCAGCCATCAACTTGACACATCCCAGAGTTATTTGAGGAAGTCCCAAATGGAGTCCTGATTGCTAATTGCTGTAAGATGGACCAAATCCTGTGGCCAACCCTGGGAAGGTGGTCCTAGGAATGAACTAGAGGAAACAACCCAAGAGCAAGCATGGCTTCTGCTTCAAGCCCCTACCTTGAGTTCCTGTTAGACTTCTTTTCTTGATGACTTTTAACCTCTCAGACAAACTAAATCCTTTCTTCACCAAGTTGCTTTTGGTTATGATGTTTAACATGGCAACAGAAGGCAAGTTGATTCTTTTTATGAGACTAATCTTGTGATTTCAAGGTTGGACAACAGGCGTTTTTGGCCATGTGGCATGGATGTGGTATTTGCATGGCTTGCTCATGGCAATCCGTCAGGGATGAACATTCACTAGGAAACTGCTTTCTGTTAAGTTCCATTTTTGGAATGTAATTCGGTACTTTTCAGTGTCACATTTGTACAAAACATTTTGGAATCTCACTATAATAGAGTTAGGTTCAGAATGTCCAGAGCTGAGACCCAGCATTCATAAAGAGATGCCTGATAACAAGATATTGGTTCTCAGGCCTCATTGTGAATTGCAGAATACAGAGTGGTGATCTTGTTTATTCTCAAGAATGGAATCATAGGACACAGATATAAGTGAAGTAACAATAAATCTGATATGCAGAAAAGAGAGAAAATAATGAAAATTGGAAGAAAAATACTCTTGACATTTAGGGAGAGTGTGGGATTTTGATCTGATGCAACAAGGTCCATCTCACTGTTGACACATCTCTCCAGGAATCCCCAAAAGCATCCGTAGGAGTTCTTGCGTTATTTTAAATATTCTAAAACTAACAACTGAAAATTAAGTATATACACATAGCCAGCTCTCATTTGTTCACAAAAGTGTAGACTCATTAATAAAATTTACTGTGGTTTTGTGCCTCTTTATTCCTCCCATTGCTAGCCTAGAACTTATTATCTGTGCTTCATTTTAAGATATATATGTCTATGAGTAATAAAAATAAGAAAATGAATTAAGTATTTATAAATGCAGTTCAAGCACTAAAAACTAAAAAAGAAAGTACTTGGTAGTAAAAAATGCTGAGAAGTAATTCAAATTTCTTATTTTTGCTATTGTTTTATTATTTAGTTTTATCTCTAGCACTTTTGTCTGTTTATGTGGTGCACTGCTTGGCATTCTCTTAGGTCCATAAATATTAACTAAGAAAAACTTCAAGAGTAAACAACAGCAAAAGGAACAAATCCCTACTATATTCACCTCAAGATGATGGTAATTGTACTTTATAAACAACCTGTCATGTGTCAAGCAGTAATATTAATTCATCAGAATTACTTCACAGATAATTTTGTTTTAAAAATTGGGTTGGAGCTATGACTCAGCACATATGAGCTCTTACTGCTCTCACAGAGGACCCAGCTTTGGTTCCCTGGACCCACATAGTGGTTCACAAATATCTATAACTCCAGTTCCAGAGGAGCCCATGCTGCTTCCTACCTCCTAGAGTTCCAGCATATGATACACATTCATACATTCAGTCACACACCAATGTACAGAAAAACCAGAATAATATGTGTATGTGTGTGTGTGTGTGTGTATGTTCAAGTCCACAGGTAGGCCTGTGTGGTCAGAGGTTAATGTCAAGTGTATTCCTCCATCATTTTCCACCTCATAGTCTGAGACAGGGTCTCTCACCAATGCAACAGAACTGCCTCTCCAGCAAGCCTGGGGACCCCTCTGGCTCTGCTTGCTGAGCGCTCAGACTGCAAAGGAACCCTACGGTCATTGTCATTTGGTTTTTTGTAGGGGTGCTAATGATATGAAGTCAAATCCTCATGCTTAGGTGGTAAACACTTTAACCTAAAATGGTTATTTCATGGGAAAAATATCTGAGCATTGGAAACATGCAGTAACTAGCCCAGAAAACCACAGCAAATAAAAGGATCATCTACTAATGCAGCCTAAATCTCTACCCCAAACGGTAAAATCCTAATTAAAATCAGAGCTTCTGCCACCTTTTCACATTGTATGTCTGAGCATGAAAGGGGAATTACAGATTTGTTTATTTATTCACTCGAACCCCAACTCTTGATGAAAGTGTTCATGAGGCTGAGAAAAATATAACTGGACCCCAGTGTTCTCAGCAGCTACCCGCATGCTGTCATTTCTCCTAAAGACCCTGACCCTTCCCTCCAGCAGGCACACAAAGGAAGAGACACTCATCCCACAAAAGCCCTGGTGGGAATGCAAACTGAATTTTCTGCATTTGCCCTAAGGGTGCCATAGAACAAACACAAGTTTAGAATGAAATAAATCTAGATCTAAACCTGATCCCTACGTAACAGTCTCCTGAACACTGACAGTTCACGGACTTTGCCGAGCCATTTTATTATCTGATCAAAGTGGGATAATACTGGATTTTGCACTGGAAAGTGCTGAGAACTAAATCACTCTTTGTAGGCAGAGACCTGGCACTTGTGAAGCGCTAAACAAATATATCAGTGGCCCTATTCAGACCAGCTGCTTCCCACCTCACTTTTTGACTTGTGTCTGCAAAACCATAGGCTTCTAATGGAAATTATCTGTTTGACCCTCGATAATCTACAACATAAAACCTAAGCATTTGGTTATCTGACTCTAGTTCAGGCTTACTCAGCACTATTAAATCTTATAACTATAGATAGATGATAAAATGAATGATAATCACAAAATAAAGTAAGTGATAATGAAAAAATAAAAACCATGTTGTACAGACTACACGTATAGACAGAGAAGACTTGCTGTGACTTACCAAAGGGCAATGTCCTTTCCTAAGTGTCAAAAGGTCAGGCTGGCAAAGTCCCCGTGCCTCCCACATACTCATCACTCCTCCTAGAACAGTAAAATTTAAAAGATACAAATAAACACATAAAGTCAATTTCCTCTGCCGACAGATAATCTAAATTAAGAAAGCGTGGAAATGGAGCACGCATAGTGTCAAAAGGTCAGACTGTGACATCTCCGAGAGCAGTAAAGGATAGGCAGTAAAAAGCAGTGATGTGCTTAAGCCTTTAATAACGGAGAACAATGATTTTGTTCAGGGAATTATAAAACAGAAAAGAAAAGAAAACTTAGTAGGAGAATAAAAAGCCCAGGGCTTTAATTTTTCATGACTCCCAGTGCTCTGAGAAGCATGTGATGCCTCTGATTCTTTCATTCTATTCAGATTCTCCTTGCATAGCCAGCACCAGACCTGTGTTCACACAGACTGACAAATACTGGTTTTTAGCATCAACAGTAAGGAACTTCTGATTCTTCTCCCCAAGAACACATGTGTGGAATGAGTTTTGCAAGTTGACTCAACTCTGTCCCAGCTGGGTCCTTTCTCCTGCTGGAAAGGCAAGCCCGAAGAGGTGGGTTGGTCTCCAGCAAATCGACTACGACCATGCAGCCTTCACTCTCTAGGAAACCTGCAGAGTTTTGATGGCACCTATTATTTACGATGACAGAAAAATAACTAGGGTTGGCATTAATAACGACATTTGAGGTTGAAGATGAACCACAGGGGAATTCTCGTTCTTTAAAATTATGAAATACTGGCAAATCTTCCAAGACATGACTTAGCTCCCAACCTCAGCCTCATGGGAGTACCTCCTTGCACTCGAAATATGGTCCCAGTGAATTATTTGGTTCTCAACTAGCAAGGATCCCTCTTATCTCACAGGAGTAAAGATGGAATCATCAAAATATCATCTCTTGATCGGTGTTTCCTCATTTTGCTACTCATGCCTGTGAGCGTCTTAGATTTCTCTGTCAAGGTGAGTTCTTTGTGTGAGGTGTTCTATACTTTTCTGATCTTTAGGACTTCAGAATATATAACTGAGCATGTATTAATATCATTGACTGAGCAGTAAATATATGAAAGAATGAATAAAAGGACAGGAAAGGAAGGAAGCCATTTCCTGCCTGGTCTGTCATTAATAGGCTAGTGTAAACATATTAGGTTATACTGTTTAATGAGTTCACACTTCATGCTAGCAACAAGCTAAGTGCATTGTATACAGTCTTCCTTTTTCATCTTCACACTACCACTGTGAGATAGCAAAAATTATTAGTCTCATAGCAGCAGGAAAGAAAAATAATTAGAGGCTCAGCAAACAGAAAAACTTGCAGAAGGCCTGTCAGTCAGAAAGCACAGAGAGACTGGCACCTTCTCCTTGTAGTGATCAACATTTGAGTAAATGCTTTAGGATATTTAGATTGTGTATTTTGGAATACCCTTTCATTACTATAGTGCTATCCCACTCATTCATCCAATGACATCCATCCAAAAGTATAGAATATACTTTTAGAAGGTTCTATGATAGGCTCCAGAGAATAAAAAAGGAAGAGAAGAGAAGAGAAAAGAAAGAAAAATGAACATCATTTCTTATTTTCAAAAAGCTTAGAGTTTAGTAGGAAGGACAATAACACAGAGAACTGCATATAAGTTAGCCCCTCAAGAGCTATGAAATGTAATAAAAATTAAGCAAGAAAATGATCACCATCACAACATTTTCTAAAGCAACAGTTTAGTGTCTTTCTACTTTCCAAATAACCTCTCCATCTCCGCCCACACAATATCAAGAAGTTGTCCCTCTCTCATTGTTCATAAAAGTATTTTGCTCCTGATAATGCGAGCTCAAAAAGCTTCGTTGCATTCTTATCATAACATTAAAAACCCTGAGTTTTCATTATCATGCTGTAGTCATGCCATTCCTTCAGTTCAAGGTTTCTCTTCTGTTTATTCTGTACCTCCCAGTTGCATGTACACACCATTTTGTAAATTGACCCTGTCCCATCTGCTTCTGCTTCAGCTACTTCCACTAGGGGTTAGGCTGTCTATTCTAATCATCTTTTGCTGTACTATTCTAAACCATTTTGCTTTATATAACTCATTTCTTGCATTTCTCTGCCAAAAAACATAATGTTATTTTAGATGGAAACTAATTGCTTATACATCAGCCTTGTCTATGAGCATCTCAGTAGCCATAGTAACTGCTTGTTCATCATTCTGCCCTAACTGTCCTTCACAGTAACATGTGGTGTGGACTCTGAATGTCTGCTAAAATGAATGGACTTGTTACTTTGGGGTAACTTTTACTAGTTCAAACACCCTTTCTCCCATTTTGTCTGTAATCTTTGTGAGGATCAAGACTATCTTTTTGTCATTTACTTTTACCTTACCATAGCTCCCAATATGAACATTAGCTATAATAAAAACCTGGAAATGATTGTTAATAAGTAGAAAATTGTGATTTCATGGCAAAAGCAATATATCTTCTCTATTCATCACTGCAATCTTTTAATCTGGTGTTGGTAGAAATTCACCAACCTCATGGTGGTTGTCAGTAAAATGGACACCTGTTCCAAACCTCTTTTGTCTGCTGTGCCCCTCATTTTCTGGCCCTTCCTTTCCATATGGAAGTCACAGAAGTGGATAAGACATAAATGTGTAATTTTATCCCTATTAATGGGTGCAAGAAAAATAAGTTACACAATCAAACACTTGTCAGGGTTTTCTCTAGGAATGATTGGGTTAAGTTGATCAACCAAAAATATCAAGTGAAGAATTCATGTTAGAGATGGCCACACTGACTATGATGTTCTTGGATGGGGCTGTCTCTCAGGTGCAGCTGTATTCTTGTCTATTGGATAATTTAGTTGTCCTGCCTGAAATTGGAACAAACTCCCAATTTCATCCTTTTTTGGTTTTGTTTCTTTTTTCCAAGATAGATTTTTGTCACTTGCTTCCTAAGGATTCTTAATGGTTGCAAAGTCTATTGTGTTGACAGATACAGGCTGTTAAAGAACCAAAAGAAAACAAAACGGGATAAACTGTATTAATTTCACAACAGGGCTAAAGGCATTTGTTTAACATCTTCTAAAGTCAAGCTATAGAGACTCAAACAGTAAGAAAACAGAATCTGTTTTCTCAGTGGTTATCTGACCAAATAAGATACTGCCTAGCCAACTCATAAGAAATTCGTAGAAGAGAGGGGAAGACAACTTAATCATTTACTATAATAGCACCTAAATGAATAATAAGCAGCAGTTTTACAGGATTTATGGTAGACAGAAGAGGTAGAAGATGACTGTAGAAACTTTGGTCAGAGCACAGTGTATCACTATGAAGTATCTTCCTTCCTCCCTCCCCCCACCCCTTCTTTCTTTGTTCATTTCTTACTTCCTTTTCCCTTCCTTGTTCTCTCTTGCCTCCATTTCTTCCTACTTTTAGTATATATATGCACCCACTCAATGCTTATATATCATATAGATACATATATGCATGTATGCATACATATATTCTATCACATCCAAAATTATGAAAAATAAAGATCTTTTCTTCATTCCAGAGCCATCTGATACCAAAGGTTTGGAGAAGAAAAGGGCACAAAGAATTTGTAGAAGGCATCACTAAAGAAGAAACGGCTAAAAAGACTGAAAACATGAATTGTTAATATTTTTATAACAAAAAATACATGTATAAAACTGAACTTGTTTATTTCTCTTAGTTTCTCTCTTATCCCACCTATCACACAAATAACTGGACTTTTATATTTGTTTAATAATAAGCTTCACAGCACAAGAACTGAGCAGTTACTAATTTACTGTTAATTGTCTAAGCGAATTTGGCTTCCTCCCAGGGCATGTTCCAGAAATACTTGCAGTTTGTACCTTTCCCGTTGAATTCACAATTCCAGATTCTAGTCAAAGGAGCCAAAGGAGCAGCAGCTTCTGGAAGCTGGTTACATCCACAGTCAATAACAGAGAATTATGAGCACACACATGCTGTCTTGCCTGCTTGTGCTCAGCTTGACTTCTCAGCTCATATACTTCAGGACCCTCACTTAGAAAGCCATGCCATATAAAGTGGTCTGAGTGTTCGTACATTGATTAACTTAATTAAGACAGTCACCCAAAGGCACACTCATAAGCCAGTCTATTGTGGTACAGCCTTCATTAAGGCTCTGTGTTGCATCATGTCTGCAATTGAAGTTTACCGTCATAGTCATCATGTTGAAAGGCAAAGAGGAACAGTGAGGCTCATAGCAAAATAATGCGGAGACTGTCTAGATGCACACTGCTTTCCAGTCAAGTAAAAACAAAATAACCTAATGTCAAAGTCATTGGGGTAACTTCCCAAAGGAGATACTCAGGACAAAGAGCTTCCTTTCTCTGTTTATTTTATGGGGTGCACTAGGGTGCCTGGAGTACCAGGGGTTCAGCAATAATGTAAGCATGACTTACACAAGAGTGACACTCTTAAAGGACCACCTTACATCTGTGCACTTTCAACAAAGATGATTTTCTTAGCTCCCAGATGACAGGAACATAGTAGTGTGGAATTATTCTCCACTGTTCTCTGTAGTACTTCATAAGTGGGAAGTAGCAGGCATTGAATTTCCTTCAGCTTTTTGCCATTGTCTCACCATAAATCAGCCTATCCAGGTACTGGTTGTTATGTTTACTTACCAAAGAAGTTAACTGAAATTTCATCCTTTCCAAGAAGCTCTTTTAAACTTTTCCCAAACAGCTCTTCACAATCTGAATGGCACCATCAGCGTCCTTCCATATAGAATCACATAACAACTTTCATTTGAGGAAGGTTTAGTATGCTCACTGTACCGAGGCTGATATGTTAGTAGACTAAATAGGTGTGGTTCCAAATTAAGAATTTTGTTAGTATGATAAAGCCTCATTTTCACCACAAGCTATTTCAGATAGCAGATATTTTTCAGAATTTTATGATTAAAAAAGAAAACTGGAAAAGAAGTAACTTACCCTAGGTATGCAACAAGGAAAATCTAAAGCCCAGAGATTTTCTGTTATGGTGATTCAAAGATCTTTTTTTTTCTCCTATGCGTCTGTGTACTTTTTAAAAGAGGTAATGGAGACAGGAAATAACAGAGGACTAGCTTTTTAACTAAATCAAAACATCATTTTTAGAGATTCTGAACATTTGGCAAGAGGAGAAAAGAAATAAATTATAGAAACATACTGTGAATAACAACTTTAATATTTAAAATTTTTCCTACAAAAATGTTACATCTCTCCAGGTCCCAATCTGGGGTCTAATGGAAAAGCTTTGGATCTGATTTACATAGGTCTGTGCTCTGGTCCCTCACACCCACTTCCCTTCTGTGTATGTTTCTACTTGAAAATCCGAATGAACCATGAAAGGTCTTTCAGGTCATCATATGTGAATCTTCACAATATTACCATATACAAAGTCTCAGTCACTGGAAACCGGTGCCCAAATGTGCTGTGTGTTGTATTGAACAATGAAGACAGGCTCTGTTGTTTGGAAAAAACCTCTCTCTCTCTCTGTCTCTCTCTGTCTCTCTGTCTCTGTCTCTGTCTCTCTGTCTCTCTGTCTCTCTGTCTCTGTCTCTCTCTCTCTCTCTCTCTCTCTCTCTCTCACACACACACACACACACACACACACACATACACACAATTTTATTTTCCAGTGTTTGTTTTTTAAAATAAAGCTTAAAATAAGTTGGTGACAGAAGTCATATAAAATACAGAGCTATGTAAAAAAAAAGACAGGAATAAATGTTTGCATAAGGTTTTGACATTGATTGGAAATAAATTATACATAAAATGCAGTAAAGATGAAAGGGTAATAACTGATAAAAGCAAATAAATGCTTACTAAAAATATGTAGTGAATATGCTTCTTTCATACATACACACATGCCCACATATACACTTTATCTCCCCATGTCTTTCTGTCTCCCTCCACCCTCTCCCTTGCTCGTTCAGTACATAGTTTGGAAAATTTGCAGAAAGTTCTAAATTATCTACAAGTCTAAGTGCCGACATAGAACTGAGGGGAGACATGGGTGTCGCTGATCAGGCGACTGCACTGCACCAGACACTGGGCACAACTGAAGTTTGTGATGGAATGTAAACTTCACCTGTTTATTCACTCTCATTGCCGATGTGAAGACGCACTGCTGACCCTGCTTGACAGAAGCAGACACTGCTCCAGAGTGAACTCTCCACCTGAAGCTACGAGGCCACAGATTTTAAATCCTCTAATCCTTCTCAGTCAGAAGGCATTCCCTCTGCTTATTGTTCTAGCCTCATTTTTTAACAAGTATTAGTCACAGAAATTAGTTCCAGATATTAGAGACAGATATTAATTTCGATGTGTTTGTAAAAGAAAAAAACTAATCCTTAGCAAAATTAAGCAACCTGTCTAAATTCTCACAGTATAGGCAAAGGGGGTAAGAATTCAAATATGCTTACCAGTAAATCAGTTCTACATAAAGAGATTCTTGGTTCTTAACATCAGCCTTTCATGCCACAGGGGTCAGTGAACAGGAGTCAGGGTCACATGACTCTTCCTCCATCAGAGATGTAACATACTTGAGAATCTGGTTTACTAGTTTTGTAGACAGATTTCATTTTCTGTTACCAGCTGTAAGGTTGCTTTCAGAGCTACATCACTGAGTGCGAGTGGGCTGTGGGCTATGGGTTAGGCTCGAGGAATGTTGGGTATATGAAAGGTGTTGTGGGAGGGACTTCAGAAGAGAACAGTGAAACACAGAAGAAAGCAAAGAGGTGGAAGAAGAGGGCTTTGGAGGTGAAGATGTCAATACTCAGAGGTGTTCAAAACAAGTTCCAGCTTCAGGTAGATCCTCTTAAGAGGGCTGGATTATAAATTTCATTCACTTGCCCTTTCACCTACATGAATACCTGAAGTGAAAGAAAATAAATGAACTTTCATAATCATGCCCTACTCAGGCGTTAATTAAAACCTGGCACATGGGTGGAAAGCAAAGAAGAACTGTAAACACAGAGGCCCTTCAGCTTGCATAGGCCCACAAAAAAATAGTACAAATAAGCACAGAGCATCTAAAGACATATAACAAGGACAAAGTGGGAGGAAAGAAGTGGGTATTGGGTGACAGTTTGTATAGCAGAAGACCTTAGGGGATCTGAGTGTACTCATTTCATTATTATCAACTTGTATTAGAAAGGAAGCAGCAAGTTCCTTCATGATTCATTTCCAGAAATGCTGCAGAAAACTCATATATTAGCTGTGAGACCAAGGTAGAATTCACCATAAGCCCAGGACCAGGAGAAGCACATCAGTTCACAGAAAGATACGCATGCCAGATCCTGGGCAACAACGGAAGTTGTAAGCTGAGAGCTTTATGATGCAACTTCTATCAGTTTCAGGCTTTGTCCTCAGCCTAGGGAACACATCCAACTTGTATGATTTATGGAAGATGAGAATCTCTGAAGCAATGTTGCAAATGGAGACCCGGAGACGAGGCTCTTCTATCACAGTAATAAATTCATGCTCCCAGATGCATTTAAGCCTGTGTTTTCAATTCTCCATCCCTTACCTAATACAATTAAGGCCTGAATTAATTACAAAGGGGGTAAACAAAGAGATGTATTGCTTCACAGACACACAAAATCTAGTTCACTGTCCTACATTAATACTACTTAACAAGTAGATCCCCAGCTCAGGCATCAAAAAAAAAAATCTCCCCTAATTTTCTGGTTCCAGCTGGCTGCCTTCAATAATTCTCACACACACACATACAAAAAAAAAAAACTGTCTTTTTACTTATGTTTCACAATTTTACTTCTGTTTTAGAACCCAAATTTTTAGATATAAATCTATCTATCTATCTATCTATCTATCTATCTATCTATCTATCTATATCTATCTATCTTAAATCTTTAGATACAAATCTGTAGATATAAATCTTTGGATATCTTAAAGGTATGAGAGCAGATGACTGCAAAAAGTATAAGCCAGTGAACACATAGAGGGGTTTTTTTTTTGATTTTTGTTTTGTTGTGTTTTTCTGATATGAAAATGAAGAACCTCAATGCATCATAACTAAAATGCATTCATCCTTTGCTTAAGAAAACACAAGTTACATTTCCTTTATTGTTATCACTTTAGTCATGATAGTAGATTTTCTCAAATGTGAAAAGATTAGATTTATTGCACATATACTAGTTCTAAAAAAATATTTAAAAACAAAAGGCATACTGGAAAGTTGGTAAATTGAACTGTCATCAGAAGACATAAGTTGCCAAAACTCCCACAGGAGAGAAATCCTATTTGGAATAAATATCCATCTAGCCTTTAGTTCCAGGTCTGAACTTGACTGAGTTCTTTCTCACAAGTTACTCCAAGTCTGTGCATTCCTCTTTCCTAGATATAACTGTAGCAGGGTGATGATGGTATCCACTTTATCATATTATTGTGTTACATAAAGTCATTTATAAAAAGTGTTCTGGGAAGCAATGACCAAAAACAAAACAAAACAAAAATCTATCCCAGAAACTCGAGCTATTTTTTCTTAATTTTTTTATTATTATCATTTATTACAATTTCTTCAATTTATATCTTGGCTGTGGCCTCCTCCCTCTTTCCTCCCAATCCCACCCTCCACCTGCCATATCCCTCCCCTAGCCCACTGATAGAGGAGGTCCTCATTCCCTTCTATTTGACCCTAGCCTATCAGGTCTCATCAGAACTGGTTGCATTGTCTTCCTCTGTGGCCTGGCAAGGCTGCACCTACCAGGGAGAGGTGATCAAAGAGGCTTCTATTGAGTTCATGTCCCACTCTCTTTACCTCTTCCCCCTCCCATATTCCTAGAAAAGGGGAGTCCTTCACAACCTATGCACCCCATCTCATCAAGTCACATCAGGACTGAGCATGTCATTTCCTCTGTGGCCTGGAGAGGCAGCCCCACTAAAGGGCTGACTCTGAGGGTTTTATTCTTACTCAAAGCCTCCACTTGAAAGCATTATACTTTTACAATGATTCATGAACTTTTCAATAATTATTTCTCTATAGACATAAGATAGACCCGGGATTCATTATATCTTTGGATGGAGGCAACCATCAGTGTTTGTTACTACCTGCTATTGTTACACATCATTAGCTCACCATGAGGCCTTTTCCAACATGCCCAAATAGTAACTGTCAACTTTACTAGCTCTAGAATCAACAAACATCTGATCATGTTTGAAAGGGAGTTTCTAGATTGAGTAAATTTATATGCAAAGATGAAGCCTAAATATAGATTCCATTATTCAATAGGCTGGAGTCCTTGACTGAATAAAGGACAGACAATAAGCTGAGCACTGGGGGAAGTTGTCTGTGCTTCCTATCTGCTAATGCCATGCAAACAGATGCTTCACCCTCCTGTACCCTGAGCTGAAATGTGTCTCCTCTTCTCTTTGTCGAATATTTTGTTACAGAAAGAAAGTAAAAGTTACCAAGACCTTTGTCACAATATATTAGTTTAAATAGTCTCAGATACCACCTGCCTCCAAGGAGACGAGATCATTCAACAGTATGTATACTAAAGATTAACTCCAGTTTGTGACATCAGACTAGTGACAAAACAGGACATCTTTGCAAATTGATAAAAAGCTAGTGTGCACTGTCATGTCACACAAGCAGGATATTCAAGCTAGACAAGGCCCTGGTCATGCAGAGCAACATTGCCCCTACTCTTCTTCCTATATATCACAAAGGATCAAGCCTACTTATTTTCCTGGATCTAAACCCATTTCAATCATTTGGAAACTGATTCTTCTCTTTCCCAGAATGCTTCATTGTTTAAATGATAATACTTCCTGTGCATTTTTGGTACCAGTATGGTCATTAACCTCAACTTTCAAACAAAATGTTGAGTAGCCACTTCTTTCTTTCTGTGTAGTAGCTATAACTGTGTGACTTCATGAAAATGCACCATGATAGAGTGCCTTGAGTCAGGCAACCAAGAAATAGTAGTAATATGAACAAGAGATTCTCTAAATATCTTTAAGTCATCTGATTTCAATGAAAGTTTATTTAGGTATTTAAATCAAACTCTTTAACTGCTTGAGTGATTAATTCACTTATTCTGTTTGCTCACTGATGCCTTCATCACTCCTTTCATTCTTGGAAGTTGTGTTAAGCATTTCCCACTAGATTCTAGGGATATTGACAATATCCTTGTCCATGTGACAACAATATTCTTATCTTCCAGTAACTTCCAATTGAATAGAAAATAGAGACAAACCAAGAGTTACAAGAGGCAGCATTCGGAGAGGAACGAACAAGGAAGAGAAACATCTTTTTATTGATTTATTTTTAAGTAATTTATTTATTTTTATATTAATCACAGGTTATATACTTTGTATCCCAGCCATAGCCCCCTCCCTCATTCCCTCCCACTGTCCCCATCCCTCCCTCATCTTCTTCCTGCCCCCTCGAGGTCCACTGATAGGGGAGGACCTCCCGCCCTTCCATCTGACCCATGTCTCTTCAGGGCTGGCTGCAATGTCCTCTTCTGGGATCTAGTTAGGCTGCTATTATTTATTACAGTTTACTCACTTTGTATTCTGGCTGTAACCCCCTCCCTCATCTCCTGTCAGTCCCATCCTCCCTCTCTCCTCCCTATGGCTCTCTTCTAGTCTGTTGATAGGAGAGGACCTCCTGCCCAACTATCTGACACTAGCCTATCAGGTCTCATTAGGACTAACTATATCCTCTTCGTCTGTGGCCTGGTAAGGCTGCCCACTAACCCCCTCAGGTGGAGGTGATCAAAGAGCCAGCCACTGAATCCATGTCAGAGACAGTTCTGGTCCCCTTACTAGGAAACCTACATGAAGACTGAGCTGCCAATGGACTACACCTGATCAGGGGGTCTTAGGTCCTTTCCGTGCATGGTCCTTGGTTAGAGTATCAGTCTCTGCAGGACCCCTTGGGCCTAGATTTTTTTCACTTTGTTGGTCTTGTGGAGCTCTTGTCATCTCTAGGTCTTTCTGTCTCTCCCTTCTTCCATAAGATTCCCTGTACTCTGCCCAAAATTTGACTATGTATCTCAGCATCTGTTTCGATATTCTTCTGGATAAATTCTTTCAGAGGCCCTATGTATTATTTGTCCTTCTGAATGATGATTAAGCATCTTCCCTAGGGTTCTCCTTGTTGCTTAGCTTCTTTAGGACTATAGATTTTAGTTTGTTTATCCTATGTTATACGGTTAATATCCACTTAAGTGAGTATATGCCCTGTGTGTTTTTCTGCTTCTGGGTTATCTCACTCAGGATGATCTTTTTTTAGTTTCATCTATTTGCCAGCAATTTACATGATTTCCTTGTTTTTAATTGCTGAGTAGCATCATTTTAAGTGTGCTTGCTAGAATTGATGACTGGGGGAGAGAGACAAACAACATCTATAAGCAGGAATATGGAAGATCAACTGCTGGTCTGGAAGTGGCCTGTGATGGTGGAACACCTGTGAGAATTCCAGCAGCAGAAAAGCAGGCAGACTATTCAGGGAACTGAAAGTGTTGTGATGATTTAGCATGATGACAGGAGGTGCCCATCATTTTAGTCTTTGCTGGGGTACTCTGAATAATATGAAGAGCACATCTGTGTGGTGTTATGATTAGAGGTCATTACACTTGACTTCAAAGGGCTGTAGGTTAATACTTTGGGGGAGCAGTGTCAGTGTTTTAATGAAGAAAGTGTAAGCCTATAAATCCTGAATTAGAAACTTCAGTAGTGAGGAGTGGCAGCATACACTTGTAGGAATTGCTAGATAATTTTAAAGAAGAGTTTGGCTCCTCAGTCTTTTCTAGTGTTACTCAATTTATGACTATGACTTGGAAACATTCAGGACGAGATATTTTGTAGAATCCTCCACGTGTTCAGACTTTATTTTCAAGCAACTACAAATATACATACATATATATATATTAATATATATTATGGTTACATTATTTTACCTCCTCCTTACCTTTCCTCCAAACTCTTGCATGGACACCCCAACTCCTTGCCCTATCTCTCAGACTCGTGCTTCATCTTCAACATTTAAGAGTTTTGTCATTTGTGTCATTTGGGGTCTCTTTTAAAACTGGTATCTTTATTTGCAGAGAGGAAATAACAATGTTTGTAAAATTATCGCTTGTGAGAATAAGGGATTTCTTTGATGGCATGAATTCTCCCCATGTTCTATACCCTAGAGCTGTCATTAAACCCCCTCCATGCACAGAAAGAGGCCACAACTCTCCTCAGAGACAGAGACTTGTGATCCAAATGTGGCTTGGCAGGGAAGTCTTCTTGGGTCTGAGCAGAGCAAGACTACCTGCCCTGATTCGTTTTGTGCCACTCCCTGAGAAACATGGTGACTAATGTTTACATATTTTTTGACATGTGGAGTCTTAGGACAAGTGATTGAGATTTAAAAAAAGAAAGAAAAGGAACTTTAGAAAAGTCAGCGCGACTACAGGAATTTGTCTCTTTACTTTAAAAATGACTTTTAAATAACTTCCCAGGGCATTTTTTTTTCTGCACAATATCACTAAGGAGCAAGATCATGATTGAAGCACTCACATAGTATATGTGTGAGTGCAGAGAGAGAAAGACAGAGAGAATACAACTACAAAACATACAAATCACACTCTGAATTGATTTTAACTGCCATTTATTATTTATAAAGATCTTTTAAAATATCATTCAATTCTTTATTTTAACAAATAATCAAAAGTAAAACTCATCATAGTTAAAAATGATAGAAATGGAAGATGGAGCTTAAGAATCTCTACAAAACCACATTTCTATGGGAAATGCAGTTGGTTTGGCCTATACACATCCTCTGAGATATGTGAGAGTAGGAGGCTAGTACAGCAAGGCTCACGCAGCCAGAGCTAATCAATGAAGCACTCTGGTATTTCACTCAGGATTCCCAACATAGATAACAGTAAACCCCTTACATGCTAGAATTCAATCACATGGGAATGCATGCATGATGCACACTGACATGACCTCTGCGTACCTACTTCCACTAATAGGATCTTTGTCAACAACATACTCATCACTTCTTTGACTTCATTTTCTGGCCAGTTTAGAGAAGGCTCTTGAGGGTAAAGCAGGGAGTGGCTGGGTTAAAGGAGGTTGCAACTATGAATTCTGTTCTTTCATTTAACTGCACCAATTTCCAGCTTAGAGAAAAATGAAAAGGCAATATTGCTCCCTCTGTTACATTTACCTTTACTCCACATTTTGCTTCATGTTGTTTAAATAGGTAATTACATACTCATTCCCATCTGCAAGCCAATCTTGCATTTCAGTGATGGGTCTGACGCTAAGAGCCTGCAGAACAGGACCCATTTTATGAAAGTGTACAGCAGAGATGTCAAAGGTGACTCAGTACACATGGAAACCCAGTAAAATTCATTGAGAAGGTAAGGAGCGTCAACGGGATTCTTTTATTATAATGCAACTGTAAAATTGATCTAGTTGTCTAAAAGCAGGGAGTCAATTAAATGAAGTGTATGGTAAATCTTAAAATGAATCTCCACGAAGTAATGATAGATCTGGGGGAGGTTGGTGAGACTTGGGGAGAACAAGAGCTCCACAAAGACCAAACTGAGCAGGGCATAGGGGTCTTGTATGAGA
>CM053748.1:35960053-35990990 GCA_028658305.1 Pachyuromys duprasi
GAGGGGGCGGGAGGAGGGAGATGAGGGAGGGAGTGGGAGGGTGGGAGGGAATGAGGGAGGAGGCTATGCCTGGGATGCAAAGTACCTAACCTGTGATTGATATAAAAATAAATAAATTTAAAAAATGAAAAAAAAAGATTAGGTAGTTTCTCAGGGATATGTGTTCAGGTGTGGAAGAGACCTGTTTCTTTTGGAAATGGTCGAGAAATTTTGTGGGGCTTTCCTAAGTTCCCTTCCTTGGAAAGCAGGACCCTGAGATTTTTTTTTAAATCACTGATTATTTTACAGTGCAACTAATTATAAAAGCCACAGGAAACCCTAATATAAGAGAGTAGAACAAACTAGGAGAGCATTCTGCTGTCTTGTTCTTGTCAAATTCAAGGCAAAGTGGAGAACCTGAGATTTTCTTCCTGTTCAGCCCTTTCTACCTTGATTCATTCAGATCCATCTAGGATGGTGTCAATTTCCACTAATTCAAAGTCAAACCAATTACCGATTTGTATTATGCCAACAAAATCCTTCACTTTTGCCATGTTGTTACTCTGAATCATTGAAGTAGTCACCGTTATATACAGTCCCCAAGAGCCCTCAGAGGGGGATTGCATGAGGTCTGTGACCTAAGGAGCAAGAACTTTGCAGCCTCTCTTAAAACTCTCTTTTCACATTGATCAGCATTTGTGCAACAGTTGCCCCCTCTGTAAATTATTTCTAACACACAGTCAAGGCATTATTCCTTTCAATGTTGCCCCACACTGTTGTGCATTCATATCAGATAAAGCGGGTATTACATAGCAAAAGCCAGAGTAGAAATTTTGTCTGATTTTTTTTTGAAAGCTTTTAGAATAATTCGTATCACTGAGTAGCAACATCCAAGACTCAGTCAGATATTCTACTTACTAAATTTAGAAATGACCCAAGCATTGCAAGCTCTGAAAGCCCTAATTACTTTATCTTTACAGGAAGGGTAACAAGAATATATTACTGCAAGAACTTAGATCTTGAGAACTCAAGATCTAGAATCAGATTGTCTACACCTCATCACTGTGTGACTAATTGTTGGTTGGCCATCTCATTTGGGATAGGAAAGTTTGTGTGTCACTGATAAACAAATGTCTTGGTGACTATAAATAATAAAGTTTTTGTTATAGTCCACTGTCTACCCACCATAAAGTTTCTAAGTGCCGTGCTTATTATATCACTCAAGTTGTCTTCAGTATGGAATCCAAGCTGACGGAGGTGACCCTCTTTGGGATATTAGTTCACTATAAAAAAAAGCACTACCAGGTCTTGAAGCATCTTAAGCTTCATTACCGATCAGATTTTGTTATTTTCTTCCTTTCCTATGACTGAACCAAGATATAAAAATTCTACCAAATGGAAATAAAAATGATTGCAAATCATTAGGGGACTATTGATATGCTCAGACATCATATTACCTGATATCAAATTGTACTAAGAACTATAGTAACTAAAACATAAAAGTACCATCCCAAACACAACCCCATAGACCAATGGAATAAAATACACTCTCTATAAATAAACACATTATATTTGACAAAAGTGTTTGGAAAACCGCCTATCTACCTACAGAAAAATGAAATAATATCCATTTCTAACATTTGCTATGATGAGGCAATTTCAAAAGAATAGTCTAAGGAACTGGCAAGCCAGACAGAATAGAAGCATAGTGATGACTTCAGAGTTTATAATTCATATGTAAGTCAGATATGAAAGTAACATATACTGCGATTCCATTTCTGTGAAAGTGTTTGGAGTAAATACATGTAGCTTGACAAACCACAGAATTATAATTGAAGCTTAAAGCAAAGAAAACAAATGTCTGATGATATGCAAAGGACTTGCTGCTATTATCACTAGATTAGTCTAAAATTAGAGTGAAGTAATGGCTGGGTGATTTTTTAAATATACTAAAAGCAAATAAGTGGATGAATGTTATGGTAATGTAAGTTATATTTTGATGGTGTTGTTTAAAAAGAAAAGATAATTTAATACATATTAATGAAGCATCATTAAAGATTTTTAAAACAAAAAACAAGACATATAAAAATAAACAAATAGTAAAATTCAATTTAAGATTTTACTAAAATTCATCAATTAAAATCTGAGGTTCAGTGCACACTTTGTCTAATTTGAATTGGTTCTGCTATTTCAAGTCTTTAGTTAAGGTTACTTGAGAAGAGAATCTAAAATCACAAAAGGAAATCAATACAGCAGTTGGCCAAGGCCACATTCAATAGCACTGTCTACCTTGGAGTGCAGTGAGGGAAAACAGCATTCATTAGTCATATAATAACTACAAGGTCTCCCGTTTATCTCAGAAATTCCTCCAAGGAACACAACCATTTCCCGCCTATTATTTCCTATTGATTTTGTCCACCTGCCAAAAGGCAGTGCAGGAAGAGCTAAAGCAGCTGGGAACAGAGAGCTCAAGCAACAGAGAGCACCACACCCTACCCATATGAGGGCATATGGTGTTAACTATTTCTCAAAATTAGCTCGCTTCCCTGAATGTTCAGGTCTCTGGCTTAACTGCCTGGTAAAATCCAGAATTCAATTTATTGCCTGATCCTTATGTTCAAAAAAAATCTTCAGGGCAAATTTTTTTATTTTTGATTGAGATGAAAGATTATAATATTTTCATGTAAGATTTCTTGTCATCATTCTCATAATATTGTTATTATTTGCATGTATGCTAATATCATTACAATCCTAGCTCGCTGATTTTCACTGTGAATGATTATGCTCTTTATCATATTTCCATCATCGAGGATCCCAGGGGACCTCTAGACAGCAAGAACTAGTCTCATTTAATATTTGGGGACGCTTAACATGCATGGTATTTGTTGATTCCTAAGCTCTGTTTAAGTGCCTTACATATTTTATCTCATATACAATGATTGAAACAATCCCATGGGGAAGATACATTCATTGTCATCTACACTTACAAGTAAGAAGCTGGAAAATCAAGCTTGGGACATAGGGCAAGGTCACACAGCTACAGAATGATGAAGGCATCATGAACTGAGGTAGTCTGGTTTTTAAGTGCATACTGAGAACCACAATTCAAGCTGATCCCTTAGGAGAGGAATGCTTCTTCAAAGACAAACCTATTGACCTACATTTGTATTGTTCACAGACACTCCTAATATACAAACTGTAGTCAGAGAAGGACTTTCTGGTGATTATCATTTCTAAGTTATATTTGTTTTTATCTTACAAATCTCAAGTACCATCAACTTAGACTGCTTCCTGCATAATATTTAACAACTGCTTGTAATAAGAACTATGAATTCTTGATCAAATGAAGGACCTAACCTTTGATCACACATGTATTTACTTTGTATTCACTGATGCCACAGTATGTCTGGTACTGGGGATAAAATAGGAACAGGACAGACACAGTCCCTGATCTCATGCTGTTTTATTCTAACAGTTTGTCAGCCTCAGCTTCTATGGACATTTGAGTTAGATCAGCTGTTGTAGGAGCTTATCAACCCAATGCAGGATATTTAGCATCCCTTCCATTATAAAACTGAAAATAACTCTGATTATTGCTAAATGTTACCTGAGGAGGCAAAACCACCAATGGAAGCTGTTCTAGTATGAAGAAGATTAAAAATAAATGAAGCAATAAACCAATAAATGAGAAAAAGTATCAGATGGTGAAAAGTGTTCAGCAAAGTAGTAAAAGATAATTATATTTTAAGAAATATAGTAACTGTGGCTACTGTAGGTTGGGCAGCCAGAACAGCCTCTGGGAAGAGCTTGAATTTAACTGAGCTCTGAACATCAAGGATGAAGGTTATGGGAGACAGGTTTCCAAGGATGGGTTGAGTCCAGTGAGAAAATCTTGACAAAAATGCAGTTTCAATTTATGCCAGGGTCAGAAAGAAGGGCCACATGTACTGAATAGAAAGGGACACCTTCCATCAGTCCTTTATCTCACAGCATTACTACATCCCTAGGATCTCTGCCTTCATTTTCAAATGCCTTCCAAAAGACTTGCTACTGTTACTGTTGCTTTGAGAATAAAGATCAGGAACCATGGCAGAAATTATGGCCTTGGTCTTGAAAGTAAACATCGAGTCCTCTTACTATTTCCTCAGGACAAGGTTCTAGCATCCTCCATTTTTTTTTCTGTTTGCTTGTTTCCCAAGTGTGCACAGTACTTTTCATATCAGAACTCTATATGTAGCACTCACTGACAATCTGGAGCAATGTCAGTTTCATAGTATTCTTAGCACCACAATCCTGCTAGGTAAGTGAACACATTTTATTTTTTAGCATGGCCCATTCTCTATTCCTTTACCCCCATTATAATCTTTTTTGGGGAACAATTTATTTACCCCTGCAATAAAACATACATTTTCAATCCATTTCCTCTTTTCACATTGAAATAAAGTACATTTTTAAAAGTTCTAGCAGCAAGAGCAGTGAATAATAAAAAAAGGAGAGCTGGACAAAAGCAACAAGGCATTGTGTCTTGTGCGATGTTTACATCCTTAATTGAGTTCTTTATACCAAGTAAACATAACTCTTTGAACAGTGTCTTTGTAGATCTCACTGGACTGTCTCTTCCTGGTTCTTCCTGGGGTGCCACCCAGGACCTCCTCATAAGGCCTTCAGTCTCCTCTGCTCAACCCAATACAACCCAATGGATAGATTCCAGACCTGCACCTTTCGTCCAGCCAACAGCCTCCTTTGCTATTAATGTCAGTATCCTCTATCAACAAGGTTAAGACCACTGTCAGTTTCCCTGGAGTATTTAATCTGTTTCCTTTCAGGAAAATAAAAATATTGGATTTTCCACTTTTATCATTTCTTCTTTCTTTTTTTCATTTTTTAAAAATTTACTTATATTTTTATAAATTACAGTTTATTCACTTTGTATCCCCACTATAGGCCCCTCCTTTATTCCCTCTCAATCCCACCCTCCCTCTCTTATCTCCTCCCATGCCCCTCCTCAAGTCCACTAATAGGGGAGGTCCTCCTCTTCCATCTGACCCTAGCCTATCAGGTCTTATCAGGACTGGCTTCACTGTTTTTCTCTGTGGCCTGGTAAGGCTGCTCCCCCATCAGGGGGAGGTGATCAAAGAGCCAGCCCTTGAGTTCATGTCAGAGACAGTTCCTGTTCCCATTAATAGGGAACCCACTTGGACACTGAGCTGCCATTTGTGCAGGGGTTCTAGGGATTCTAGAGTATTTCCATGCATGGTCCTTGGTTGGAGTATCAGTCTCAGAAAAAACCCCTGTGCCCAGAATTTTTTTTATCTCTTGCACTCCTTGTGGAGCTCCTGTCCCCTCCAGGTCTTTCTATCTCCCCCTTCTTTCATAAGATGCCTTGCACTCTGTCCAAACTTTGGCTATGGGTCTCAGCATTTCCTTCAATACCTTGCTGGGAAAAGTCTTTCAGTGTCCCTCTGTGGTAGACTCCTATCTTGTTGCCTGTTTTCTCCCTCTTCTGATGTCCATCCCCTTTGTGTTTCTGCACGAAGATTGATCATCTTATCCACAGTCCTACTCCTTGTTTATCTTCTTTAAGTATACAAATTTTAGTATATTTATCTTATATTATATGTCTAATATCCACTTATAACTGAGTATATACCATGTATGTCTTTCTGCTTCTGGGATACCTCACTGAGGATGATCTTTTTAGTTCCCATCATTTGTTTGCAAATTTCATGATTTACTTTCTTTTAATTGCTGAGTAGTATCCATTGTGTAAATGTACCACAATTTCTTTATCCATTCCTCAGTTGAGGGACATCTGGGTTGTTTCTAGATTCTAGCTATAACAAATAAAGCTGCTACAAACATGGTTGACTAGATGTCCTTGTATACTTCAGCTTATTTTGGATATATGCCTAGGAATGCTATAGCTGGATCTTGAGGAAGCACTATTCCTAATTGTCTGAGAAAGTGCCAGATTGATTTCCAAAGTGGTTGTACAAGTTTACATTCCCACCAGCAATGAAGGAGGGTTTCCTTTTCTCCACATCCTCTCCAGCATGTATGGTCACTTGAGTTTTTGATCTTAGCCATTCTGGTGGTGTAAGGTGAAATCTCAGGGTTGTTTTGATTTGCATTTTTCTGATGACTAGGGATGTTCAGCATTTCTTTAACTGTTTCTCTGCCATTTGATATTGCTCTGTTGAAAATTCTCTTTTTTAGCTCTGTACCCCACTTTTTAATTGGTTTACTAATATCCAGAATATATAAATAACTCAAGAAGTTAAATAGCAGAAAAGCATTTCCTCTTTCCTTAAACTTTCCTTCTCATTCTCTCCTCTTCAGATAAGCTAGCTCTTGCTCTGACTGTTTCATCTTCTGGCAAATTTCCAGGTTTTGCTTGTACATATCTGACAGTTGTTGGAGTTTGGGAAGAACTTCTTTATTGGAAAACTGCCCTCTGCAGAGCAGAAAAGCCAGTTTATTCCAGTCAGTGAGACTGTCTTCCTCATTTTCTTTCTTGGTCAGCTCTTCTCGAGGCTGAGGCTATATAGTGCAGAGCTGTACAAGAGGGGCCAGTTCTTCCTCTTCTTCCTCATAGGCATTATCTCTTCCAAACTAATCCAACAGACCAATTAATGGCTTTAGTACCTTAGGTGGAGGGGAACTCTTTACCTTCTTCACAGTAGGAGGTAGAGGCTTCTTAAAAAATCTTCTGGGGGAAGCTTTCCCTCATTGGTCCTTTTTAATACTTTGCCACTCCCATGTCTTTTTTTTTCTATTTGCTATCTCATTTAGATATTTCTTTCTTGCTATTTGACTTTTTCTTGCCTGGTAGATTTCTTTTTATTGATCTCTTCTTCCCCCGGTGACTCAGGGTCCTGTGGTACACAAACTTCTTGCTGGATGTTGGTGTCATAGTAAGCTTCTGCCAAGGAGTCATGATAGCAGTCAATAGCAGAGTCACGTATATAGCAGTCAGATGATGACTGTTGCCCTTGTTGTTTTGTATCCGAGGACCAATCAGAATTTCTGTTTCCTCCTCTCCAATCTCAAAAATATTTTTGACCCTGATAGTAATGCTTGTGATTAGACTGGTCCCCAGAATCACTTTTTCATTTTCTAGTGGCCAGTTTTACAGGTACCATAATCCCATCAACACTAAATGATGGATGAAGGTCCTGCAATATCTTCATGATTCAAAGAGTTTCTGCATGGGAGTTGAGGTCTAGAGAGCCGTAGGTGTGACCCATGGGTCCAGTTCTGTTCTTAATGATATAGATGGCAGAAGTGAGATGGAGGTAGGGCTCCAGGACTTCAACTATCGTGACAGATATATTTTAGCATGATTGTTTTGCTCTCTAGCCTAGTGTGTCTCACCAGACCACGACTTTTTCTCAGTCTCTTCAGAAAGTAAGCCCTTCCCTTCAACAGTGAGGAAAGTATTTTTCAGTGTCTCTTTTTATATCCCAATCTTGATTCTTGTCCTTCTTCCCACTTCCTGAGCTCATGTTCCTTCTCGGCTTGTCATGGCTGGTTGGATTTTTTATCTGAAGGTACTGGTATGGATATTTTCTGAGGTTGAGGATAAGATACTAGTTCCTGCCTGACTTTGGGCCTTTGCAGAATGAACATGAAGACTGATGCCCAACAGTACAAAGTTTTCAGTACCCAAATTCTGGTCTTGGTAGATACTTAAGAGTGACCTCTTTGTCATGGATCATTAGAGCTCCCTGGTTGACCTTCATGCATCCAAAGGCATCCTTTTAGGAGTGAAAATTCCAAGCAGACATAGCTGTAGTCATAACCTATGTTATACTCCTTCAACTGCAATTCCTCTACAGGTGTGCCATGAGAAGTCCTAAATGCATTGAGAACCTCTTCTTTTGTGTCATTTTTCTACCAACCCACTTAATCAAATAAGCTTGTTAGGTTTCTCTTCACTTGTCCCAGTCCTATATTCTTGACTCTGGAGGTCCTATTGGATATCTCAGGACATTTTGCGCTGAAGAAAAGACTTACTCTGGCCATAACAAAAAATATGGCTTCCTGAAAACCTATGATCCACATCACAGTATTTAATGCTTCTGTAATCAGTGTTATGTTGGCCAAGAAAGTCCAAATCACCATTTTCTTTAAACAGACCAGCATCAGAGGTCTGTTGCTTACCTCAGAAAGCTTTGGCTTATCTTGGTCTTTAACAGGACGTTTGCTGTTCTGAAAGTCTGACGGAAATTCATTTCCAAAGGTTTAATTTTGTGTTTCTCCTTCTCTTGCTTCTGAATATTCAAATTCCCCCTACAAAACACCAAAAGCAGGCCTTTCTACTACATCGGCACCTGTGGATTATTCTCTCTTATTCATATGTATACCAAAATGTTCTCTTGTTAGAAGGCTGAATGTGATCCAAAAATTTGGGATCTACAGGAAGCATCTCCCTACCTTTAAATTTCAAATAAGGTCCTAACTCATCCTAAACTCTTGGTAAGTACTAGAACGTGTATACCTCTGAAACCCAAATGTGGTATATCCCTGTTCCTAAAGCGTAGATCAGTAATAGCTGAAACTTGGCCTCTAAGTCTGCCTGTTCCCCATCTTTATTCCCAAAGTCCAAGTCAGATACATCTCTGTTCCAAAATCAGAACAAGACTGATCTCTGGACATAAAATCCAAATCTGATAAATTTCTTCCCCTAAAACCTACATGAGATCCACCTTAGTCTCTAAAATCTAAATCATAAGTGTCCCAGTCTAAAGTCAGATGGAAGAACATCTCTACTTCTGAAGTCTACAGTGTGAGAATCCTTGTTTCTCTAATTCATATGAAGTGTCTCCCTGCCTCAATAATCTATAAGAGTACCATCCTCACCCATATAATCTATAGGTGGAACTTTTCTATCCTGAAAATGCCCAGAATGTATATTCCTTTTCCTCTAAGTCCAACTATTCTGAATTTCTGCTCTGGAAAACTGAAGATGAAAAAATTTCTCCTTCTGTAATAATGTCCAGGTCCCTCCCCTCCTTGATAGTCACCATGTAGTCCATCTCTAGCCCCATAGCTGAAAGAATGTTCCTCTACATTTGCAAAGGGAGTCCTGAATGGCCCTGGAAATCAAAGGGAAGTGAATCTCTGCCAGGAAAGTTGCCAGAGTGTCTCTCTTGAGCATGACTGTTAAGGGGAGGAAGAGGACAATCCCTGTTCCACCCAGGAGCAAACCTTTCTTCTTGGATCCAAATGTAGAAATAAAGACAGGGTTATTCATATTGTCCAGAGAGTTTGAAATTTACACATCAGCATATTCTTCTCTAATCACCTCATAATCTTCTGTAAACACATTTGGGGAACAGAGTTCTATAAAAATGTCCTAAATCTGTATAAAACAGCAAGTTTTGCTATTTTAAGACAAGGTGTCAAAGTAAAGTTATGCTCCCATATCAGAACACAAGATAAGCCAACACAAGGTTTGCCACATGACTGCTGCATAAAAAACCTTCACCCAATCTGAAATTGTCCTGTGCTGGTAGCAGGTCCAGAATTCCCCCACATCTCTCTCTGTATCAAGAAAGCTCTGGTATGTAGATTTTTTTCTTCTTTTTAAATATTATCATTTATTACAATATATTCAATTTGTATCCCAGCTGTGATCCCTTCCTCATCTCCTCCCAATCCTCCTCTCCCTCCCTCTTCTCTCCCTGTGCCCTTCCCCCAGTCCACTGATAGGGGCAGTCCTCCTCCCCTTCTCTCTGACACTAGCATTGCCAGGTCTTATCAGGGCTGGTTGCATTGTCTTACTCTGTGTCCTGGCAAGGCTGCACCTCTCCCAAGGGGGAGGCGATCAGAGAGCCTGCCACAAAATTCATGTCAGAGAAGGCCCCTGCTCCCCTTACTAGGGACCCCACTTGGATCCTGAGTCTATGGGCTACACCTGACCTGGGGTTTTAGGACCTCTCCATGCATTGTCGTTAGTTGGGGTATCATTTTCCTCAGGGCTGCCAAGGCTCAGTTGTGGTTCTGTTGGTCTCCTTTTGGAGTTCCTGTCCTCTCCAGGTCTTTCTATCTCCAACTTCTTTCATAAGATTCCTTGTATTCTACCTGAAGTTTGGCTATGAGTCTCAGCATCAGCTTCAATACCCTGATCAGAAGAGTCTTTCAGACTCTGTGGTAGCTCCTTACCTGTTCCCTGTTTTCTCCAAATTCCAAAGTCTATCCCATTTGCCCTTCTGAATGAGGATTAAGCATCTTTCCTAGGTTCTTTCTTGTTGTTTAGCTTCTTTAGTAGATTTTAGTAGGTTTATCCTATATTATATGTCTAATAACCACTTATAAATGAATATATACCATGTGTATCTTTCTGTTTCTGGGTTACCTCACTCAAGATGATCCTTTCTAGTTCCCACCATTTGCATGAAATTTTCATGGTTTCCTTGTGTTTAATTGCTGAGTAGTATTTCATTGTGCAAATGTACCCACAATTTCTGTATCCATTCCTCTGCTGAGGGACATCTAGGTTTTTTTTTTTCCAGATTCTGGCTATTACAAATAGAGCTGCTATGGACATGGTTGAGCAAATGTCCCTATAATTAAAAAATGGGGTATAGAGCTAAACATTCTCAATAGAGGAATATCAAATGTCAGAGAAAATTTAAAGAAATATTCAATGTCTTTAATCATCAGGGAGATGCAAATCAAAACAACCCTGAGATTTCACCTTACACCAATCAGAATGGCTATGATAAAAAACTAACCATTAACAACCATATGCTGGAGAGGATGTAGACAAAGGGGAACCCTCCTCCATTGCTGGTGGGAATGTAAACTTGTACAACCACTTTGGAAATCAATCTGGTACTTTCTAAGAAAATTAGGAATAGTGCTAGCTGAAGACTCAGCCATACCACTCCTAGGCATATATCAAAAATACACTCAAGTATGCTACAAGGATATTTGCTCAACAATGTTTGTAGTAGCTCTATTCATAGATTTTTTTTACCACATTCTAGCAAGGAAGTACCAGTGGTTGCTTTGAAGATAGGCATGAAACCTAAATCAAGCTGAAAATTTATCTCCAGAACTTTTCTTGTAGCTACTGAAAGCTCTTTATTGGTTTAAAAGAGTTTTGAAAGCAGTGTAGCTCCCACGGATGGCTCCTTCTCAATAGCCACCAAGTACCCAGAGTCACAGAGACCGGAACTTCCTCCTGATGGACTCTTCAGCACTTTTTTTTAGAAGCTAATGTTTTCTCACTCAGTGAGTATTACTTGATCAGCAAATAAGAGAATGTAGGAATCATTTGGACCAAATTAGATAATAAATACAAGTTCTGTTATAACTGGAACATAGTGACTGGCCAATAGAAAATAAAAGCTCTCTTGCTGTTATTATGGCCACTATTTTGATTTTATTGTTGTAGGCACTTTTGAAAAGAAAAGAAATGTTAAAATATAAGCTTATTTTCTGGAAGGAAGTCATAGTATGTGGATATTATGTTCTCTTTCCTAGCAGGTTGACTATTGGACAGATGATAGTACAAGTTAGTATAATCCATCTTCTGCTCAACATTGTTTTAGAATTAAGTAGAATAGATTAACTGTTAGATTCTTGTTTATATTATTCATATAAATCAACTCAGAAAGAATGATTTCCTTAAAAGAATAGTTTAGTAACTGTTACATGGTTTGATCCAGCCACATAGTGCTGAGATGGGTCTTTACATTATTTCTTTTATTTTTGAGATGATAATAATATAATTAATCCCCTCCTCTTCCTCCTTTTAAACCTTCTCATACAACCTTCCTTGAGACAAAGACCATTGCAGAACACCTCAACCAATTAAAAATACATAGGCATGAAAAAAATCCCAAAGACTATACATTCAATACAACACACCCACCTAAAATTATAGTATCATACCAGAAGAGGGGCAGAAAGATTGTAAGAACCAGAGGATCAAGGAGTTTGCTGTGATATTGTGTCTCCTAGGAATGTTAGCATCTACAGCCATTCTCACCAGCGTGACTGCCTAATAATTAGTTGCACAAGAACAATAGTATACATGCTAAGACGGACAGGGAAAACCAAAGGGGCTTTCAACTCTACACAAAGAACTATAGACAAATAACGAATGATGAGAGGTTTAGAAATAGCCTTCCCTCTGTGGCAGGCTCCTGACTTGTTCCCTGTTTTCTCTTTCTTCTGATGTCCATCCTCTTTGCCCTTCTGGATGGGGATTGGGCATTTTAGCCAGAGTCCTCCCTCTTGATTAGTTTCTTTAGGTGTACAGATTTTAGTAGGTTCATCCTAGAGTATATGTCTATACGAGTGAGTATATACCGTGTGTGTCTTTCTACTTCTTGGATAGCTCACTCAGGATGATCCTTTCTAGTTCCCACCATTTACCTGCAAATTTCATAATATCCTGGTTGTTTTATTTTTTCTGAGTAATATTCCATTGTGTAGATGCACCACAATTTCTGTATCATTCTTCAGTTGAGGGGCATCTGGGTTGTTTCCAGCTTCTGGTCTCGGAAAGGCTCTGCCCTGCAGACTATCAAAGCAGATGCTGAGACGTATGGCCAACACTTGGGCACACTGCAGGGAATCTTATGAAAGAAGTGGGAAATGGTAAGTTCTGGAGAGGACAGGAACTCCACAAGGAGAGCAACAGAATCAAATTATCCGAGCACAGGGGTCTTTCCTGAGACTGATACTCCATCTAAGTACCATGCACGGAGATAACCTAGGACCCCTGCACAGATGTAGCCCATGGCAGCTCAGTGTCCAAGTGGGTTCCATAGTAATGAAAACAGGGACTGTCTCTGACATGGACTGATTGGCCTGCTCTTTGATCACCACTCCCAGAAGGGGGAGCAGTCTTACCAGGCCACAGAGGAAGACAATGCAGTCAACTCCTGATGTGACCTAATAGACTAGAATCAGAAGAAAGGAAAAGAAGACCTCCCCTATCAGTGATCTTGGCAAGGGACACAGGTAAGGAAGGGAGGGATTGGGACTGAAGGATGGAGGGAACTACAGAGGTATATAAGGTGAATAAAGTGTAATTAATAAAGATTTAATAAAAAATAAAAAAAGAAATAGCCTTCCCAAGGGAAGACGACATCAGTTAGTACTTATTATTTTAATTACTGTTGATAATTAAATGGCAAGAAAACTCATGCAAAAGGAAAATGTAATTTTAAAATTACTAATATAAAATGTTATAGATTAGATAAGAATAATATTTTCATACATATATGTCAAAATTCATATGTATTGCTAAATTATTATTTGTAGCTTTTGTGTGGCTATGAATGTAATGAATTTATCATCTATCATTTCAGAATATTACTATCAATATTTTTCTACAACTGTTCTGAACACACAGGCACATGTATCCAAATATATTAACATATAATGCCTTCTGTGTGGAATGTTCTAGAGCGCTTAAGAACTCTGTGTGAATAGATAGATTCTTGGGCTTCTGGTGCATTGTAGTTTCATTCTTCTGATTGTCTATTAATTTTTTCCAATTCTCAACCAATAAACTTGAGATGAGACATGACCAAATATCCAGATAAAGAACACATCACCCAGCGCCAGCTTGAGAACAAAAGTAAACTCCCATTAGTATAATTGGCTTAGGTGTGATGATCATGTGACTCCTTTCAGTTTGAACAGTGTACCTCAGAAGACATGCAAGGGTTCCCTACCCCCTTTTTTATTAGACCTCTCCAATCCCTGGAGCCTGCAAATGAAATAACTCAGAGCATAGTTCTGCCAAGAGTGCTGGTAATTTTTGATCTCCCTATGTCTGTATCTGTGTAAATTTGAACTGTGTCCTCCTTAATTACAGAAGCAAATTAATTCCTGTTCCTACTTTACCTGATTTGAGAAGCTTTTAATCACACAGTTGAAGTGGTGTTGATTATAACATCTACAAATCAGGGTAGCCAAACTTGGATCTTAAGTCCCCATCTCTCTGCTGGAAAACAAGTTCATTTTTAGTATATACCAATAGCCATACAACGAAAGCACAGTAAGCCCTGGCTAGGCAGAAACACATGGCCCATCAAAACAAGTCATGCCACCTGTCTCCTGTTGGAAAAGCTTTCCTTCCGTACATTTCAAATGTACCCTCTATGTTCAGGGTCTTTAAATGCCAAGCATGATAACTCCTCAAGTTCTACAAGCAAATCAAAACTATAAAATTTCCATGAACATCGTTCAGCAAAGAAAATCTTACAGCTGGATTATGCAGTTTTCCCCCCTGTGAAGTTGGATTTGGAAGAGAAATTTGTAGTTCAATATTACAAAAAGTTATTTCTCCATCTGTTCTCTTCAAGTTTACAAATAAAACAACAGCGTTCTTAACGTGTGTCATGTTCCTGCAAAGCACAGACTGCCCACTCACACTGAAGTGGTATTTCCAAGGTATAACGCAATGGTAATTTCTCACCACTATTGGTCTTGGTTAATTTTGGAATGAATTTCTCAACTGTACAGAAAATTTTGTATCACTTAAAGACATCAACAGAGCATCTAGAGCAAATACATACGTGTGTGCATATATATATGCATACATATATATATGTGTATATATATGTATATATATGAAGTAGTCTCATATATTCAAAAGACATTATGACCAAACAGACTTTTTTATATTTACATTTTTAAGGGAACAACTTATATCCATTTTAAAACCTTGTTATGTCCTTAATCTCTCTAGCCTTTCACACATAACAACTTCTCTGTACCTCTCCCATGGAATTTAACATTTGCTTCCTTTATTATCTTTAAATGTGGACAAGTTTTATCTTTTCCATAAGAGCGTGGGCTCCTTGAGGGAAGGGATTTTGTTTATCCTTGTATCTCAGGCATGACATCGCACAGTGATTTGTAGTATTTTGTGTTCCATAAATATTAGAGAAGGAAAATGTTTTTTAAAATGTGGTTTACAGCAGGGCAACCACACATAGAAATAGAAATATTTGGCTCCTGTAAAAATAGATTGAAATTGTAAAAGTTCATAAATTCTAAGCTCAAATTCCAGAAATTTATTCTTTATGTAAGTTAAATACTCATTCCTATAGATTAATCCATTTGTTACTTAAATGTCCATAAAATACTTTCTGGAATTTAACAACCGAAGCAAAATTAAAGTTAAGTTCTATGAGGAGACAAGAATTTTCTCTATTTTCCCCAGATCTTAGTATTTTATTTACCCATTGACTTCATAGAATTTTATCATTTTCCTTTTATTAATCTTACTCAGTCTGGGTATGAGGCAAAGGTATTGTGGTAGAATTAGAAGTTTCCAACAAAAGTGTCTTTAATGCTAGGACTTTTAAATGTGGAAACTAAAAGGGGTTTTGTGTGTGTGGTTGGTAGAGAAAATGTCATGCAAAAAGGAAAGGAGAGAGGCAGGCAGAACAAAGGAGTTGGTCCATCCTGGAAAGGCTTCTGGAGTGAGATAAAAAGATACCCTGCTGACAAAAACAACTGTTTCTGATAGAATAATAGCCAAAGTGTCTATTTCCCTGTGTTTGTAAAATGTGTAAATACGTCATTGTTTTTGTTACCTTCAAAGTCTACATTTTTTCTATTTGAAAATGTGATATGGTACTATTTATTTGTCATTTTAGTTTCTCCCATTTTCAAATAAACTGTTCAATGCATATTTAATTGAACTATTAAAATAAAGTAGAAAAAGAGCCTAATAATGGTAATGAAAAATAGCTTTTGAAACTAGGCGATTACAAATCATCTCTGTCAAAAAGACCATTTGATATGTTTCTTTCATAAAGGTATGACAGAATTACATGTTCATCTGATAAAATATAAACAGAGAAAAACTATATTTATAATTATCCACATAGAGTCTTTAATTCTATGACTGGCATAGAGATGCATTTCTGTTGAACAAAATATCTATTTTAAATGATTGTAACTAATCCCAAAAAAAACAAGAAAAATATTTCTTCCACTACTCTGTCGATACTCTCTCCATTCACAATTAAGTTATACAAAATAAATACTTGAGGCTTTTGCTGTTGCTTGCTTTCTATAGAAGTACACCTTTAAAAGCTTCCTCTGCCCTTAAATTCTCACCTTATTTGATGTTTCCCACTTCTCCTACATAGTGAAGCACCCAAGTTCAGACCAAGATCAGAGTTCTTTAGGCCTATAGAGTTAAGGTAGGAACTCTGTTCCTTAGTGTCATTTTATTGTAGATTATCTTGTATGTTGGTTTTGTCCCTGAACCATAAAAATGAGGAACAGGACCTTGAGAAAAGAAAGGAGGAAATTTTCCAAATAAAATAGAAGAAGCTTGGCAATTGAGAGGGGACCCAAAAATGGTCTTCCAGTAAGAAGAGAATTTTTGTGTGTTTTTTTTTTTTAATATGTTTCAGAACAAAGAAAGTAGTTGTAATTGGTGGGAAAGAGATATCACTGATATTGAAAGGACCCTCAAGTATGTCTTGCCTTTTTACCCTTTTGCCTTTGGTGCTCACAATGAATGGAATAGGCAAGACTTGGTACCTTAAATAGCTTGTATTCTTGGGTTTTTATTATTAGAGGCTTACAGTTGGGATCCTCTTGATGGAGTTTTTGCCTCTAGCTATCCCTGCCAGGATGCTGCAACAAATGTTCCCACTGGATGGTCATATAGTATGTTATCACACAATGTACTCAGTGGAACCACTAGACTTTGATGTGTGTCTTGTAGAGGGTACCTTCTTGTGACTAGTTGTAGCCCCTTGTCTCTGTTTGTCTCATTTGAAGTCTATGCCCTATCTTTATCCATCTCTCCATATAAACGCCTAATAGTAAGTCTTTAATCCTGATGAGGTTTTTGTTCATCAGACAAAACCTTTGTCCCTCTTATGTGTTAGAGTCTATCTTTGCTTCTTAAGGTCAATACTTGGCACTGTAGTAACCTTTCTGTTTCTGGGTATCCTTGGTAACTCCTCTGAGGTTTTGGAAAGACACATTCGGCTTGATTGGAAACCCTTCCAGGGAATATTACTTGCTCCTAGTTTGACTTGCTGAATCTATCTGAAGGAAGATGGTTATGGTCTCAAACAGTGGAGTTGCACAGTGAGCATGGGCCAGAAAGGAGGTGAAGCACATTCCTCTTAGTACATTACTCAAAACTTGTATTGTTTTTGTTTTGTTTTGTTTTGTTTGTTGTTGTTGTTGATGCTTTGTGCTTGGTATGATCTCAGTTATTCCTATGCATTAAGCTAAAGCTAGGAAGGATTGGCATTAGCTAGCATGTCCTCACTGTGTGGATAAGAAAGTTCAAGAGGATAGAATTATCAGAATGGAGGGGGGGGGCAGAAACTACATTGTTTAATATTTTAAAACTTTCCCAAGAAATAGGAAATAAAATGTCTGTGAGGTTATATGGAAGAAAATTAGCATAAAGTTGAAGTTAGAAGAAGAAATTAGCATAAATTAGAATAAAGCCCTCTGATTTTGCTGATCTCTCTGCCTCCAAGCAATTCTATAGAACTGAACCTGGAAACTCTTTCAAAACTTGAAACTTTCAACAAAGGCTTTCTTTCTTATTGCACATTTCTCCACAGACTTCGAGGTATACCCTGAACTATCTCTAGGGAGAAATCTTTGTTTTCTTGAATAGACTATTTTCATGTATAAAATATACCCAATACCAATAACTGGTCATTCTGACTTTGCCCTTTATTATCTGGTTAAGTCATATATCCAAATTTCATTTCAATTTTTTTAAATAAAGCATTCCTTTCCAAACCAAAGGGATATATCCAGTACCTCTTTTTTTTCCATTAGTATTTAAAAGTTCTTTAACTAAGAAACTGTCACTAAAGCCAGAACATTTCTATATGTGTTTCTTGTATTTTGCATTCCAGGAATTTTTTATTTATTACATCTTTTTGTACCTCTTCCAAGAATAAACATTTGCTCTCATATGGAGGAACTATGATTAACTTGATAAAGCTAAAACCTATAAATTAATGAGCACTGCTCTCCATTTTATTTCAAAACACCTCAAACAGTTCAGAGCAATAAGCTTCTAACATGCTATTCGGGTCTATGCACTGCCTCTGAGCTGTGGACATGCATAAGCAATGTTTATGTCCTGGTCATTTTCTGCTTTTAAGTCTACCTTTCCAAAGTAGGATTAAGGAACCTGAATCCTCTTTCACCCATGTTATGAGAATACAGAAATGTGATACCTACTCTGCCACTCAAATGTACATGCATGATAGCATAGATTCTAAAGAAAGGAGGTAGATATCTCTAGCCACGAGGCCATTCATATTATAGCATTTAAGGTGAAGAGAACACTCCATTGCTTACAAATAGCAGTAGCAATGTTTCCAGTATCCAGACTGGAAATTATTAAGAGGACGCAGCAGCGAAGGGTGCCCTTTTCCCTTTGGAAGGCTCATTAAATGCTATTGACCATTGTCCTTTAGTGGGTGGCTCAGGATTGTTTCCACTGACTACTTGAGAAACGTAGCTCACAAATAACTTTTCAAAAGTTCTTCTACTGATTAAATGCTTGCAATGTTAAATAATTATACTTACTCAATAACAAAACAATTATTCATAGAATATTACATCTATGTACAAAATGAATTAATTTTCTTCATCCATATTAACATGCCACACTGTCACTGAGACTCAGGAACAAAACGCAATTGCTAGGAATATGTTTCATATCCCAAGGGACATGGTGATACCATCTTACTGTCATAATAAAATTTCACATGATTATACTTTCGTCATTTCATTTTAGTCATTAAAACAAGTATTTTTTGTGTATAGTTCTATTATTGGTCTTTATTTTAGTAATACTCTATGAGAACTACAGTTGCTCTTCCAGATATAATTATCCTAAACACTAAGATAATCATTCTGTGAACAATTACTGAGTACTTTGTATAATGAGTACCAACAAGGAAAGGTACAGAGTTAATAATAGTTGAGAGCTACAGTTTTCCTGGAGCTTTCACTGTCACAGTTCCCATGGAATAAGACTGTATCCAAACTAGAAAGTTTTTCATTAAACCTCCATTGGTTTCTATTCATTTAACAAATGATTGTTCTTTGCATGGGATTATTTAATCCTAAGGCTATCAAAGAAAAAAAAAAGCTACTTGTTTTGTTCCTTTTGGCCTTCTTGATAATAATGAGAAATGTTTCAAGAATTTCAGGATATTATTATTATATTTCTCCTTTCTTTTCAGGGAGAGGGGGACAAGTCAGATAAATCACTTATGTATGTCCACTTGTGACTGTCACGCAAGAATCCAAGAGTAAGCCAGCCACCCATCCTAGTCCCATTTGCACAAAAACCTGCTTTGCAGTATCAATAACTAATTACATCAAAGTTCTTCCTCAACAACACAGATTGATAGTTTCATTATAACATTTAATTAGAGTTGTTTTTAATTTATCAGGAAGAAATGGTCTAATTGGTGAAAGAACAGGTATTACAGGTCACAGGGAGAAAACATAACTGAATAACAGAAGATAGCAAAGTTCTTCAGGAGAACCAACTTGCACTAATATCTTCAGGAAGGCATTCTGTAGATAAAAGCAAGCTAGCCATCTGTCACACCAAACCAACACAGATGAACTTTATCAATGTTAACCTGTGTAGGACATGCATGGAAGAGCTCAAACACCAGAGACAGGCTCCTTTGTAACTCAGTTCAGTCTTCTCCCCATACTCTGAAACCATCCCAGTTTCCAGGAAAAAGAAATAGGCTTTTATTATCTGAAAGTAGCTCCTTTCTGAATATTGCATACTAACTTTATTGTGTTACACAAATTTGTAAGAAGCATTACTTTTTGCTAAAGGATAACAGGAGTTAATCTCTTAGCATATCTAGCCAGGTGTTTCACTGGTTTCTTTTTAGGGATGGTCCACTGTTGAATCATTTAGGGTTCTCCAGAAATACAGAACAAGCATGTGCATACACACATACCCACTTGAGCCTACCAGGTGGCCTCCATATTTCATACTCAGGACTACAACAGCAATAATACCAAGGAGCTGGATCACTCACTTGTGGTGACTGGCAAATTTGAAAGCTGAAGGGTGTGCTGGTAGTCATTTCCAACAGAACCAATAACAATGTAATAAAGCTGCATGCCAAGGGAAGCAGGGATAAGCCAGGATTCCCATGAACCTTCTCTATGTACCTGTCACCATCTGTCCATCATGACCTAAGAACAATTTTTTTCTGCTTTATATCTGCCTTCTAAGAGACTCTCACCTTCTAAGTCATATGCAAGTTCTTCTTTGGGTAAGCCTGCCTTTTATCTGTTAATAACAAAGAGATGTTTTTCTTAGTTGAACACTTTCACAGCAATACTTGAATATTCTAAGTATTAGCTAAACTGACACAACACATTCAGGTTGTCTAGAAAATGTTCAAAAGGAATCTCAGATCTTCAGTGGAGTCCAGATTTATAGGCAGATTCTTGAAGTGATTTTCGTTGGAAGTAGAAATGAAACTGATTTCACTTTGGGTAACAAGAAAAGATAGCACAACATACATGGGAGAGTGAGGAGGGGCAGAGACTTTTTAAAATGCAACCAAAATTCATGACATCTCTAAGACCATCCGTGAGTCACAGACACTTAAAGAGCAAACAGGTTTGCATTTGACACACCTCATTATAATTCATCAATGTTCTAAGTCTGGGTTCTAAATGCTCAAGTAAAGATAAGTCTAAATGTTGCCATTATTCAAATTTCTGGAGGGGCTGGGGGGTAGCTTAGTGGGTAAAGTACCTGTTGTGCCGATATGAGGATATGAGTTCATATTGCCATAACTCATATAAAGGCTAGGGATGGGAGCCCTTATGTAGCCCCAGCACTGGATGATGGGATGGGAGCCCTTATGTAGCCCCAGCACTGGATGATGGGATGGGAGCAGGGAAGGAAAGAGGTGAATGCCAGGGACTTTCTGGCCAGCCAGTATAATCAACATGTCAAGCTCCAGGTTCAACGAGAGACTGTCTCAAATTAAGAACGACAGAAACAATGGAAAACACCTAATAGTCTCTGCTCCTCACACATGCACACACAGGCAAGAACACGCCTACTGCAAACAAACATATGCACAAAGCGTATAACACACACATACACACAAACACACACAAATGTGCATGTAAGCAGGTGGTCACACACAGATAGACCCTCTATAAATACTTCATAAAATACTTTTCCTTTTATTTAATTTTCTTTCTTTTGGTTGATATAATACAAAATACTATTTTTTCTTATTCTTTCATTGAAGGACCTATAGAATAAAAATAAATAAATATTAAAATAAAATATAAGTTATATTTGGGAGGTGGGTGAAACTGCCTTGTCATTTTGAGACAAGGGACTTCAAAAAAATGCTGCTAATTTTGACCATCTACTGCTGTGAATGCAGCCTACCATTAAGAGTAATTGGTTCATAATATTCCCTGTACTCTGCCCAGAGTTTGGCTATGAGTCTTAATATCTGGCTCGATACCCTGCAGGGGAGAGCCTTTCAGAGGCCCTCTGTGGTCAGCTCCTGTCCTGTTCCGTGTTTTCTCCCTCCTCTAATGTCCATCCTCTTTGCCTTTCTGAATGGAGATTGAATATCTTAGCCAGAGTCCTCCTTCCTGGTTAGCTTCCTTAGGTGTGCAGATTTTAGTATATTTATTCTATATCATATGTCTAGTATCCACTTATGAGTGAGTATATACCCTGTGTGTCTTTCTGTTTCTCAGGATTATCTTTTCCAGTTCCCACCATTTACCTGCAAATTTCATGATTTCCTTGTTTTTTATTGCTGAATAATATTCCATTGTGTAGATGTAGCACAATTTTCTGTATCCATTCCTCAACTGAGGGGCATCTGGGCTGTTTCCAGCTTCTGGCTATTACAAATAAAGTTGCTACAAACATGGATAAGCAGATGGCCTTGTTGTATACTTGAGCATATTTTGGATATATGTCTAGGAGTGGTATAGCTGGATCTTGAGGAAGCACTATTCCTACTTGTCTGAGAAAGCACCAGATTGATTTCCAGAGTGGTTGTATAAGTTTACATTCCCACCAGCAGTGGAGGAGTATTCCCCTTTCTCCACATCCTCTCCAGCATGTGTTGTCACTTGAGTTATTCATCTTAGGCATTCTGATGGGTGTCAGATGAAATCTCAGGGTCATTTTGATTTCCCTGATGACTAAGGACATTGAACATTTCTGATGGGTGTCAGGTGAAATCTCAGGGTCATTTTGATTTCCCTGATGACTAAGGACATTGAACATTTCTTTAAGTGTTTCTCTGCCATTCAATATTCCTCTATTGAGAATTCTCTGTTTAGCTCTGTATCCCATTTTTTAATTGGGTTACTTAATTTGTTGTTTAATTCTTGAGTTCTTTATATATACTGGATATTAGCTCTCTGTCAGATACCGGGTTGGTAAAGATTCTTTCCCAATCAGTAGGCAGTCATTTTGTTTTGATGACAGTGTCCTTGGTTTTACAGATGCGTTTCAGTTTCATGAGGTCCCATTTATAGATTGTTGTACTATAGAGTAACAGTAATAAAAACTGCATGGTACTTGCATAGAAACAGCATGGTGGATCAATGGAACTGAATAGAAGACCCAGAAATCCATGAATTAATTTTTGATCTTGGTGCAAGAGATGTTGGTGTTCTATACAAGAAGTCTCCTGTGGCAATGCTTTCAGGGTATTCCCTGATTTTTCTTCTACTGGGTTTAGTCTGGTTTATGTTGAGATCCTTGATCTACTTGGATTTGAGTTTTGTGCAAGGGTGATAGATATGGATCTATTTGCATTCTTCTATATATGGATATCCACTTACAACAGCACCATGAGTTGAAGATGCTTTCTTTTTTCCCATTGTATGGGGGTTTTTTTTGCACATTTGTCAGAAATCAATTTTTCATAAGTATGTGGACATATTTCTGGGTCTATGGTTTCATTCTAATGATCTACATGTCTGTTGTTATGCCAATACCATGTTGGGTTTTTTTGAGGGGGGATTAAATTATTACTAGGTAGTACAGCATAAAATCAAGGATGATCATACCTCCAGTTGTTGCACAGGATTGCTTTAATTATCCTGGATTTTTAATTTTTGCATGTGACGATGAGAATTTCTCTTTCCAGGTCTGTAAGAATTGTGTTGAAATTTTTATTGGAATTACATTGAATCAGTATATTGTTTTTAGTAAGATAGCTACCTACCAAACCATGGTCATAGGAGATCTTTCCATCTTCTGATGATATGTTCTTCACTGTCTTTTTTTTTTTTTTAGAAACTTAAAGTTTTTGTCATATATGTCTTCACTTGCTTGGTTAGACTTACACCAAGATGTTTTTATACTATTATTTGTGACTATTGTGAAGGATGTTGTTTGTTAATTTCTGTTTTCATCCCATGTATTGTTTGTATAGAAAAGGGCTACTCATGATTAGTTTTTTTTTTAAAGTTAATTTTGTATCCAGCCACTTTGCTGAAGGAGTTTATCAACTGTAGGAGTTTTCTGGTAGAATTTTGGAGGTCACTTCTGTACGCTATCATATCATCCGTAAATAGCAATATTTTTACTTCTTCCTTTCTTATTTTTATCCTCTTGATCTTCTTAAGTTGTCTTATTTATTTAGCTATAATTTGAAGATCTGTATTGGATAGATATGGAGAGAGTGTGCAGGTTGTTTTGCCCCTGATTTTAATGTAATTGCTTTAAATTTCTATCCATTTAATTTGATGTTGGCTTTTGGCTTGTCATATGTTGCATTTATTATGCTTAGTGTGTGCTTTGTATCTGTGATCACTCCAGGATTTCTTTCCTCATGTTTCTTATTTATTTATTAATTACAGTTTATTCATATTCTATCTCCCTCCCTTGTCTGTAGCACCCTTCCTTGTCTCCTCCCAGTCCTACTCACCCTCATTATTATCCCCCATACCCCTTTCTCAGTTCACTGATAGGGGAGGACCTATCAAGTCTCATCAGGCTGGTTGCATCATCTGCCTTTGTGACCTGGCAGGATGCAACTCCCAGGTGGAGGTGATCACTGAGTTCATGTAAGAGACAGCCCCTACTCCCCCTCCCCTTACTAAGGAACCCACTTGGAACCTGAGCAGTTTATGGGCTTCCTCTGAGAAGGAGGTCTAGGTCCTCTCCTTGCATAGTCCTTGGTTTGGAGTATCAGTTTCTGCCAAACCCTTTGGGCCCAGAGTTTTGCGTACTGTTGGTGTCCTTGTGGAAGGATGACACATGATGGAGAGGTTGTGGAGAAAGGGGAACACTCCAAATTTTTAATTGAAGAAGTGTTGGACTTTGTCTAATGAGATGATCATGTGTTTTTTTTTTTCCAGTTTGTTTATATGGTGGATTCTATTGATGGATTGTTGAAGATTAAACAATCCCTGTGTTTCTTGGATGAAGCCTACTTGATTGGGTGGATGATGTTTTTGATGTGTTCTTAAATTTGATTGGGGAGCATTTTATTGAGTATTTTTGCATTGATGCTCACAGAGACATTGGTCTGAAATTCTCTTTGTTGAGTTTTTCATGTATTTTAGGTATCAGAGTGACTATGAACTCATAAAGTGAGTGTGGCAATATTCTTTCTGTTTCTATTTTTGAAATAATTTGAGGAGTATTGATATTAGCTCTTATTTAAAATTCTGGTGTAATTCTGCACCAAAACCATTTGGCCTTGTGCTTTTGGGGAGGGGGGGATTTTATTGACTACTTCTATTTCTTAAGGGTTATAGGACTATTTAAGTAGTTTATCTGATCTTGACTTAAGCTTGGTAAATGATATTTATCAAGAAAAATGTCCATTTCATTTTCTATTTTTGTGGAGTACAGGTTTTTGAAATAACACCTAATGATTCTTTGAATTTTTTTTGTACCTGTCATTATCCCTCCTGCCCTTTTCGTTTCTGATTTTGTTAATTTGGATAGTTTTTCTCTGCCTTTTACTTCATTTTGCTAAGGCTTTCTCTATGTTGTTGCTTTTCTCAAAGAACCAACTCTTGTTTTTTGTTTGTATATTTGTTTTATTCTTTGTATTCTTTTCCTTGTTTCTATTTTTTTTAATTCGGCCCTGAGTTTGATTATATCCTGCTGTTTACTCCTTTTGGGTGTGTTTGCTTCTTTCTGTTCTAGCGCTTTCAGGTGTGCTTTTAAATCATTAGTACGAGAGCCTTGTAAATTCTTTATGAAAGCATTTACTACTATGAACTTTCCTTTTAGCACTGCTTTCATTGTGTCCCATAAGTTTGGTTATGTTGTGCGTTCATTTTCATTAAATTTTTGCAAGTCTTTAATTTCTTTTTTAATTAATTTTTATATTAGCTACAGTTTATTTACTCTGAATTTCTTTCTTTATTTCTGCCCTGACCTAGTTCATTCAGTATAGAGTTGTTTGGTTTCCATGAGTTTGTAAGCTTTCTGTTGTTGTTGAAGTTTAGATTTAATCCATGGTAGTCTGATAAAATACAGGGTTTTAGTTCGATTTTTTTTTTGTATCTGTTAACATTTACTTTGTGTCTGAGTATATGATCAATTTTGGACCAGGTTCTATGAGGTGCTGAGAAGGTGTTTTCTTTAGTGTTTGGGTGGAATGCTCTGTAGATATCTTTTGGTTCCGTTTGATTCATGACATCTGTTAGTTTCATTATTTCTGTGGTTCCTATAAGTTTCAGTATGTTGTGCCTTCATTTTCATTGAATTCTAGAAAGTCTTTAATTTGTTTCTTTATTTCTTCCCTGACCCAGTGATCACTGAGTAGAGAGTTGTTCAGTTTCCATGAGTTTGTAGGCTTTCTGTTGTTTTAGCTGATATTGTTGACCAACTTCAATCCATGGTGGTCTGATAAGATACAAGGACTTATTTCAGTTTTCTTGTATCTGTTGAGGTTTGTTTTCTGATCTACTATCTGTTCAATTTTGGAGAATGTTCTGTGAGTTGCTGAAAAAAATGTATATTCTTTTGTGTTCGGGTGGAATGCTCTGTAGTTATCTATTAGGCCCATTTGATTCATAATGTCAGTGACTTCCATTATTTCTACTTTAAGCATTTTAAAACCAGAGGTCATGATTAGACCTCTCTTTCAATAACAACAAAATTCTACAAGACTATGCAAAGAGATCTCTAACTCAAGATATATCTTCAATAATGCAGACACACAAAAAACACATCTGCTAACCTGACACTCTTGTGTGTTTTGGACTCAGCTCTTAAAAACAAAGCCCCATCACATTAGCAAAGCCTGTGTCTTGATGCATAGTTAAAGCCCCATGCCCATTAGTGGAGGAATGTGTTTTGATGTATAGTCAAAGTTCCATGCACAAAGGACTGTGTCTTGATACATAATCAAAGTCCCATACACATTAGCAAAGGACTGTGTCTTGATACATAGTCAAATTACTTTTTTTTTACTTAAGATTAGTTAGTACCACCCTTCTTTTCTGGGTTTTTATCTTTATGTTAGAGATCTATAGAGATCTAGGGATTCACATGGTTGTTCTGAGTTATCTCATTATTTCTACCTCGATTTTTATTAATCCTATGTTATAGAGTGGCAATAAATTAGGGAAATATTGCCAGGGAGAGGATTATGAAGATCATAATTAACAAAGCAGACAGTTGGAGGATTCATAATGAAGGCTGATCCCGAGTCTAGTTTCACTGGGAAAGAGTATTGTTTCACTGTTGTTTGCCAGTAATTAGCTCTGCCTTTATTGCATTGTAAATACTGCTTTAATTACCACACTCCTTAGTTCACAAGACAAAACTCTGTCATTATTGGATTTCATGTGCTGGCAATCCCTTCTTGTCACTCTCAAAGCATTTGCTGTGCACAATACGTATATGCAAATGCAACTGGCAGTGGGAAAGGAGTGCAAAGAATAGAGATAAATACAATATGAGATGAATTGGAAAAGGAACCACCTTGCTCCTTTGGATGTTCTTACTCTGGACTCTCAAAAGATAGTCATTCACAGGGATAAGGCAGTCCTGTAGGGATAATTTTTGAAAGTCTCAGCTAAGTCACTGCAGATAACCACCTTCAGGACTCCCATTCCGTGAGAAAGATACGGATAACGCATGCTACAAATAAAGTGCACTGTGATGGATGAAGACACCTGTCATCATTCTCTAGCCTCCACATGTGTTTGAACATATGCATATATATATATATATATATATATATATATATATATATATATACACACACACACACACACACACACACACACACACACACACACGCACCACCTAAATACAATTGCAGAAGACAAACAGCATTTTTTATGATTCTGTGTGGCTGATCTCACTAGTGTTGCATCATGCTCTGAAAAGGCCCCTCGGGTTTTAGCTATTCCTATCATTGACAGTATTGTGGCAGCTTTATCTTTGTTCATTGTTATTTCCTATCTCATGCTTGTATTTCCACATGTAGCTCTAAGATAAACTTCCTAAATATGCAAGTGGAGATCCTGGGTAAATCCCTCAACAGATAGAAAGACATATGACAATATTTCATGCTAACAAGTATATGCTGTACTAATCATGGCTCTAAGAAAAACTGGACCTTACCTTCTTACTTAAAGAAATACCCTTCATGATCTACCCTGATATTAGCCATCTTTCTGCACTATGACTGCTTCCTGGGTGTAGTGCCTTTAAAAATGTCTGTCTTCAAATGAGATGGCAAACCTGAAATTACAGTACTTCGTAAGCTGAGTGTAAGGGCAGCCTGTGCTACACAGCAAGACTAAAGCAAAACAAAACAAAACAAAAACAAAAAAACAAAACAAAACCCTCCCACGCAAGTAATTGTTGTCAGGAATCCTATATTAATACCAAAAAGAAAGTGTGACTGGATCAAAGTCAATGCTGAGTGAAGTGTTCTTTACATTGCTGTCTTTATGGATATTTCACATTTTTCAAATAAACCCAGAAAAGCCCTCACTGTGCTTCCTTTTCATCATCTCATCGAAAAGCACTCCACAATAGATAAATAGTGCTAAAAACATTATATAAAGAGTGAAAAGGGCCATCAATGTGGAAATATTCATACCAAGGAGACCTATGTTTAAACAATGACTGTTACTTGGGAGCTGCACAACCTTGCCATAGACGCCTTTTGCTTCTCACTCTACTTCCTGGCAAGATTTCAAGAATAAAGTCACCCAAAATGCAGATATCTCCTGATAATTGCATCATTATATTATCATGACCATTATTATATCCATTTAAACAAAACAGGAAACTATCTCTACCAGAAGTAATACTAAGGAAGATGCTGGTTTGATGAAATATCATCTGAGTCTTCATTTTTATTATAGTGGCAAAGACACAATAAAACACAGATGAAAAGGAGAACCGCACATTATTTATCCCTTTGTGCCTGCCCAAAGATGACATTTGTCCCTAATATCCTTATACCCCTTGTGGTAGAGAATGAAACTCGTAGAGTTGATGAAGGCTGAGACAGGGACCCACCTTTGCTGGATGGCTGCATTTCTAAGCCACCTGTGCCAAGTGGTAGGGAACACAGCCCAGGCATGCAGAACAAACAGGCATCCATCCAGGATTGATAGGCAGCAATGCCAGACCCTGTTAGAAAAGCATCCAGATTCAAGGACCATCAATGTCATCATATCTTGGTGTTAGTGACACTGCCATGTGGTCTCCAGGCTTCTTCTGAGTATTCTCACATTCTGAGACAGGCTACTCCATATTTAGACAGCTCAGACTCTTAGAATTATTTTCTGTATACTCTTCCAAAACATTTCCCCTGTGGCTTACATTCATCGTGTGTCAGAATTATAATCTAGCAAGTCATTTCAAACAAAAGCTAATTCCATCTCCATATGGAAACCTTTGAACGAAAACTGTAAATCTAAGACACATCTTGTGTTGGGTACCATTTCCTCTGGCTAGCCAGCCTTGTGCTTCTCCTTGGTTCTAACTAATACTCTACTTCACATGGAAAATAGAAATAATTCCACAGAAGGTAAGGAACACATCGCCTTGGGAATCAAACAAAGAAATAACAATTCCTGAACATATCATTGTGATTTGACAGAATGCTTAACAGCATCAATTCATAACTACCTTTGCTTAATGGTCATGGTGTCATCATACAGAAAGAACATGGACTATGGAGTCAGCCTACCTAAGTTCAGTTATTTATTAGCTGAATGACCTTAAATATATTACTTAACTTCTCTGAGACTTAATATGTTTATTTCCAAAAAAGAATCTACAACACCTGCCTCAGAGCTATTCGGGAGACTAAATTAGATAGATAGATAGATAGATAGAGAGAGAGAGAGAGAGAGAGAGAGACAGAGAGACAGAGACAGAGACAGAGAGACAGAGAGATATTTGATTTTAATTATATATATTTGATTTTTTAAAGACTGGACTTCTCTGTGTAACCCTGGCTGCCTTAGAATTCACTCTGTAGAGCAAGCTAAAGATCTATCTGCCCCTACCTCCTGTGTGTTGGAATTAAAGGTATGTGGCACCACTGCCTGGCAGTTCTAAATTTCTTACAAGAAAAAAAATTCTGTGACTAAGTGATATATATTGTGATGATGTGCTCAGCATGTGGTCTGGCCACATGATGTAGAACACCAGTGTGAAACAAGATGGAAGAAGGGATCCTAACTGTGCCACTATCATGAAGCTCAGCTTGTTATTATAAATAAATATTATAATATATATGTTATAAATAGATATTATAAATAGAAGTCTGAACAATAAGGTCCAGAAGAACAACGTAGGAATTAAATAGTTGTGAAATACACTTAAAACAGCAATGTAGGGGGTTGATCCAAGATGGCTGCTCCAGGAGGACACTGTGTCTGAAGAGCAGGACAGTAGTGTAGGCACAGTGACCTGGAGAATGAGATCTCAGACCTAAAACACCAGCGTTTGCGATTGCCAGGTGAGCAGAATTCCTACTGTGGGTAAATCAACTGGAAAAGTCCAAGGGACACCCAGCTATTCCCAGGAAAAACTCCTGAGGGTGACAGGCTGCACACAGCTGGGCTGGGCGCCTAAGCTGCCATTTTGGTTAGGGGCACACAGTACCCCAGACGGACTAAGTTTCACCCAGATACCCCGGGCTGCACTGGGCAGTTCCAGTCTGAAGTTCAGCCTTAAAGCACAAACAGCTCCTTGATTATATATAAACAAATGCCCAGAAAACGGCGTAAGAACTCACCCAACAAAAATCAGGACACCATGGCCCCACCAGAAACACCCAAAAGCAATAGAGATTTTAATGCAGCGGAGACACAGGAAAATTATATTAAAGCTATAATTATGCAGGTATTAGAGGAACAAAAGGAGGCACAAAAAGAGGAAATGAACAAGGCCCTCGAGGAACTTAAGAAGGATTTAACTGCCCACATACAGGAACAATTAAAGATAGAGAGGAAACAAGCAAAATAGGAGACACAGTCAATCAGATGAAGGAAACGATACAAAGCATGAAAACAGAATTAGAAACTATAAAGACTACACAAATGGAGAAGATCCTGGAACTGGAGAACTTAGAAAAAAGGTCAGGAACCACAAAGGTAAGCATCACCAATAGAATACAGGACATGGAAGAGAGGATCTCGGGAGCTGAAGATATGCTGGCTGAAATGAATTCCTCAATCAAGGAAAAAATAAAATCGGAAAAGTCCTAAACACAAAACATCCAAGAAATCAGGATGCCATGAAAAAACGAAAGCTAAGAATAATTGGAATAGATGAAAAAGAAGACTCCAGGCTCCAAGGACTGGAAAATATTTTTAAGAAAATCATAGAAGAAAATTTTCCCAATTTAAAGAAAGAAATGTCCATAAACATACAAGAAGCCTACAGAACACCAAATAGACTAGATCAGAAAAGAAATACCTCTCATCACAT
>CM053748.1:35991490-36029520 GCA_028658305.1 Pachyuromys duprasi
GTAGTGAGGGAAACAGGGACTGTTTCAGTCTTGAACTTGATGGCTGACTCTTTGACCCTCCCCCATACATGCTGGGGAATGACAGACTGGCTAGATCCCAGTGGAGGGCATTGCAGCCAGCCCTGAGGAGACAGGATGAGCTGGGGTTGGATAGAAGGGGAGGAGGTCCTCCCCTGTTGTTGGACTTGAAGGGGGCGGGGAGGAGATGAGGGAGGGTTGGGAAGAGGGGGAGGGAATGAGGGAGGGGGCCATGCTTGGGATGCAAAGTACCTAACCTGTGATTGATAACAAATTAATTAATTAATTAATTAAAAAATTAAAAAAAATACAGATGGTACTTTAAAAGACAGTTCATAAAGGTATCTTCGCTTCAGAGGAATTTTAAATTGGCTTTAAAAGTACACAATTAAACTTTGAAAAAAAAACAGCAATGTAAACACAGCATACACTCTGACTTTTTTACTTACCAGTTTGTTCAGCAAAAACAGCAAGAATATACCATATGTGTGGTAAAGAAGGACCATGGTGGTTCTGGGATTTGAGTCTTAAAAAGCTAGCAAATACTTTCACAGGGATGAAAAGAAATAACAATATAAAATTAAAAATGGTAATAAAAAAAACCATAAAAAATGTGGCCTTGTTGGAGGAGGCGTGGTCTTATTGGAGGAAGTATGACACTGGGAATGAATGGGCTTTAGGGTTTTAGAGCTGCCAGGCTGAGAAGCACCCTCCCTCTCTGCTGCCTGCCAACCCTGGTGTACAACTTTCTAGTACCATGCCTTCCTGCATTCTGTCATGCTTCTCACCATGATGACAATGGACTAAACCTCTAATCCTGTAAGATAATCTCAATTAAATGTTTATTTTTTTGTAAACATTTGCATGGTCATGGTTTCTCTTCACAGCAACAGAAACCTTAAATAAGATAATCTTTGATACTATGAAGAAGTTATTAGTTTCCTTTCTCTGGTCTTTGTATCCATCCTTCTTCCCTTGTAGCCCAGTCTGGAACTTTCTTCTCACGTGATAGGAGATAAATATGTTGAAGTAACTGTCCTGTGTAGCAAAAAATGAAATCTTAAAAGAGACACAGCTCTGTGAGCATATCTGATCTAGAATACAAAGTAACTCCATCAGCTAGCTAAAGTTAGGAAAGAAGAGATGTATGTAGGGGGGAAAACAGAGGAAGAGGAAAAAGGGAAAGAGGGAGTAAGGGAGAGAGGGGCCGTAAAGACAATGGGTTCCTAAATCCAATACTCTTGGAAAAACTTCCCTTCAGTAGATGCTGCCTCAATGCTTGATATTAATGATACAAGTCTAGAATTGTATTTTGATCAGATGTGTTAATATGATCACCGAGGATACCTATTTAAAACATAAGCACCCTACCTAGTTACATGTACATGTCACACAGTCATCATGAAGATTGTAAGCTGCTTCTTCATGGGTCACATTCTCACAGAAATGAGGATGCTGTGACACTTTGTCATTCTAGCCATCTTGAAGGAAGCTGGGTTTCCCAATGAGCTCCTAAAGAATATCATCTCAAGACCCTTCCTCTATCATAGAGGAAAGGTAGCTACCCACTCTCTGGCCACCCATTCTCTGCCTTATTCTTTATCCACTTCATTAAGTGTCTTTGCCATTCTATTCCAGCAACAGAAGGCTGGGGTGGGCCAGCCGGATGGCATAATGCTGAAATCGCTCCCCATAAAAACGTGCCTGCAATGTTACAACAGCTTTGATGTCGTTGTAATGTACCCATAAAATCAAGGAACATATGTAGAGGCATCTGCTGGTGGCAGCGAAGGAATGTAAAAAATATGGGGCTGTTGAAAAACTTTGATAGATTTTACTGCTAGCCAAGTATATGTTTTTTTATGGTCTGCTATATGGGCCTACAAAAAATAACCACACTTTTCTTTAGTGTGTTTATTCATTGCATCTTTTACAACAAATTCTGGAGAAAAAGTAGAAGAGCACATGATTAGTCTGCAAGAAGTGGTCTCTGTTTAGCCTTTTAAAAGCACAAGAGACAAAAGCAGGCTTTTAATAACTGGTCCTAGGAAGGCTAGGTATGAATAAGTGGTTAATCCACAATGTTTTTTTACATCACCCCCTACAGATGCATGTACGTTCTCAGAGGATAGCCATCCAACCACCAGGTGATTCCAGGCTACAGTAGCTATAATAATCTGTACAGAGAAAATACAATCAAGCCTAGGTAGAAGATTACTATACAGATATTACAAGAAGCTATAGGATAAATCAAGATGATGTGGAGAAAATATTAGAACTTCCATTATACTTATCTGTAAGCACCTTCACAAGGAAGAAAGTGAACTGTACAAATATTAGCATGTATTTAAGTGAGTGTTCCCCTATCCAAGTTAGAGCAATGCATGGTCAATCAAAATGTGTATTAGGTGACTAATAATAGAATAATGAATTGTTTTCATCAGATAGTATAATGAATATTCATACTTAGAATAAATTCTTCCAAATTCTCTGCTGTTGCTGTTACTTTCAAGATTTCCCATACAACAATACAAAGTTCTTCACCCAGCATTATTTAAAAAAAAAGTCTAATTATTCAAGGGGAAGACTATTACATAATATAATAAGTTTGGAGCATGGAAAATACAGTAAACTTCCACACCATTTTATTTGGCCAGTGCATGTGATCTCTGTTTAGCCAATTGTCCTGTGTTTGTTTTTAAACCCTTTCTGTGCTTTCCATGATGGTTCCTTTTTTCCTCACATTTTTTGTTCACTGACATGTAATCATATCCTAATTTGTATTTTATTTTTATTTATTTATTACTGCAAAGCACACATGAGTTCAAAATTTAATAAAATGTCAAGAGTCGTATTCATGGCTAAACTCTACAGTGATCACTTCTGGTTTTAGCAACAGAACTTGACATAGTTTTTAGGAACATAAGCATGATAATGGAAAGAGACCATACTACATGTCCCCCACACTCTCTATGGAGGGACACAAGACATGTGTTATTAAGCAGTTTTGTAATTGCATGAATATCATCATTTACACTTACACAAATATGGATGTAACCACTTACCCTAAACCTAGGAGATACATATTTACATGAAATACATTCATTAATAGTATATTCACTGAGGCATATGCTTACCAAAACAACCAAAGATGAAACTGGGTCTGCGGAGATGGCTCAGCTGACAAAGTGCATGATATGCAGGTGTGAAGATCTGAGTTTCGGTTGCTAGCATTCCCAGAGAGATGTTATGAGGGGTGGAGCAGAAACAGGTGACTCCGTGGAGCTCATTGACTACAGAGACTAGCCACGTTAATGAGCTCCAGGGATGGAGCAGAAACAGGTGACTCCGTGGAGCTCATTGACTAGACAGACTAGCCACGTTAATGAGCTCCAGTTTGCTGACAGTCCCTTTCTCAAAATATAATGTGGAGAATGATCAAAAAGACACCTGACATCAACCCCTGGTCTCCAAAGATCTGCTTATGTGTTCATACACCAGACACACCCATATGTACATATGAATGCAAATACACACAGACACATACACACATATACGATCAAGTACAAAACAAACTGTTATAACCAAAAGAGCAAGCAGAAAATGTGTAATGCCACTGCCAAAATATGACATACTGTTACATAGTAAAAATTTTATAAGTAGAAGTTTTCTCTAAAGCAACTGTAATAATATACTGAAGTAAATACAAAAGCCAGTAAGTTCCCATTATCATCATCAGGTATAATGGACTATGTACTGTTATACGCTATATTTTTTATAGCTGATACCACATTAGGTTTGCTTAATAATAGGAGTAATGCTGACACTCCAGTGCTACAGTAGACAGTATGTCCCTGGTGACGAATATTCTGTTTCATTGTAGTCCTATGAAATTGCTGCTATAGATGTGTCCTATTGGACAAAACGCTACATAACACATGGCTGTGTATACATATGTTGCCCATTCAGTGGACATGTCATTTTCTCTTCCTTAGTTACAGAATAATTAACTTCCAAATGGGAAAACTTCACAGACATTTTTATATTATTAGTGACACTTGAAAAATTAACATTGTTTCCATTGACACCTGTCCACTGAAAAGGAAATACATATACTTCTTATTTGATAGGCTGATTTTAACTGAGCAGGTCATATGTAGAAGTGCATTCAAAGCAGCTAGCATCCAGAATCCCAGCGCTCAGTGACTATTATGAGTGTTCTGTTAAAAAAAAAAAAAAGTGCTGACACACTCTGCCAGATAGTTCCACTCTCCTTCATGGTTTTGAAAAATCTAATTCAGGTTCATGTATTCAAATTGTAATTACTAATATTAACTCTGAGATATATAATATGCAGTAAAATTAGGTAATAGGGTGGCTGATGAGGGATCAGATAAAGATGTGAATAGAGTCTATGTGGGGTTCAGATGAGGAAGCCTGGGAGGGTGGTCTCTGGGAATGTACACTTCTGCTACTGTGGTAGATTTAGGAGGCAGGGTCAAAGTTGAGCTGGAGAAGCAAGGTAAAAGAAAGGGGAGGGCTTGGAGAATAGATGGATGGAAGGTCCAGCTGACAAACAGGAAGACTAGAAAGACAGATGGCAATTCCAACCATCAACTGCAGAAACAAAGTGGGTTAGAAGCCTTTGGGATACTCAGGTGTTCTCTTCCTATCAGTGGTTGGTTGACAGATTGGTGGGGCCTTCTGTATCACAAAATTTGTGTCTATCTTGGGGTGACCGATCTGGCTTTTAAGGTAACTTCTCTGGTATCAATCAAAGCACAAACTGCTAGGGTTTTTTTCTTTTAATTAGGTTATTTGAAGCAGAAGATATACCCCAAATATGGACATCACCTTCTAGCAGCAACCCAGACAAAATGACATGGAAGAAGGGGACTATTTGTCACCTCACTGTCATTGGAATGTTCAACTATGCTGCTGCTGTATCATTCCTTTGCTGATATTAGGGCCAACTTCTTTAGAATTCCAATATTAATTGAAGAAGAGCAGCTTTTCTTGAATCCTCCAGGTCTTTAGTGCCAGGTTGCGATCTTGATCTTTATGGACTAAGCAAGAAATAGACACTCGGCCTCTTCAGTGTGAGAAAGACATTGCCAGACTACCAAGATCATCCTGAAAGCCAGTCTAATCCATTTTTAAATATTGTTTATTAATAACATTTTATTCACTTTGTACCCCCTCTGTAGTTCCCTCCCTCCTCCCCTCCCAATCCCTTCCTTCCTTCCCATTCTCTACAAGTGCCCCTTCCCAAGTCCACTGATAAGGGAGGTCTTCTTTTCCTTTCTTCTGATCCTAGTCTATTAGGTCTCACCAGGAGTGGCTGCATTGTCTTCCTCTGTGGCCTGGCAAGGCTGCTCCCCCCTCAGGGGGAGGTGATCAAAGAGCAGGCCAATCAGTTCATGTCAGAGGCAGTCCCTGTTCCCAATACTATGGAATCCACTTGGACACTGAACTACCATGGGCTACATCTGTGCAGCGGTCCTAGGTTATCTCTATGCATGCTACTTGGTTGGAGTATCAGTCTCAGGAAAGACCTCTGTGCTCAGATTTTTTGGTTCTGTTGCTCTCCTTGTGGAGCTCCTGTCCTCTCCAGATCTTACTATTTCCCACTTATTTCATAAGATTCCCTGCACTCTGCCCAAGTGTTGGCCATAAGTCTCCTTGTCTGCTTTGATAGTCTACAGGGCAGAGCCTTTCAGAGGCTCTTTGTGGCAGGCTCCTGACTTGTTCCCTGTTTTCTCCTTCTTCTGATGTCCATCCTCTTTGCCATTCTGGATAGGGATAGAGCATTTTAGCAAGAGTTCTCCCTCTTGATTAGTTTCTTTAGGTGTACGGATTTTAGTAGGTTTATCCTATATTATATGTCTATATAAGTGAGTATATACAATGTGTGTCTAATCCATTTTTAAAATGTATGTGTTCATTCTATCAGTTCTGTCCTTTAGAGAACTAATACAACTTCTTTATGAGGTCCAGGTGCGAGAGTTTCACCCTTTCTCAGTCTGGTGTGTTCAATGAGTTTTGGGGCTTAGTTTCTCTGAAAGGATTTTGATATATCCATGAGTACCTATAGACCAAATCCACTTCCACCATTTGCAATGTGGCACCCTTTCTACTCCCAGAACTATGCTGTAGGTCTGTCTATCATGCATGGTTGGTGCTAAACAGATGTTTCTATTATTATTTCCACCAAAATAGAGTTATCCTCCATCTTCAAATTGCAAGAAAAGGCTACAGGTAAAATGGAGTCTCTCAAAGCAAAGCACAGCCGGAAAACATAGTGTTTTAAACAATATGGTGTAACTCAGACAAGGCAGAACCTCTTCTCCACAGCAACACTATCTACATTAAAGAATCAGTTGTACCTTTTCTTTTTTTTTTTTTTCCTCAGGTGACCAGGGGCTCACGCTTCTATCCCAGAGTCAGATCAAAATTCAAAATGTGGTTTCAACTGAATCCATACTACATACCATAATAAAGTAAAAAGGAGTCATGAATCAATCTACTCTAAAACAAAGACTGTCTATAAGTTAGGAGATTCGGTGCATGTTGGTTTTAAAAAGGCTAAGAAAGGTACACCATAGATTTAAGAAGGAAATTGAGTGAGTTTAAAAGGTGGCCTCCTAAATCTCTCAGGTTCCTGCTAAGCATTGTAAGACAAGAGGCTAGTACAATTCTAAGCAGAGAAGGATTGTTATCTGGGGAAGCACACTGGTTTGTCTTCTCTGATTTATTTTTTGGCAGCTCCAGCAACCTGAGAAGCAAGTACATTTCCATTGTTGACTTCAAGGGCTCAGGTGAAATAGCCATTAATATTCGTAAGAGGCCAGATGGACTGGCCAATGCCTGGAGCACATGGGTGAGTTTCAGAAGAACCATCTGGGACTTGTTCTTATGCCATACTGAAAAGAGCCAGTGAGAGCCCCAGAACACAACACAACCAATTAGGGAATGTTGCTGGGGGGCTTGATAGATCTGCCAGACTTTATTGCTCAAGAACAATGCTGGTTTGGAGAAGGGGAAAATGTGCTGGTTAATTCTTTCCTTCCTTTTAAAATTTTGTTTTCAAGACCCAATTAGATACAAGTTAATTATTAAGAGCAAGTTAATAATTAGAATATACCTGGGTATACATTTTCAACTTTCCAATAAAATAAATTTCTAGAATATTCTACAGCATCACCTGGGATAATTTTTGCTTTTGGTGGCAAGTCTCACTGCGTATCCCAAGCTGTCCTCAAAGCCATGCAGTCATTCTTTCCCCACCTCGTGAACGCCAGTAAGACAGCCACCACACCAGCCTCAATGTCTGAGACACTGTTTCCAGGTTGGAGTAGGAGGATAGCTTGTTACTGAGTATCCTCAAAATTTGTGTTTGATAAACATGACCTATTTTCCTGAAGAGCTTTTGGCAGAGTTTTTTCTGCCAAAATATCCATAACCCAAGTATCATAACAATGAGATGCTTCTGGTGCTATAATAATGTTTTACACATGTGAGGTTTGCCTACATATGTACATGTGCACATGTATCCCTGGAATCCATGAGACTAGAAGAGAGAATCACAATCCCTGGAACTGGGATAACAGAATGTTGTGAACCACCATACAGGTTAATTAATGAATTTGAGGTGCAGATTTTCAATGTTAAAAGACTATTCAAGGAAAAACAATATATGAAAGAAAAGACAATTGACAGTCTTTTGACCCATTTCTTTGTTGTCCTGTGTCTCTGGGGTATAGCAATTCTGTGCCAGATGTTCATGACATAAAAGGAAAACGATAATTGAAATAACAGCTTGTAATAGGAAGCTAAATAGCAACTTTTTATGATTTAGACAAAAATTACAGAAATTTGAGAAATATAAAAAGTTACTTTTAAAAGCCCTATAATCATAATGGCATTTATAGACAATTTTTAGTATTTTGATATATTTTCTTCCTATAACTCCTTTTTAAAATAATGATTTAGATAAAGATTTATGGCTAAAATACAATATATAGGCACTGAACATCACAGAATTATTAAACAGGAAAATGAGAGATCTTTTAGTCACAGAAAGAGTACACGTGCATGTGCATGTATGCATGTGTTTGTGAAGTCCATAGGTCAAACTCACGTGATTTATGCTATTGTTGCCTACCTTATTTGTAGCCTTGACTGTCCTGGACTTGCTTTGTAGACCAGGCTGGCCTCGAGCTCACAGTGATCCACTTGCCTTTGCCTCCCTGAGTGCTGGGATTAAAGGAGTGTGCCACCACGCCCAGCTGTCTACCTTTTAATTTTTGATAGGGTTGTTTGGGCTAGACTGGCTGACAAGAGTGTTACAGGGTCTTAATATCTGCTTTGATACATTGCTATATTGATTCTTTCAGGGGTCCTCTTTGGTATGCTCCTGTCCTGTTGCTTGTTTTGTCCTCCATTCAATGTCCATCCGATTTGTTCATCTAAATGAGCATTGATCATACCAACCTGGGTCCTCCTTCTTGTATACCTTCCCTAGGTGTGTAAATTTCAGCATGACCTTCCTATCCTATAGGTCTATATAAGATATTAAGACTCACAATCAAGCCTTTGGCAGAGGGCGGGAAGTAATAATAAAAATAGGGGAAGTTAGTGAGACTTGGGGAGAACAAGAGCTCCACAAAGACCAAATTGAGCAGGGCACAGGGGTCTTTTATGAGACAGTTTCTCCAACCAATGACCATGTATGGATATGGCCTAGAACCCCCACTCAGATGTGGCCCATGGTAGCTCAGTGTCCAACTGTAGACCCTAGTAAGGGAAACAGGGACTGTTTCAGTCATGAACTCCATAGCTGGCTCTTTGACCCTCCCCCATACACGCCAGGGAGTAACAGCCTGGCTAGATCCCAGGAGAGGACATTGCAGCCAGCCCTGAGGAGACATGATGATCTGGGGTCTGATGGAAGGGGAGGAGATCCTCCCCAGTTGGTGGACTTGGAGGGGACAGGGAGGAGATGAGGGATGGATGGGGACAGTGGGAGGGAATGAAGGAGGGGGCTACGCCTGGGATGCAAAGTACCTAACCTGTGATTGATATAAAATTAAATAAATTACATTAAAAAAAAAGAGGGTTACAGGGATCTGTCTGTCTTATCCTGGTCTACTTCCTACAGAGTTGTGGTTAAGAGTAAACTAACTTCTCCTTCTCCTTCTCCTTCTCCTTCTCCTTCTCCTTCTCCTTCTCCTTCTCCTTCTCCTTCTCCTTCTCCTCCTCCTTCTCCTTTTTTCTTCTTTTTCTTCAAAATGTAAGTGCTGGGAATCCGAATTCAGTTCCTCTTGCTTGTAAAAAGCACTTTACCCTCTCCGTTCTCCCCATCTAGCTATGTTATTAAAAAATTGTATGGAATAAATATTCAAGACTCCTACAAGGTAGAAAAATTGATGAGTAGCTTAGAAGAAGAAGGTTGTAGAGATGAAAATTCTAAAGAGGAGAAAGGGAGAGAGAAACAAAGAGAGAAACAGAGTGAGAGAAAGAGAGGATATGAATGAGACACATACAGAGACAGAGAGAGGAGGAGAGAGAGGGGGAAGAGGAGAGAGGGGGGGACGGGGAAGGAAAGAGAGATAAGAGAGAGAGACAGAGAGATAGAGAGAGGCAGAGAAAGAGTAAACGAGAGAAAGAGAGAGAACCAAGGGAATGTAAGTTCAGATTGCATACCTTGCCAAGGACTGGGCCTGTGTATGCATCATGACCTTGGATAAGATCTCATTTTCATACCCTCATATTCTTAATATGAAATATAATAACATAAAACAAACTTCACATACTCTGCTATAAACTATGATATTATTAAAGGTAAAACTCAGCGATCATGTTCCTGTGTTTATTCTTGACAGCATTAACCTGCACATGTACAAGAAGAGTATCTGGAGCTAGAGAATTATAAGATGGCTCAATAATAAAGGCAGCCACTGATCTTCACAAGCCTGACCGAGCTCATTCCAACAATCCAACAATACAAAGACAAGACTGACCACATAAAGTTGTACTCTGGGTTCCGTGAGCATGCCCTGGTACACACATACCTGCAACCCACAAACATACACACACACAATATTAATAAATAAAATGAAATGAAAAACAAATAACAGTAGCTGACCAGTCAGTGCTAGCTGAAATTACCTCTGAGGTAGTTCAGTGATATTCTTGAGTCACTTTCTCCCCCAGCATCAGGAAACTCAACTATGTGAACTCCCAGTTCTCTGTAAGGACTTAACAGTTTATAACAATTTTTCATTACACTAGTAGGTTCTTGACAGTTGAAATTACATAACAATTACTTGATTAATATATTTCGTCAGAGTTTACCAAATACCTTAAGTCCGTGAAGTCTACCACTTGCCAGGCACTGACTGTTGAGACTATTATTATCACAATAACAATCTCCCAAGATATTTATTACTAGATCACAGAGGAAGAGGTGTTACATTTTTTCAGATTCAAAGGGAGATGGCCTCCACTTAAAGTTACCTGTCTGGTAGGGGATAGAGAAGGAATTCAGATCCAGGTTTGCCAGGCCCCCAAGAGCTCAGTGGCACTCATTGCATTATCATTTCCCAGACACACCTGAGAACCAGGATTCCTGTTTCCTTCTTTGTAGTAACTTGAAGTTGAAATAAAGATGCCTTAATATGGTTGACCTGTTTTCACTTCCCCAACTCAACTAGATCTCCTAATGTACTGTACCAATTCATAGTTACAAAGGGGAGAAACACAGATGAACTGACTCATGGTGACAAAATTGTGCTAGGAAACTATTAACTTCAAATTTCTTCCAAAGAACTGCTAACACATCATTACCTTTTTTTTCTATAAGATCAATTAGCATGCAATTTCAGTGGGACCACCTGTTGTACAAAGAGAGGCCACCTGTACCAGTCAAGGAGCCGTTTGTTAATTCGCCAGCACCTCCTGGGGGCTTGTTTTCAATTAGTTTAATTCCTAATATGGTTTGATTTCCTGGGTATGAGCCCAGTGCTTCAGAGAACTAACCACTTTCCTGAAAAGGATTTCAGCAATTTCTGATTCCAAGAGAGAGGCTAGAGTGGGAGATAGAAGAATTAGAAGTGAGGAAATTAAATGTCTGTGTTCTAAGACCCACATTAGACAAGAAGCTGTTAGTAATAGCCACTGATTTGGGGACCCAGTCTTCCTTAGTCCATGATACCACATTATCTGTGAGAACACATTTTATACTAGAGTCAATAGCTTTTCAATAGGTGTCTATAGTCTGTTCCTTTTGGAGTTCTGGGGTGCAAAGATCTAATTCTCAAAGGCAGTTGAAGTGAAAGTGTCCAGTTACTTTGCTGCAATGTGGCACCAACAATAAAGCAGAAGTTTCCTGGGAAGTGAAACAGGCACCAAAGGCATAACAAAGGAGCAGAGAAATGTATTCTGTTAATAAGACCAGAGAAGTTACCCCTGTGCTCTGAGCACTGGCATAAAGGGTTTTACATAAAAAGCATAAAGAGTTGCTTCTCCCTTCACAAGTATCACCATGTTTAATAACGTTAGATTCTGAGGCCCAAAGCCACATTTTTTTTACAGTGTTTGCAGGATTTTTTCAGCATTATATTTAACGATTATGTCACAGGCTGTCTTAAGTTTCTATCAGCATACAGTGCCTATGAGACTAAGAGCAAAACGAGAAATGACTTCCTTGTGGTCAGGCATTGTCTTAGTTGCATTTCAGTTGCTATCACAAAACATCAAAACTAAGGCAACTTATAGGGGAAAAAAGAGTTTATTGGAGGCTTACTGCTTCAGAGAGTGAACCTATGACCATCACAGCTGGAACACGATAGAAGGCAGGCAGACATGATACTTGAAATGTGCCTGAGAGCTCACATCTTGGCCCACCAAGCAGCAGGCAGAGACAGCTAACTGGGAAAGTGATAGGTTTTTTGAAACCTCAAATCCCATGTCTAGTGTCACACCTCTTCTAACAAGGCCACATCCTCTAATCCTACCCAAATAGGTCAACAACAAGTGAGCAAACATTTTAAACATATGGGCCTATGGGGCCATTCTCATTCAAAACAGCACAGGCCCGTTTTTAGAAGCAGATCAGAAATGCAGAATTTAGGAAGCTTCTTTTTTGTCAAAACTCTACTTTATTTGGGGCATTGAGGGCTTTGCCTTCCTTTCACAAACCACCCAACCCTACATAGGAGAGTTGTTTAGGGTCTCCCAGCTGTTTAGGGTCAATGGGACTTTGGGGGATATACCAATCTCCATCAAGAGCAAAGGCAGCTAGTGGTCTCCTCCATGCTGCTGCTCCCTGAAGCATTTCTCTACATCTGTTTGCTCCAAACCACACCACCATTCGTCACTCTGTTCTCTCCAAAGTGGTCCATGCCAAACACCAACACAAAACTCTTTCTGCTCTTTCAAATTTATATCCTCAGAGTTCTAGACCACACCCCTCTCTGTGCAGCACATGACAGGCAATTACCAGTTGGCATAGGCCATGCCCCGCACAAAACTATTAACAGCTTCGGACAAACTAAAGTCTAACTAAAATCTCATACTTGGGATTAAAACAAAAACATATTTACGTAACAAAAGTGAGTTTACAAAGATACCAAAGTTTCCATTACAAACTGGAGGCCATTTTATCAGGTAACTATAAGTAACCATTTCTTCCAGGTGCTCTCCACAGTTTTGTCTTCTTTTTGGTTTTATTCTGACTTTGTTCCCCCTTTTAACAAGTCTGCTTATATTCTAATGACTTTAAATTCCGAGGCCCAAAGCCAGCTTTCAGTTCTTTGTCTCCCCAGTCTAACCTAACTAATTAATCCTGGTACTTTTCAGGTATTAGGGAGAGAGTCTAAACAGGATTAAAAAAGTAAAAGAGGTACAAAGTTGAATTTCCTGTCATTGAGCTGTGTATTAACATCACAGCAGGCAGGACTGTTGGCCCTGAGAGGAGTTTTTGCCTTATAGACAAAACAAGGGGTCTACTTTTTAGGGTTTTGGAGGGAAAGGAGGTTTTCCCTGTGAGGAAACATGCTTAGCTAACATATGACCTGTGCTATTTAACCAAGGGAACCGAGGGAACCAGATATATAAGACATATACCATCAGATAAAGGTCAGCCTTTCTTTGAATACAAGAGTGTGGCTTGATTAACATGTGGCCCTTGCAATGTGACAGTAATTAAGCTGCCTTTGATCTCTCTTGGTGGGAGGGAGTGTTCCCATATGGCTCAAGCCTGCTCTATATAGACTCTAGGTGAGCTCTATAACAAGTTATATGAAAATAATCATATTTTCCCAAATATATACACATGTAGCAGACCCAATATATCTATGTCTCATATCTATGTTTTAGCAGTTATCAACTCCTGAGTAATCTTATCTCATCAACATCCTTGTGCTTTGCTTTTTACACCAGTAGATTATTGCAATAATATCCATAATATAACTACATGAAAAATATTTCACACAAAGGATGTCATTCTTACACCTAATTAGAAGCTGTTATTACTTCTTAAAATTCTAAAGTGTTTAGCCCTTGTTCATATATGCCTATATGCTCCGTGATTACATTTTTAAATCAAAATTCACATGTCTAAATGGTTGCTGATTGCAATCAGGTCTGACCAACCTCAGGTCACCCAAGCAACTAGTTACAAAAGTTCCCAAGTTCCTGCAGGTACTCAGTCACCAGCCCAGAACCACAGGTCTGTGCACGCCATTCACCATCCCAGACAGAACTGTGGGCTCCCAAACACCAGGGGTTGGATCTTCCCGTCATGAGGAAACCCCACAATGAGAGAATATCAGCTCTGAACTCAAGGCACCCAGCTAATCCCCGGAAAGGTTCCTGGGTTCACACAGGTTCCAGGGCTCTAGCCTTTAGCTACACACCTGTGTGCTGTGGTCACCGACACTGATTACAGCCACTGATTACTACTTGGATACTGAGGTGTAGAGCTCCAACCTCAGACCAGTAGACATCTGAGACCCAAATGAGCAGTCCCAGAAGCTGTCTCCCTAGTGAAACCAAGCAAACCTCAAGGCTCCCTGGTTCTTCAAGAGGGCAATGCTCAGCAAAAACTGTACATGGGCGGCAGCAGCTCACCGAATTCAGAACAAGAAACCCAGTGGCAGGGCAGCTGACTCCAGAACTTCTCCAGGTGAGAGGAGAGCTGAGGCTCCCAAGGATCCCAGTTAGGCTACAAGACCACACACCTGAAAAGCACTGACTGGTGATTGAGGGTAGGTAGAATACAGAGCTTGAAGGCATTACTATCAGCAAGCTGACTCCATATACTGAAGTGTATTGCCTAAACAAGAGAATGTTCCAAGATCTAGCAATAATGTTTTAAGTGATCATTTATAATGCAAGCCTAATTTTAAAATAGGGTGTTTTGTAGGAAGTATAGATTATGAATTATGGTTAAGAATACCATTTACAATAGAATTACAAATAATTAAAATATTCCATAGGGAAGTTCTGCCATTTATTAAAATGTTCATTGAGCACAAGGCACTTTTAGTTCACCATACAGCAGCTGTCATTAGTGTTTTAAGTTATGTAAGTTGAGTTTCTGAGTGGACAAACATCTGGCACAGAGAAACGGAACTCAAAGCAATGGAGAAAATTTTCACACTTACCTTAAAGCTCCTAAGACTAAATTCTCAAAATGCATTTTGAGGATATTTATCCTTAGTTGATCCCCTGCTTCTGAAGGACGAAGAGGCAGAGGCTGGGCTAAGGAATAGCAATGTCTTTATAAATAACAAGATGACAGACTTCCTAGAGGTGCAATGCATGTTGACCAAAGGCAGAAAAAGCAACATAGCAGTTTACCAAACTGCTGAAGAGCCTAGATATTGTCATCAAAAACCTTTTGCTAGAGATATCTCAGCATCTCCAGGCATATAAATGTGGCATATTATAAACGCCACATTTATAATATAATTATATCTGTCTGCCTCATGTCTTCACTCAGCAATAGCCTCACATGTAACCCAATTCCATAGAACATGCAAGGTGAAATGCTAGCACCAATTTCAGTAATAATGAAAGTCATACATCATAAATGCAAATTGCCAGGGCCCCTGGGGTAGGCCGAGTGAGGTATTATAATGACTATAGGTAATTACTAAGCACAGACAGTTGCCAAAATCAGAAATGGAATAAGTTGTGGTTCAGATATAATATAGACAACAGATCTGGCCTTTAATTTTTCTTATTAAGACAGTCCAAAAACTTAGACAGAAACATAGAAAACATTTTTTAAAAGAACAAATATCAAGTTATAAAGTTGAATAAGGTTGTATGCTCCAAGTTAATGAAAAGTTCAGAAATCCCCAGAGAAAATGACCTAGACCTTACACACTAATTCACTTACTAAGCAAAAGGAGTAGATTATTAATTATAATAATAAAATTTTTATAATATAATATTTTATTATATATATATAAGATTATCAGTTTGATACTATGATTTCTAAAAGGAACTTCTTTGAAATGACAAAGGAAGAAATTGTTCCTTTTTTATTGGTACTCACAGCATCCTACTAGTATACTTTGATGGGCCATACTATTAGCTTAAATAAAGAAAATTATAACATATTTTTTAAAACTCCCTTATTATCAGATGAGAGGTATTCATAGTTTTAGCTGCCATTGGCACCCAGATCACAATATATTGTGACTATAAGCACTGCATCTGCATTGGCCTCTGTTTATTACTGACCTACCTGATAATCCTTGGGCTTAGTATTTTACAAAAGCACTTGAGAGCTCTTCCTGGGACAGACCACCATCTATGGCCCTGGTGAACAGCACAGATCACAGACCAGCAGGTGAGATCCCTGCCACAGAGACAGCTGCAACAGTGGCAAGGTATCCAGGGCACTCTGTGCTCCACTTCCAATGTGCACCCTAAACCCCAGTTCCCAGGCTTGAGCAATTTCCTAGGACCCACCCTGATGTGCTACCATGGGGACCAGCACAAATGAGGGAGCAGCAGACCACCATGAATCAGAGAGCAGCAGAAAAACCCAAAGACTTCAGCCATCTGGGACCACCAGCTCTACATACAACCCCCAAAGACCTACTACCATCAGAGAGTTCCAGGCCTGCTGATAACAGAGTCAACCAAATGACTAGAGGTCAGCCCAAGAACACAAGCAACAAAACCCAGATCCATATGACACCACCAAGACCCAACTATCCTACCACAGCATGCTCTGAGGATACTATGACACACGAAGCACAAGAAAACGATCTTAAATCTGAGGTTATGAAAATTATAGATGCCTTAATAAAAAGAAAATATACCCCTCAATGAAATGGAGAAAAATTCAATCAAACAGGTAAATAAATTGAATAAGTCTCTTAAAGAAATGTAGGAAAATCCAACCAAACAGAAGAAAGAAATGAATAAAAGTATCTAAGACCTAAACATGGAAATAGAAGCAATAAAGAAATCACACTCTGAGGCATTACTCAAAATGAAAAACCTAGTGAAGAGAAGAAAAACTACAGACAAAAGCAGCACCAACAGAATACAAGAAATGGAAGAGAGCATCTCAGGTGCAGAAGAACTGATTGACAAAATCAATACATCAGTCTAAAAAGTTCCTGACACAAAACTTCCAAGAAATCTGGGACAATATGAAAATACCAAACCTAACAATAATATGAACAGAAGAAGACTCCAAACACCAAGGTCCAGAAAATATTTTCAACATAATCATAGAAGAAAACTTCCCCAACATAAAGAGATCCAAACAAACATACAAGAAGCCTACAGAACACCAAATAGAATGGACCAAAATATAAAATCTTCCGGTCACATAGCAATCAAAACACTAAATGTACAGAACAAAGAAATAAAAGCTGCAAGAGTTGTTTCTGGCTTCTGACTATAACAAATAAAACTGCTACAAACATGGTTGAGCAAATGACCTTATTATGTACTTGAGCCTCTTTTGGATATATGCCTAGGAGTGATATAGCTGGATCTTGAGGAAGTGCTTTTCCTAGTTGTCCGAGAAAGCTCCGGATTGACTTCCAGAGTGGTTGTACAAGTTTACATTCCCACCAGCAGTGGAGGAGGGTTCCCCTTTCTCCACAACCTCTCCAGCATGTGTTGTCACTTGAGTTTTTGAAACTGGCTATTCTGATGAGTGTAAGGTGAAATCTGAGAGTCGTTTTGATTTGCATTTCCCTGATGGCTAATGACACTGAGCATTTCTTTAAGTGTTTTCCGGCCATTCGATATTCCTCTACTGAGAGTTCTCTGTTTAGCTCTGTTCCCCATTTTTTAACTGGATTTCTTGATTTTTTGCTTTTCAACTTCTGTAGTTCTTTATATATACTGGATATTAGTCCTCTGTCAAATATAGGGTTGGTGAAGATTCTTTCCCAATCTGTAGACAGTCATTTTGTTTTGATGACAGTGTCCTTTGCTTTACAGATCCTTTTCCATTTCATGAGGTCCCATTTATTGATTGTTGCTTTTAGAACCTGTACTGTTGGTGTTTTGTTCAAGAAGTTGTCTCCTGTACAGATGAGTTCAAGGCTCTTCCCCACTTTTTCTTCTAACCTATTTAATGTTGAGGTCTTTGATTCACTTGGACTTTAGTTTTGTGCAGAGTGATAAGTATGGATCTATTTGCATTTTTCTACATGTAGACATCCAGTTAGACCAGCACCATTTGTTGAAGATGCTGTCTTTTTTCCATTGTATGATTTCGGCATCTTTGTCAAAAATCAGGTGTCCATAAGTATGTGGGTTTATTTCTGGGTCTTCTATTCAGTTCCATTGATCTACCATTCTGTTTCTATGCTAGTACAATGGAGTTTTTATTACTGTTGCTCTATAGTACAACTTGAGATCAGGGATGGAGATAAGTCCAGAAGATCTTTTATTGTAGAGGATTATTTAAGCAATTCTGGGTCAACCCAGACGCCCCTCAACTGAGGAATGAATACAGAAATTGTGGTATATCTACAAAATGGAATAACAAAATGGAATATTACTCTGCAATAAAAAACAAGGATATTATGAAATTTAGCAGGTAAATGGTGGGAACTGGAAAGGATCATCCTGAGTGAGCTATCACAGAAACAGAAAGACACACACAGTATATATTCACTCATATAGACATATAATATAGGATGAACCTACCTAAAATCTGTACACCTAAAGAAACAAATCAAAAGTGAGGACTCTGGCTAAAAAGCTCAGTCCCCAACCAGAAAGGCAAAGCAAATGGGCATCAGAAGAAGAAGAAAGCAGGAAACAAGTTATGAGCTTGTCACAGAGGGCCTCTGAAAGGCTCTGCCCTGAAGAATATCAAAGCAGATGCTGAGACTTATGGCCAACCTTTGGGCAGAGTGCAGGGAATCTTATGAAAGATGTGAGAAATAGTAAGATAGGGAGAGTACAGGAGCTCCACAAGCAGAGCAACAGAACCAAAAGATCTGAGCACAGAGGTCTTTCCTGAGACTGATACTCCAACCAAGTACCATTCATGGAGAAAACCTAGAACCCCTGCACAGATGTAGCCCATGGCAGTTCAGTGTCCAAGTGGGTTCCATAGTATTGGGAACAGGGACTGTCTCTGACATGAACTGATTGGCCTGCTTTTTGATCACCTCCCCCTGAAGGGGGAACAAACTTACTAGGCCACAGAGGAAGACAATGCAACCACTCCTGATGACAGATGATAGACTAGGATCAGAAGGAAGGAGAGGAAGACCTCCCCTATCAGTGGACTTGGAGAGGGGTATGTGTAGAGAAGGGGGACAGAAGGTTGGATGGGGAGGGAAGGAGGGAGGGGCTTATGGGGGATACAAAGTGAATAAAGTATGATTGATTTAAAAGCCATATAAAAAGAGTGTTAATTTTTTTTTAAAAGCTGCAAGACAAAAAGGCCAAGTCATTTATAATGGCAGCCATATCAGAATTACACCTGGCTTCTCATCAGAAACTCTAAAAATAAGAAGGACTTGGACAGATAGCCTACAGACACTAAGAGAACACAGATGTCAGCCCCAACTGCTATACCCAGTAAACTTTTAATCAACATAGATGGAGAAAACAAGGCATTCCATGACAAAAACACATTTAAACAATATCTATCCACAAACCCCAGACCTACAGAAGATACTAGAGGGAAAAACTTAACTCCAGGAAGCAAATCACACCCAGGAAAACATTGGAAATAAATAGCCCCACAACAGCAGTATCAAAAGAGGGGAGGCACCTCTCTCTCTCTCTCTCTCTCTCTCTCTCTCTCTCTCTCTCTCTCTCTCTCTCTCTCTCTCTCTCCCACTCTCTCTGTGTGTCTCTACCACCACCAACATCAAAATGGGAGGAATTAACAACCACTAGTCATTAGTATCTCTCAATATCAATGACACCAACTCACCAATAGAAAGACACAGACTTACAGAATGGCTAATAAATAGGACCCATAATTCTGTTGCATATAAAAAACACACCTCAGACAATGATAGATATTACCTCAAAATAAAAGGCTGGAAAATGGTTTACCAAGGAAACAGTCACAAGAAGCAAGTTGGAATTTGGAAGAGCTATTCTAATGTCTAATAAAATAGAATCCCAACCAAAATTAATCAAAAGAGATAGAGAAGGGCACTTTATACTTGTCAAAGAAAAAAAATCAACCAAGACGTCTCAATTCTGAACATATATGCCCCAAATGTAAGGGCACCCACAACTGTAAAAGAAACATTACTAAAGCTTAAATAATACACCAAACCTTACACATTAATAACAGGATACTTCAGCATACCTCTCTCACCAATGGACAGATCATCAAGACAGAAACTAAACAGAGAAATAGCAAAACTAACTGACATTAAGAGTCAGTTGGACTAACATATGTCTAGAGAAAATTCCATCCAAACACAAGAATAACCTTCTTCTCAGCACCTCACAAATCTTCTCCAAAATTGACCATATACTTGGTCATAAAGCAAGCCTCAACAAATATAAGAAAGATTGAAATAGCTCCCTGCACCTTATCAAACCACCATGGATTAAAGCTAGACATTAACAATCACAGAAACAACAGAATGCCTACAAACTCATGGAACCTGAACAACCCTGTACTTAAGGCCACTGGGTCAGGAAGGAAATAAAGGAAAAAAAAGACTTTCTAGAAATCAATGAAAGTGAAGGCATACCCAAATGAAAATGAACAACATATCTAAATTTATGGGATACAATGAAAGCAGTGCTAAGAGGAAAGTTCATAACACTAAGAATCTTCATAAAGAAAGTAGAAAGAGCTCATGTTAGGAATTAAACAGCTCATCTGAAAGCTCTAGAAAAAAAGGAAGCAAACAAACCCAAGAAGAGTTGATGGCAGGATATAATCAAACTCAGGGCTGAAATCAATAAGCCAGGAACAAAGAATCAACAAAAGCAAGGGCTTTGAGAAAATCAGCAAGATAGACAAACCCTTGGCAGACTAACTAAAAGACAGAGGAAGAGTATCAAAATCAATAAAATCAGAAATGAAAAGGAGGATCTAACAACAGATAACAAGGAAATCAAAAGAATTATTAGATAATACTTCAAAAAACCTGTATTCCACAAAAATTGGAAAATCTAAATGAAATGGATGATTTTATTGATAGATACCACTTATCAAAGTTATATAAAGATTAGGTTAACAATTTAAATAGAACTATAATCCCTAAGTAAATAGAAGCAGTCATCAAAACCTCCCAACTTAAAACAGCTCTGGGACAGATAGTTGTAGCACAGACATCTACCAGACTTTCAAAGAAGAACTAATACCAATACTCCTCAAACTATTCCACAAAATAGAAAGTAAAGTAAAATTGACAAACTGACTCTTTGAGGCCACAGTCACCCTGATACCTAAACCACATTAAGACCCAACAAAGGAAGAGAATTTCAGACCAATCTCCCTTATGATCATTGGTGCAAAAACACTCAATAAAATACTTGCAAACTGAATCCAGAAGCACATCAAAAATATCTACCATGATCCAGTAGGCTTCACCCCAGGAATGTAGGGACGGTTCAACATACAAAAATCCATCAACAACATAACCCACCATATAAACAAACTGAAAGAAAAAAAATCATGATTGTCTCATTAGATGCTGAAAAGCCTTTGACAAAATCCAACACCACTTCAGATATAAAGCCTTGTAGAGATCAGGGATACAATGTCATATCTAAACACAATAAGGGCAATATATAGCAAGCCAATCGCCAATATAAAGTTTAATGGAGAGAAGTTTAAAGTGATCTTGCTAAAATTAGGGACATGTCAAGGCTGTCCACTCTCACAATCTCTTCAATATAGTACTTGAAATTCTAGCTGGAACAATAAGAAAAATAAGTGATACCAAGGGGATATAAATTGGAAGGGAAGAAGTCAAAGTATTGTTTTTCACAGATGGTAGGATAGTATACATAAGTGATCCCCAAGTTTCTACCAGATATCTCCTATGGCTGATAAACACCTTCTGGAAAGTGTCTGGATACAAAATTAACTAAAAACAGTCAATAGACCTCATTTTGTGACAAAAGAGAAAGAAATAAGAGAATAACACCCTCCACAATAGCCACAAATAATATAAAATACCTTGGCTTAACTCTAACCAAGCAGGTGAAAGACCTGTATGACAAGAACTTCAAGTCTTTGAAGAAGGAAGTTGAAGAAGGTTTTAGAAGATGAAAAGGCCTCCCATGCTCATGGATCGGTAGGATTAATGTAGTAAAAATGACCATCATGCCAAAAGCCATCTACAGATTCAATGCAATTGCCATCAAAATTCCAACATTATTCTTTACAGATCTGGAAAAAAAAGCAACCATTAACTTCATATGGAAAAATAAAAGACCCAGGATAGCAAAAACAATTCTGTACAATAAAAATAACTTCTGATAGTATGAACATCCCTGATTTCAAGCTATACTACCAAGCAATAGTAATAAAAACTATATGACACTGCCATAGAAACATATAGGTTGATCAACAGAACCGAACTGAAGACCCAGAAATAAACCTACACTTCTACAGGCACTTGATTTTTGACAAAGAAGCCAAAATCACATAATGGAAAAAAGAAAGCATCTTCAACAAGTGGCGCTGGTCTAACTAGATATCTACATGTAGAAAAATGCAAGTAGACCTGTATTTATCACCCTGCACAAAACTCAAGTCCAACTGAATCAAAGACCATGACATAAAACTAGACACTAAATCTATTAGAAGTCAAAGTGGGGAAAATCTGGAATTCATTGGCATAGGAGACAACTTCCTGAACAGAACACCAACATAACAGAGCTCAGACTCTGAGATCAACAATTAATAAATGGGATCTCATGAAACTAGAAAGCTTCTGTAAGTCAAAGAACACTGTCAATAGAACAAAATGGCTTCAGTGGATGAGAATATACTCAGTCTTGATGTGACTTGTGCTGGTGAGGGTTGATACAGGAGAGGGAAGGAAGATCCTCTTTTCTGTGGTGAAAGGGAAAAGGGAAGGGGGAGCTGGGAAGAGAGGTTGGAGAGGGCACCCTTGGGATAATAAGAAGCATATAACCATGTCTTGTGAACTTTGAAGTAACCTAGTCCAATGCCTTTCCCTCTGCAGTTAAGAAATCAAATATGTGGAGGAGATCCCTGTCTCTTGTTTTTCACTCTTGGCGTGTACTGTGGATGGGCCCACATGAGTGCTTGTGGTGACTAATCTTGGTTGTCCACTTGACTACATTTGCAGTCAATCGAAGCCTAAGCATCTGGGCATACCTGTGAAGGATTTCCTTGACTGGATGACTTGAAGTGGGAGGAGCCACCATTAAGTGTAGGCTACTTCTGCTTTTTGCCTGCTTGCCTTTACTCTCACTAGAAAGTTTATCCATCCGATTCCTAAAGCGTTCATTCACTGTTACTAGAACCTGTCTCTTCAGAATTCTGATATAGACTGAAGATTAGTCGCTCTCTAGAATTCCCTGAGAGCTCAACACCAGATTAGGACTGCTGAGATACCCAGTTCCATGGACTAAACAACTCTTGAATCCTTGGCTATCTTTGTAGAGATTTTCTTTGTTAAGCTACTCAGACCACAGATTATAAGAATAATAAATCTCATTTATATATATATATATATATATATATATAGTGTATATATATATATAGTGATGAAACAATATGAACAAATACACACACACACACACACACAAATCAATAATAGAATTCTCTTGTCTGTTAAATGACTCCAGAATTCAAGATCTTGACTTCTATGCTATATTGCCTTTCTAAACTTTCTGTCTCTATTGAACCTGTCCCATGAAGAACACAGAATCTCCTTTAATAGTTGCATGAAGGCCATAATGATTAAAAGTGTCATTAATGGAAAGCATATATGATTGATAATTTTGAGGCTTTTTTGTAGTAGAGCAAATTTTATATCTATAATATGGTCAAAATGGCCTCAATTGTTCATTTAATTTATGAGTACTTGCCTAATCATGGCAGAATGAAATGAATGATTCAGTATTAGTCAGGGTTCTCTAGATGATGAGAATGAATGCAATGTATATGGAGAAAACATTTTTATAAATTTATTTATGTTTTTATTAATTACAGTTTATTCACTTTGCGTCCCAGCTGTAGCCCCCTCACTCAGCCTCTCCCAATATCACCCTCCCTCATCTTTTCTCCTGCCCCTTCCCAAGGAAGGACTGATAAGGAAGGACCTCCTCCCTGTCCTTCTGCCCCTAGCCTATCAGGTCTCATCAGGACTGGCTGCATTTTCTTTCTCTATGGCCTGGACAAGCTGCTCCCCCATCAGGGGGAAGGGATCAAAGACCAACCACTGCCCATATCAGAGACAGCCCATGTTCCCATTAAGAGGAAAACCACTTGGATACTGAGCTGCCATGGGCTACATCTGTGCAGGGGTTCTAAGTTACCTCATGCATGATCCTAAGTTGGAGTATCAACCTCAGAAAAGACTCCTTTGCCCAGATTACTTGGTTCTGTTGCTCTCCTTGTAGAGTTTCTGTCCCCACCAGGTCTTTCTATTACCCCCTTCTTTCAGAAGATTCCCTGCACTCTGCCCAACTTTTGGCTATGAGTCTTACCATCTGTTTTGATACCCTCTTTCAGAGGCCCTCTGTGGTAAGTTTCTGTTCTGTTCCCCATTTTCAAAGAAAATCTATTAGGTTGACTTACATACTAGAAACTCTTAGAACCTACCTGGTAGATGCTCAGTCCATAGACCTGGATGTCACAGTGGTCTCAGAACCTCAATTCTGTGCTAAATTTCTAAAGCTTCCTGGGGAGTTGCTGCTCTTTAGTCTTCAGTGGAAGGCCAAATAATATGGAGTTATATCAGTGGAGGGCAGCATCAACAATAATAGGCGAACTCACTCAAGAAGAAACAAAAGCAAGTGACACTGCTTTTCCCTTGAACCTTGTTATATCTGGGCCACCCAAGTGAAAAGTGCTATTCACTAGATAGGCAGATATTCTCCATCATTTAATCTTCTCTAGAAATTCACTAGGCAAACCTGAAACCATCAACTAACCATTACAAAATATTAGATAGAGATCTCTAATCTAGGCCCAAATATCAGTCAAAGTATTAGAAAGGATATTTGAATTCACTGAAGCTATTGATGCAAATGGTTCATAAACAGAAACCAACTTCATGTAGTCATTTAAAAGCTACCACCAGTTTGAACTGGTCAAATTAATTAAGCCAAAGCAATTTAGAAACAAGTATATAATAAATATCTCTCTTTAATTCAAAGGTTTATCCATTTATTACTAGGAACAAAACATGAACTCACATTGTATGAAGCAAAATCTGATAGACTTAGTTTTTACTCCGGTTCCAAAATGTATTCAATCTAGGTATTAGCAATGCTTTTCAGCCATGGCAGGCCTTAATTAATCTATTTTTAAATGAGATTAATGCCACCTTTCTCTCATTTGTTTTAAACACTGAGTGATGATACACACACACGTGTGTGTGTGTGTGTGTGTGTGTGTAAAACAGTGGCTGGCATAAGTTCTCAGCAGAGGCTATTTTACCATTTAAGTCTATAAATAAATTAATTATTTCACAAAGTAACACTATGCTTTGTTATCATCTGTTAAAGGATATTTGAATGGATTTTTAAAGGTATTTTATTAACCTTGCCACTTCAAAGGAAGTAAATCTTTCCATTTTAGACTCTCAAAGATCTTTTGGGTTTTTTAACTACAAAGCATAAAAGTAAAATAGTGAAATACTTGACATTGAAGTTTGCTACACTTCATTATCACAACCTGAAAATCATTCTTTGTGTTTTGGCCCAGGAGTGTGTGTGTGTGTGTGTGTGTGTGTGTGTGTGTGTGTGTGTGTGTGACCTACCTCAGCATTTGGTCTAGGAGCAAATGCTTGGGTCAAATGGTTTACTCAGAGAAAAAGAAATACATAGTTCTATGAGTTAAAAGTAGGTTAATTTTTGTTTTCTTTTGAATGTGAGATGTACCTCATACATGTTCATCTTCGAACACCTGGTACCCAGATGGTAGTGATGTCTGAGGTGGTTGAGGAGCCTTTAGGAGGTGGAGGCTTGATGGAGTAAATGAGCACCTGGGATAGGCCTTGAGATGTTTTCCTTAGTCCCACTTCCTGTCAGATCTCTTCCTGAATGGAGTGTGGCCAGGCAACATTCTGCTCCAGCCACCATGTGTTCCCTGTCATCGTGGATTCTATCCCTCTAGAACCATAAACCAAAATAAGCCCATTCTCTCTCTCTTTTTTTAAAAACTGCTTTTGGTAGGGATATTTTATCACAGGTACAAGAAGGTAACTATGGTGTTCTTCAGTGCACTATGCTTTGCAATTTCTCTAAGCCAGTCACCACAGATGAGTTCAAAGCATTTATTGGTCCCACATGTACCTGACAGATGTTCTAGTGAGCAAGAACTGGTCCTGAGTCAGAAAACTGAAACAGAAAAGAGCCACTTTTACTACATATGTGTTCTTGTTGAATTGCTGACTTGCCTCATTTGCTCTACCTTCCCTTGGATCTTCATTTTCTTTGCTTCCTGAAGAGATGTGTATTTTATTTCATAAACAAAGAATAGCTTCCACAGGATATCCAAATTACATGAATTTTGAATTGTCTTCATTGTCTCCATTTTATAACCATTTTTTCATCTAGGCTGCCTAGACTATAGATTCAAAATTCCAGAATGCAAACCTCAAAATGTAATTGTGCCAAATATGATAAATTTGCTTCCACAAGAGACAAGGTTCTATCTTGCAATGTATGTATACTCCTACCTTTACATATATTTATGCATAATATCTTCTTTCATTTTTATTGTTGTTACAAACTTCCTCAAACTTGGTAATTCATTTCTTATATTTCTGGAAGATGGCACCTACATATCCCACAATTTTATGATGCATCATCCCTTGAGAGAAGTTGGGACGGTAAGAGAAAGGAAGAGGTGGGAAAAAGGAAAAGAAAAACATAGCTTGCTCGATGAAGATATACATATTCTATCACAAGGAACCCATTCTTTTTTTTTTTTTTTTTATCACTGACGGCTTTATTATGGGAAACAGAAGTTACAAAGATCTGAGTCCAGGTCCCCGAATACATAGTAGTAGGAGACAACCAAATTCTAAAAGTTGTCAATATGTACACACACACTAATAATAGTAATAATAATAATATTATATACTACAAAAAGCTTGAAGAGGAAACCAACATACAAGCCTTCAACCCAGGTTCTTAGTGATTTTTATCCCAAACAAGTTTTTAAACATTAAAGACCAAAAGAGCTTTGTTTAAACAACAAAAGAAAATGGTAATAAAAACAAAAACCAACCAGGATTCATTTCAGATTAACTTAGTGATGAGTGTATTGAGCTTGAGGAACCCATTTTTGCAATAATGAGTCAGTTCCTATGATGACTCCAAAATAAGAGCATGTGTCCAGAGATGAGGGAAAAGTACTCATATTGACAGTTTTATACAAGAGTCTCTCTCTCTCTCTCTCTCTCTTTCTCTCTCTCTCTCTCTCTCTCTCTCTCACACACACACACACACACACACACACACACACTGGGTATGTATATGTCTCTATCCACTTTTCTGTTATCCTATATGAAACTTGATGCACTAATATTACTTTCCACCCTGTAGTTTTGGCAGTAAGAAACACTGTTGAAAGCCAATTTTGTCCTTATTTCTTTGGAAAGCCAACCAAAACTTCAAAGATTTTATAAAACTACAAAAGCTGATTTATCCACCAATATGTAATATCCTTAAATATGTTCATACACATCAAAAGTCATAATAAGGATGGAAGTGTCATAAAAATTTATTGTGATGGTGTTTCATTGTAGGAGTGAGGAAGCTTTAAATCTCACTCTTGGGCATAATTATCTTTTCAAAGCAAGAAAAAAAGTACTACTTAATGGTTATAGACCTCTACAACTCTATTGGGAGATGGTTAATATGTCCATATGTTAGTATATGCAAAAATATTGTGCTTAGTAATGTGGACAGTTGTTCAACTGAATTTCTACATCATAGAAATTCAACAAACCATACCCAAAATTGTAAAATCAATAGGACCAGTATCACCACATTAATTAGAAGTAGGGAAGTAAACCTTCAGGAGAAGTTACGCTAATAATTGAAAGTGATTTATTCTAGAAGAAATACTTAATAGTGTTTATGGAGATGGGTGGAAACAGAACACTTTGCGTTTTCTTTTTAGTGCATCTGAAGTTTTTGGAATCTTAAAAACTATGTACTTTGACAAAAGCAATCTTATAGAGGTATATAGAATGTTTCTTGTGATGGTTGTTCATGAAATTCAAGAAGTGAACACTCCTTGAATATACATGGTCCCATAAAGGACAGCTAAATTAACTGTGTGCTATATTATGGTATGTATTATTAATGAGATTACTTCTGAATAATCTTTAGAAAGGGTTTTGCTAGAAAATACTAATAATAAGTTAACAGAAGCAGTAGATATCATTTAAAATGTAGAATAAGGGCAAAAGTAACTGAATGGCGGGACACTCTAGAAGTATAAATAGGTATGATTTATGCTACCTTTCATGTGTGTATGTGTCCTAGGGTTTCTATTGCTGCAATGAAACAACATGATCAAAAACCAAGTTGGAAAGGAAAGAATGTATTGACTTATACTTCCACTTTGTAGTCTATCACTGAAGGAAATTAGAACAGGAACTCAAACACAGAAGGAACATGGAGGCAGAAACTGGTACAGAGGTCATGGAGGATCCTGCTTACTCACTTTCTCATCATGGCTTGCTCAGCCTGCTTTCTTATAGAACCAGAACTACCAGCCTGGGATAGGATCACCCATAATGCATGGGGTCCTCTCCCATCAATAATTAATTAAGAAAATATCCTACAGGATTGTCTACAGTCTGATCTTATGGAGACATTTTTTCAATTGAGGTTTCCTCCTCTCAGACTTTAGCTTGTGACAACTTGACATAAAACTATCCAGTATAGTATGTTTTCCAAAATTGTATATACTTAAATGTATGAAAAGAAGGGAATATTGACAAAAATGCCAAAAAGTGAAAATAAGAGGAAGAAGAAATGGATGAAAATGAGAGGGAAGGCAAAGAATGTCCTCATAAAAGACAATACTACAAACAAGAACAAGGCTGGCATGGTTTGTACCTGAGCAGGAGATGTCCACCCAATTTGAGGCAGAGACAGGGCAGCTGGGTGGTTGATGGGGAGGGATGGTTATTGATTGGGTCTTTGAGGACCCCACCGCAAGAGAGAACCCATATTGGAAACTGATTGGATGGCCAGAAACCAGAGGCAGGATATCACAGTAAAGTAAGATAGAACTAACACAACTCGCAAAAAAAAGTCAATTGAATTATTCCTTATGATATTACACTATAATTATAGACCAGAGTGCAGCCCAGTTACCGTGAAAGCCCAAATATTAGGCTGAGCTCTGGGATTCCCAAAGAAAAGGGAGAGGAAGAATTGGAGGAGCCAGAGAGGTCAAAGATGCCATGAGAACACAGCTCACAGAATCTACTAAGTGGGGCTTACAGGGGCTCAGAGAGATTGAACCGACCATTCAGGAGCCTGTGTGGGTCTGAGTTAGGTCCTCTGCATATATGTTGTGTATCTTAGTGTTCTTGTGAGATTCCTAACAATGGGAGTAAGGGTACCTCTGATTCACTTGCCTGCTTTTGGAACCTTTTTCCTCTGACTGCATTACCTCATCCAGCTTTGCTTTCAGGGTTTGTGCCTAGTCTTATTGTAACTTGTTATGCCATGTTCAGTTGATATCCCGAGGATGCCTGCTCTTTTCTAAAGTGAAACTTAGGAGGTGTGGATAGGGGAAGAGGGGTGGTGATGGTGGAAAACCAGGAAGAGTAGATGGAGGATAAATTTCAATAAGGATGTAATATATAAGAGAAGGTTTACAAACAAACAAACAAAACTGACTCCTCATTGATCCTAGCTACAAACCCTTAACTTCAGTTTATAATAACTGTTTAACAAGTATATAGATCTTTGAGCAGTGACAAAAAGTAGAGTGAATAGGAAAGGTTTCAGAGGGTACAGGAACAGGGACATATGGCAAAAGCTTACAGTTGTGGCAGCAGGAGTGTATGGCTGCTTTCTGACATCTCAGAAGATCAGGAAAGAGACCTCAGCTCTGAACAAGGCCAGGCTATGAGCTCTAAGCCCACTGCCCCTACTAAACCATTTCTCATCTGTGCCCTACCATAAAACAGTACCTTCACAGCCTCCCAAAACAGTTGGGCACTACGGACTGAAACTCTCTCTGAAGGACATTTCACACTCATAACATTTTGCCTCTGGTGACCCTGAGCTTATGGTCATATCATATTGACAAATGCATACATCAAAAGTTACATAGTTTTAGAGTTCTACAAAACTTAAAAAAAACCAGAGCTCAAACTCAAAGTATCTTCTGACACTGAAGACCAAAATTAAATTGTTGACTGCTTTCAGTATAGAATGAGTAAACATACACATTTTGAATGAAAGGAGCAGAGGAGACAGTAATGCAAAGAAGGACCAATGCCCAGCAAGGGAAACATGAAACTCCACTTTTTCTTTATGTCCATTACCTGGGGATCATGGTGGCATGTAGGCTTCATTTCATGGGTCCCAACACTCAGCTCTGCTACTTGCACCAGAGATATTTTCATTCATTGTTTTGGGACTGCCACTGCTTGGTGCCTGCAATTTCAGTTAGTACATCTTAATTTTTCCAACATCTTGTGGTTTCAAATGCACCTTAGGGTTAACCTTAGGACATCACTTGGGAATCCCAAGCATAGCTTCTCACCCTGCTATACTGTGTCAAGCCCTACTAGTGTTCTGGAACCTCAAAGTAAGCCTCCATGGCCAAAATTCTTGCATTCAGCCTATCCGAAAAACAGCACTAGGTTGATGATGACTCTGAATTCTCCTACAAGATCAGGATGCAAACTAATCTTCATCATGGCTTAATGAGGGAGATAATTTCTTACCTGTGCATTTTTTATTTTATTGTATTTTTTTTATTTTTAGCAAAGAATCCTCGTAGAGGAGCTTTCTGTTCAAGCATCCCATCTTTGGGCATTTTTCTTTCAAATGAATGTTTTGAGTTACTTTTTTCCTCACTGTGATAACAATATTATGACAAATAGAACTTAAAGAACAGAGGCTTTGTTTTGGTTCAGAAGTTCTAGTTCATCATGGCGGGAAGTCGTGCCCACAGTTATAAAGCAGAGAATGATGAAAGTCCATGCTCAGTGCATTTTTTCTAACCCAGAAAAGACTCACCAAAGAGTAATTCTTCATGCCTCAACTTAAACAATGAAGATAGCCTCCCAGCCCTGCCCTAGGCATGGTAGAGGTTCCTTTCCCAGGTGAATCTAGATCTCACCTAATTGAGATTACCCTAAAGTCTTTAATAGGTGAGGTTTTGCCCTCAAGGTATCATTTCTACTGTGTGGGTGAAAATTCAGGGTTTTTCCTTAACTGAGCTGATAAGTTTAACAATTACATTCTCTTTGTTTACACTCACACTTTTCTCTTGTCTAAAATCTTAACCACATACCTATGACTTTCTTCACATCACTGTACACTTTTCACATTTTTTTTTGCTTTACTTTCTGCTCCCTTCTTCTCTCTTCCATTATAAAGCTGGATAAAAGCAATATGCTATAACCATGTCTTACCCTGGATGCTATGCAGTCTTAGAATTTCCTTCACCAAACACATTAGTCTATTACTTTTGAATTTAATCTTGCTCATATTTTCATGACATGTGAACACATGTAGCATGCACTCCAGTTCTATGAGCACAGCCGTACTGCATACATATCTGGTGGTATTCTACTCTTCCATACTTCCGTCAGATAGCCTGTTAAATTATGCTTACAGCATTTCGTAGGTCCCCAAGAACATCTTAATACTCTTGCACATCACTCCTGGAGACCAGTTTCAAGGGCTTAAAATATCATGGCCACATTTAAAAGAGCAATGGCCTCATTTCTCTTTACTGGTTTCTTTTCTCATTTCTACAATAAAATACCTGGAAAAAAGCATAACAATGTAAATAAGAAGGGACAATTTTCTTCCACAATTCATCACAGTAGGGTAACCATGAGGAGACTCACGAAAACTTACACATATCTCAACCTACACTTTATATCTCAGCAGCTCAAAAAGTAAAAAGATGGGGCCAAAGTCAGGACTGCACTGTAACCTGGCAGGCCCATTCATCAGTACCCCACTTTTTAAAAATAATTTTTGTTTTTTTTTATATTAACCACATGTTATTTACTTTCTATCCCAGCCATAGCTTCCTCCCTCATTCCCTCCCAATCCCACCCTCCCTCTCCCATTTCCTCCCTGCCCCTTTCTAAGTCCTCTGGTGGGAGAGGTCCTCCTCCCCTTCCATCTGTCCCTAGTTTATCAGGTCTCATCAAGATTTATCTCACTTCCTAAAGCTTCCACTACATTCCAAAACACAATATCATCTGGGTATCAAATGTTCAAAATCTTGAAGCTTGTTAGATGTGTTCTGAACTCTGCTTCCCCCCCTCAAGACATTCAGGCACCACTGCACACCATGCTGGGAGGGATGAAACAGAGATGGATGGATGAGGTCTGCAGGATCCTGTCCAGCCAAAAATGCAGTAGGTAAAAAACTTTCTCTGAGGATGCTAGTGTTATAGCTCTCTTGGTTTGGAGATCTCCCAGTGAAACCATAGCTCTTAGACAATATTCATTGAAACAGCTTGTATGTGTTTGTTTGGGGTGAACAAATTCTGTATGAACCCTGGGGAGTGGGAAGGGATTTCTAGGGTGAGTGCTTATTGTTGCCTGGGGTTTTAAGGTACTGGCATGCCTCATTTGCACTGAGAGGAATTCCAGGTACTAGGCTACTTGACTCCCTCTAGAATTGTTGGGGTAGGGACCACGGGATTATTCTGGCCAGGGCATGCTGGCACAAAACAGAGAAGCAGTAATCCTTACTCCTGCCAGGCTCGAGGTTGAGATTTTCAGGTTTGGGCCATTTCTCGCCTTCACTCTACCTCCATGCCCGTCTTCTGAGCGGCACAGTCCATGTGCCCCACAGCTGAACATTTTGCATTCAACCATAACAATAAACTTTATGCCTATAAAACTACTTTAAAGACGATTCCAGACCATTCTTTCTAGAATGTAGCTTATTTTCATGAAAGTCTATCTTCTGATTTTTAATTTTTTTTCCTTTTCTACATTAAATTTTCTATTTTAAGGTACAATTTACAAAAAGATGTTCTTGTATAAATTAACACATTGACATGTTTTGACAGATGTATGCACCTGTGGGAACATTCAAAGAAGAAATTCAGCATTCCCATCATTCCTAGAAAGCCTCCTTTTGTCCCTTTAAGGAAACCCAGCACTTGCCCAGAATGTCATTGCAATTAGCATTTGTCTGTTATCTTTGTTTGCTTCTGTTATTCAATCTCACACAGGTAGAAATGCATAAAACTGAACCAAAGAAAACGAACATTTCTATGTTTATGATTTGGTAGGACAGTTCAATGTGTACCAAACAAATACTACTTCAGTAAATGTTATTACTCAAGCTGTAAAATAAAAATTTGAAATTCACTAGATGGCAAGAAAATGAATTGTGTTGATTGTTAGTTTCATTTTGTTGTCAATTTGACACAAACTAGGGTCATCTGGGAAGAATAGATATCAATTGAGAATATGCTTTCTTAAGACTGCCTTGTAGGAAAGTCTGTGGCTCCAGGTAGTATATAACAAGGCAAACTAAGGAAGCCATGGTTAGCAAGCCAGTAAACAACATTCCTCCATTATCTCTGCTTCAGTTCTGCCTCTCGGTTCTAATATAGAGTTTTCCTCTGACTTCTCTTCATAGTAGACTGTGAATAAACACGTTCTTCTCCAAGTAAATTTCAGTCACAGTGCTTACCACAAAAACAAAAAGAAAACTAGGACATGAAAGGTCTCAGTTTGTTGGTGGTTGGTGAAAAAGGCAGGATTGAATATATGTCTGACCTAAATCTAAAACAACAACAGTTTCTTATATTTGGGTTATCAATTAAGAGGAAGTTCCTAAAAGGCATCATATAAGGAACTGAGAGCATTGCTATTTCCAGTTGTTATTAGAATTATAATTAAATTATAAATATAATTTTTGAGATTATAATTTGATTATGACATTTCTCTCTTTCCTTTCCTACTTCCAAATCCTCTCATATACCCTTGTTAGCCTTCCTTCACATTTATTATTTCTCCTCTTACTAATTATTATTGCATGCATATAAGTATATGTACATATGCATATATTCCTAAACATAACCAATTCTGTCTGAATAATGATGACAGTGTGTATCTTTTCTGGTATGTTTTCTGTATTGATAGGTTGCAGCTAGAAAACCAATTGTTGTGCTCTTCCCAAAGGAAGGCCACCTCTCCATTCCCAGCTTTACTTAGCTGCCTATAGTTCTTGTGTAAGATTAAGAATTTGGGGGCTTTTCTTCGCCCAGTTTTTCATGTTAATTTATGTCATTCTTTTATAAGTTCGCATTTGGCAGTCATGGTGGTGAGACTTTACACCTGTAGCTTCTGAAGTTACTAGGAGATGCAATATCACAGCAAACTTTCTGTTCCTCTTACTCTTACAATCTTTCTGCCCTCTTTGCCTCATGATCCTTGAATCTTCAGTGCAATAGTGTTTTGTAGATGAATCTGGGCTGGGCTCCATGATTCTGCGTTTTGACTGGTTGTAGTTTTCTATTATTGTCTCTTTCTGTTGCAAAATAAAATTTCTTTGGTGATAAGTGAAAACTACACCTTAAAGGATAAATGTTAACATATTTCTGTTAGGATTTATGCTCGTTTAGTATATTAGTGGTTGTACATTCCTCTCCAAAAATCATGACTTCACTTGCACTCAGAGTATCTGGTTACATTTCCAGGAACAGGAATGGTTTTCCCTTTGTTGATCCTGTTTTAAGTCCAATTAGAGAGATGTTAGTTACCACCAAGATGTGCACATCATTACTGTACACTTATGGTTAGTATGCCACACTATTCATTGATATAGACCATAGGCATTATAGCTGGGTGGGCATGTTGGTTGTCTGGCTCCTTTGGAAGCTTGCATGGCATTGTCTGGTATGATGAAAGCTAGACCTCAAAGAAGAGGCTTTTAGGTCAGTTCTAGAGTATGAGTTTCATGCATTGCCTTCAGAAACAGGGGCTTATCTTCCACCTCTTGCAAAAGAGAACAGTAACTAAGGACAACAGTAATCTATGAGATAATTGAATCTGCTACAATAGAGAACAATAGAGTTATTCCTTTTTTTCAAAGTTAAATAGTTCATTATTGTTGGCTGAGGTAAGTTTCAAATAATAAGATATGGTAAAATCATCTGTTTTTAAAAGGATCTATGAATATTCCTAGGGACATGTGTTGGTAAACTCTATTACAAGAGAAAACATAGCTTTGATGTATTCCCAGTGGGATTTTAAAATAAATGTTTACCCTACACCAAGCATATTGGATGACAACCTGTAAATTTGGTTTTAATTACTTCATTTCACATTATGTTCACATGCACCTTTACAACTAATTATTACAGGATTCCCTTGACAGCACTCTATTTTCCCATAGAGTAAATAATTGTTGTCAATTGTAAATAATAATAAAAAGGAATCAGCCAGTTGCTCACTGCATGGCAGAGTAAAAGTCATTTGCTCTAATGTAAAAAATATATATATATATTGAAGACAGGTCCAGATATTCATGGGAGCAGTCTGGGAACATGGCTCAAATGTTAAGGGCACTTGCTGCTCTTGCAAGTGTGGTACCCAGCATCCATGTTAAGAGGTTCAAAATTGTCTGTAATTCTAGTTACAAGGGATCTGAAACCCTCTTCTGGTCACCTGCAAAAGTTAATACATATGCACAAACAGATACAAGTGCATACAGAAAATTTATAGATGGATGGATAGATAGATAGATAGATAGATAGATAGATAGATAGATAGACAAAATAACCACAGGAGTTCAGAGTGTTCCAGCATACTTCTCTTCTATCAATCTGGAGTGGAGGGGTGTTACCATTCCTAATACGGTTAGAGCACTAGTGGGTTTATTTGAAGAGTATTACATTAATCAAGATATATTTACTAAAATGCCTTTCTCTTCAAACTAAAATCATGCACTAAGGAAATCAATTATATGTTTAGGGAATTATATCCCTGAAGAACACAGTTTAGCGACTATATATTGGCTTCCACCAGCACAGATTTTCTTTGGGTTTCTGTCACCTTCCAGGTCCAGAATTATTACCAAGCCACTCACCTACAGCCTATTTGCTGGTTACAGATAGGTGGTTACCTCCTTCCTTAGAATATTTGTTCAAAGGGTGAATAAAAATCCTATTTTTAAAATAATTGTGATACAAGTTCCTAAAATACATAAATGCTGCTACATATCTTTACTTCCGGTACTCAGGAGGCAGAGGCAGGTGCATCTATGAGTTTGAGTCCAGTCTGATCTACAGAGCTACTTTCAGGACAACCAAGGCTACAAAGAGAAATCCTGTCTCAAACCAAACCAAACCAAAAAATCCCATATATATGTTTGTTAAAAGAAGCCCAAAGCTCAGGAGTCATCTCAGAAGAGGGTACACAAAGATTCTCAGAATCAGTGCAGTGGGTTTCTACAGAGAAACAACATTTTCCAGACATGACAGGACCATTATGAACTCAAAGGAGCTGTGACAGCATGCCTAAGACCAGCAAAAGGTCAAGCCAGACAAAATGCCAGCATGGATGTGTAAAAGGTTATGTATTCCATCACTCACCAAGGAACTACTGGCAACTGATGGCTGCTGGCAGAGAGAGTCCATTTTCTTTAGGGATGGGGGCCTCAGGAAGCTATCTATGTCTAGTAAATGTCTTGCATCCACAACACTCAGTGGATATGAAAATACAGCACATGAATTTGAGAAGAAATAATGATGGAGAGCATAGGAAGAAACTAGAAGGAAGAACAAGAGGGTTAATTTCATTAAAATACATTATGTATATATATGGAATTCTTACACAATAAAAAGAGGGAAAAGTAATAATAAATTAAACACACTAAGGCTTGGGAGAACTTTCCAACTTTTGGTATCTTCTTCAGTTCTTTCTTCGAAGACTTGAAGTTCTTGTCATACAGAACTTTGTTTGTTGGTTAGAGTTACAACAAACTTTTATATAATTTGTGGCTATTGTGAAGACTGTTATTTCCATGATTTCTTTCTCAGCATGTTTATTGTTTATATATAGGAGGGCTAATAATTTTTTAAGTTATTTTTATATCCAGCTACTTTGATGAAGGTGTTTATCTTTATCAGCCTTTAACTTTATCTTTATCAATCTTTATCAGGAGTTCTCTGATAGAATTTTGGGATCACTTGTGTATACTTTGACTTCTTCCTTTTCAATTTGTATTTCCTTGAACTGCTTTAGCTAAAACTTCAATTGCTATATTGAATAGATATGGAGAGAGTAGACAATCTTATCTTGACCCTATTTTAGTAGATATGCTTTAAGTTTCTCTCCTTTTAAATTGATGTTTGCTATTGGCTTCTTGCATATTGCCATTATTGTGTTTACCTATGTGCCTGTTTCCATGATCTCTCCAAGACTTTTATCATGAAGCAGTGTTGGATTTTGTAAAAGGATTTATCAGCATTTAATGAGATCTCCATGCTCATGGATTGATAGACCTGACCTAATAAAAATGGCCATCGTATCAAAAGCAATCCACATATTCAATGAAATTCCCATGTAAAGTCCAACACACTTCTTTATAGACCTTGAAAGAAAATTACTCAATTTATATGTAAAAACAAACAAACAAACAAAAAACCCAGGATATCTAAAATAATCCCATGTAATAAAAGAATTTTTGGAAGCATCACCATCCCCGATCTCAAGCTGTACTACAGAGCAACAGTTATAAAAACCACATGGTATTGTCATAAAAATAGAAAGGTAGAACAATGGGATTGAATTAAAGAACCTGAAGTAATCCCACACACCTATGTATATGATTTTGACAAAAAAAAAAGCCAAAATCATACAGTGAAAAAAGAAAGCGTCTTCAACAAACAATGCTGGTCTAACTGGATGTCTGCATGTAGATTTCAAATAGATCCATATCTATCAACCAGCACAAAACTCAAGTTTAAGTGGATCAAAGACCTCAACATAGAACCAGGTACAATAAATCTGGTGGAAGAGAAAGTGAGCAATGACCTTGAACTCACTGTCACATGAGACAACTTCTCGAACAGAACACAAATACATCAGGCACTAAGATCAACAATTAATAAATGGACCACCCCCCCCCC
>CM053748.1:36030020-36055009 GCA_028658305.1 Pachyuromys duprasi
TCACTAGGGTCTTCAGTCCCACACCTAGCTATCATGGACCCCATATGTGTGGATGTGGTCTGGAACCCCCGCTCAGATGGGGCCCATGATAGCTAGGTGTCCTGAAGACTCTGAAGACCCTAGTGATGGAAACAGGGACTGTTTCAGTCATGAACTTGATGGTTGACTCTTTGATCCTCCCCCATACATGCCGGGGAGTGAAAAACTGGCTAGATCCCAGGGGAGGACATTGCAGCCAGCCCTGAGGAGACAGGAAGAGCTGGGGTTGGAGGGAAGGAGAGGAGGTCCTCCCCTGTTGGTGGACTCGGAGGGGGCGGGCAGGAGGGAGATGAGAGAGGAAGGGGGAGGGTGGGAGGGAATGAAGGAGGGGGCTACGCCTGTGATGCAAAGTACCTAACCTATAAATTTATAAGAAAAGAATAAAAAAAGAAATAGAAAAGAATTTGGAAAGAGAAACCAGAGCCTTCTAGAGAAAATGTTACCTTCTTGGTACCTTGACTCTATCTCTGTGTGACTGACTTATTCTGAACTGCAGAATTGTCAATTAATAAACCTATGCCACTTCAAGCTATGGAGTTAGTTGTGACTTTTTTAAATGACAAGAGAAAATTAATGGGTTTGTGGTAAATCATAAGCAACACTTGTAGATGTAGTGACTGATTTTCAGAGATCATGGATAAGGATAATACAGATAGATTCTGTGGGGTCATGTTGTACAATAACTTAGAGTGTGTACCTGTAAAAAGATCTTCAAAAATAGGAACCATTGATTCTGGTGCTTATCATGTAAGCAAAGGAATGGGAGAAATGCTTTATCTAGCAAATCAACTGATGCTTTTAAAATCAGAACTACACTGAATATCATTCAATGTTTTATGCACATTCTGAGACAGGACAGTTTCATGCTTAATGACATGGGTGCTGGGACCAGAATGTTTAATTCCATCATCTATCCATTCTGTTGAGCTTGAGCTTAAGCATCCAAAGCATAAGTTTACTTACAAATAAAATGAAAGATAACAGCACCTATATTATGAGGTGATGAAAAGCATATGGGTTCATTCAACAAAGAAATCGATCTGCTATGTAATGACTTCAAACTAGTCATTTGTTTATAGTATAAATACATTCTCACATCAACAGAATTTTCATTTCAAATTTTTGAGGGCAGGGAGGGAAAAAGTTGGCAATTCAAACACATTATTTTGTGCTTTCAAAATACCCAATTAAATTACTACTCCTGGGGTATTATAATGTTAGGATTGGGTGGCCCCGATGGAAGAATTATGGTTGATATTTAAATATTACACAGTAGGAAATGCCAGGTAAGCATCAATGTTGGCAGAATTTTCTCTTAATAAGGACTATTTCTGCCTGGGTGAACTAGACATCATAAACGCATCTGGAGTAGTCGTTGCACCCAGCGGGTGTCTGTAGACACCAACGACTCCCTTTTGTGCTATAGAAGAGTAAAGAGTTGAAATCAACTGAAAACAAAGATATGGGAAGCACACACTCTTCTTGGCATCACTGAGCCTAAGGAATGACTAAATTGCTTCCCTGTGTAGCACTGCAGATGTTACACACTTGCACCTGTGTTTAGATGTGTGCTAATGTGTAAAAGGAAAGCAGTAACATTAATGAGAAACCTTAGACCCCTTCTTAAATGCAGAATTACTCATAGAATATCACTGGCAACAGTGAGAGGGCAAAAACCCCTTACTTTCCAAGTGACAAATTTGTTTATTGTAGAAAGTGTCTTCCTTGTTACTGTGTTTCATATATCAGACATGTGGTAAATACGTATTTAGTGGATCTGAAAGGTGTGGCTGTCACACCATAGAATATCACCCTGTGATAGAACATGACATTCACCTCCAAAGAGAATCCATGAGGCTTTAGAACGTAGATCATAAGCTCAGAGAACCACATAGATGTTTTGTTACTGTTGAAAGCTGAGGCTTTCTAGAGGCAGGGACAATACAAGGATGGAGCACAGCCTAAGAATGTGGAAGCCAGGAAACAACAAGAAAGTTTCCTGAGTGAAAAGAACTGGGTTAGAAACATGCAAGTGTGGTATGAGGAGGATGCCTAACAGCAGGCGTTCCAAGCAAATAGTTCATAGGTGTAGGAAACTCTCAGCAATACCAGCCACACTGTGGGGAGCTATGGCTTGGTACCTTTGAAAGCTTCTGGTACAGGCCAGAGAATAAATAACTAGAGAACTCAAACAATGAATAGCTCAGTGGGCACTGGAAAGGTAAGAATCAATGACCTTTCCATGTGGGGACCAAGCAAATCCTAAGGCTTCTTGTGTAATTGGAGAAAGATAAGATAAAAACGGGGTTCAAAGGAAATAATACAAAGACTTAAACAGCTTGATTAAAAAAATAAAAAAAAGTAAAAAATAACATACCAAACCTTTTGCCAATACAGCTTTGGGACAAAATTCTGACATTATACATACAGAGGTTGGAAAGACTATGCTGAAATAATAAAGTAGTTATCTCTCTGTGGTGTTTTATAATTTAATTTATAAACACACACACACTTTTTAAATGAAAGCACAAAATCTCACCTTCCTTCTCATCATTTATGAGCTGAAATAATGAGTTTTGTAGATAAAATGGGACCCACTTCACTTTGGACCAGTCTTAAAATGATTACTTGGTTTTGTTCCCTGAGAATTTTGAGATGTTTTTTTATTTTATTTTATTTTAAAATATTAGTTACAGTTTATTAACTCTGTATCCCAGCTGTACCCTGCTCCTTCATTCCCTCCCGATCCTACCCTCAGCTTCTCTCTGTCCCTTTCCAAGTCCACAGAGCGGGAAGGTCTCCTCCCCTTCCACCTGACCCTGGCTTATCAGATTTCTTCAGGTCTGCCTGCAACGTCCTTTTCTGTGGCCTAGAAAGGCTGTTCCTCCCTCAGGGAGGTGGGGAGGTCAAAGAGCCAGCTATTGAGTTCATTTCAGAAATAGTCCCTGTTCCCCTTACTAGGAGACCAACTTGGGTAGTGAGCTACCATGGGCTACATCAGGGCAGGGGTTCTAGGTTATAACCATACATGGTCCTAGGTTGGAAATACATTCTCATAAAAGACCCCTGTGCTCAGAAATATTTGGTCCTTGTGGAGCTCCTGTCCTTTCCAGGTCATACTAAGTCTCCCTTCTTTCTGTACCAATGTTATACACAATCACCTTAAAATAATAAAAATCAGAAAATTGACATAATGTCACCACTATCTGGCCCTCAGAACACCACTCTTAGAATTTTTCCAATGTACTCCTTTGCAGTAGATGGAAGCAGCTGGGTAATTAAGAGACATTGCTTCTGGTGTCACTTCTGTTCTCTCTCTCATTCTCAAATAGTCCCTCATTCTTTTCTTATCTTTAACATTTTAGGAGAAAAAAGCAATTGTTTGTAATTGCAGTTTCGATAAACTGCCACTTTTCTAAGAGGTCTTGACTGGAAGTGTCTATTCTGTCTCTCTTTTTTTTTTTCTATCTCACATGCAAAGAGCTTAACATGAAACACATTTTCAGTCCCTGCTGAATAAATGAATGAATGAATGAACAAATTCTGTGAAACCCATTTCATAAGTGGAGGACAGTAATTGGGTGTTCAGTAATGTTAAGGAACATTTCTGTCCCTTTATTCATCTTCAGAAAAATCCCATGGCCATGTGCTTCTCTGCTGCCTTTATCAATTAAGACATGGCTCTTAATCTAAGGAAAGAGCTGCCAGCATCCCATACCTGTGCAAAGACTGACTATGGCGGGAGTTAGAACAACATAACCTCTGCCCACCCCACTAAAGGTCCACTCTAATTAAAGGAATCATGAGACTCATCCAGAAGCAGTGGCAACTGGCATTATTCTTGACAAATGGGCAGAATTTTTAAAGCCAGAGGGAGGATGGAATTTAAAAAGTACTTTTTTTCTGTATTCATTCCTGAGTTGAGGGGTATCTCGGTTGTTTCCAGCTTCTGGCTATTACAAATAAAGCTGTTACAAACATGGTTGAGCAAATGACCTTATTGTGTACTTGAGCCTCTTTTGGATATATGCCTAGGAATGGTATAGCTGGATCTTGAGGAAACACTATTCCTACTTGTCTGAGGAAGCATCACATTGATTTCCAGTTTATATTACCTTACAAGGTTATATTCCCATGAGCAGTGGAGGAGGGTTCCCCTTTCTCCACAACCTCTCCAGCATGTGTTGTCACTTGAGTTTTTGATCTTGACCATTGGGTGATGGATGTAAGGTAAAATCTCAGGGTCATTTTGATTTGCATGTCCCTGATGGCTAATGACATTGAGCATTACTTTAAGTGTTTCTCTGCTATTCGATATTCCTCTATTGAGAATTCTCTTTTTAGCTCTGTTCCCCACTTTTTAATTCGATTAGTTGATTTGTTGCTTTTTAACTTCTTTAGTTCTTTATATGTACTGGATATTAGCCCTCAGTCAAATGTAGGGTTGGTGAAGATTCATTCCCAATCTCTAGGCAGTCGTTTTGTTTTGATGACAGTGTCCTTTGCTTTACAGAAGCTTTTCAGTTTTATGAGGTCCCATTACATGATGGAATATTATTCAGCAATAAAATACAAGGAAATCATGAAACTTGCAGGGAAATGGTGGGAATTAGAAATGATCATCCTGAGTGAGCTATCCCAGAAACAGAAAGACACACATGGTATATACTCACTCATATAGACATAAAATACTGGATAAACCTACTAAAATCTGTACACCTAAAGAAACTAATCAAGAAGGAAGACTCTGGCTAAAATGCTCAATCTCCAGCCAGAAAGGCAAAGAGGATGGACATCAGAAGAAGAAAACAGGAAACAAGTTAAGAGCCTGCCACAGGGGGTTTCTCAAAAGCTCTACCCTGTAGAATATCAAAGCAGATGCTGAGACTTATGGCCAACCTTTGGGCAGAGTGCAGGGAATCTTATGAAAGAAGTGGGAAATAGTAAGATCTGGAGAGGACAGGAACTCCACAAGGAGAGCAACAGAACCAAAAAATCTGAGCACTGGGGTCTTTCCTGAGACTGATACTCCAACCAAGTACCATGCGTGGATATCACCTAGAACCCCTGCACAGATGTAGCCCGTGGCAGTTCAGTGTCCAAGTGTGTTCCATAGTATTGGGAACAGGTGCTGCCTCTGACATGAACTGATTGGCCTGCTATTTGATCACCTCCCCCTAAATAGAGAGCAACTTTACCAGGCCACAGAGGACGACAATAAAGCCACTTCTGATGAGACCTAATAGAGTAGGATCAGAAGGAAGGAAAAGAAGACCTCCCCTCTCAGTGGATATGGGGAGGGGCATGCATGAAGAAGGGGGGAAGGGAAGGATTGGGAGGAGAGGAGGGAGGGACCTACAGGGAGAATACAAAGTGAATAAAGTGTAATTAATAAAAAAATAAAAAATAAAAAAGGAGGAAGGGTGTCTTTGAGAGGAGACAAGGGAGGGGGCCACAGCCAGGATACAAAGTGAATAAATTGTAATAAGTGATAATTTTATGAAAGATGAAAAAATAGCAGTTTTTTTCCACCTGTGTAGCACAGTCTTTTGCCTTATATTGTAACAAAGTATCACTGAGGGAATGAATAACAGCACTTGGGTAGAAGAACTGAATCCCAGTCTCTACCTTTTCCACCTGTGTTGCATTCATTTCCAGATTTCTGTGGTTCTCCTTCTTCATAAGGGCACTTTGCAGTGTGGGCTCCTTGCAGAGCAAAAAGCTGTTGTTCTTCTTTCCTGTTTGATTACTAACATAGTGGTTTTGTTTAATTCTGCTCTAATTCTGCAAACTGAGGCCCCCACAAAATGTTCAGCTAGTCTGCAGCAATGCGTGAATAGAATTCTTGCTTCAAGAGTAGGTTTGATTTTATTGATTTTCTTATAATGCTTGTAATTTTTCCCAGTTTATTGGAGCCTCTTTTTCTTTTCTTCCTTTTGTATTCCCTAATTGCTTTATCTCTCACTGAAAGATCTGTTTGTGGCTTGTTGTGTTTTTTTTCCTTCATCAAGAACATATGTTGTAAGATAGGTTTGGCATAAAAAGGCAAAACTCTATTATCAAAACTTCCATTATGTTCTATGATATATGGTTTTTTTTCTTTCATGAAAATGCGACAAAATGCTTTTGTCCTTCATTTCATGAAAAACCATACTCTCTAGAGGACAAGAAAATCATCTGTTATATTCAGTGCTTTCATTTCAATGTTGTGTTATTAGTGTTTGAAAAAAAAAACACATTTTAACTTGGTTGTTTGATCTTCTTTGTCTGTCTGAATATCTCTGCATTATTGTTTGTGTTTTAGCAAATGAAATGAGAAGCCACTCAAGGTCATTGCACGAAGGCCTGAGAGGAGAGGCATCCTTTCTGATACATGCATTCACTTGCTAACATTTGTAGAACACACTCTAAATGCCAAGTAGGTTTTCAATTACTGAAAATACAGAAAAAAACAAAATTCAGGTTTTCTTGTGCTAATGGTGAACAAAATTGTAGAGTGGAGTCAGAGCCAAGGATTCTCTTAACTGTGATGTTTCGTGATGTTAAAGTTCTAAGGGGGATGTCAGAATCTCAAAAGAGTGGGCTGGAGTTCAAGTTTTGTGGAAAGGTTAATGATCTGCATTATTTGAACTTCCCTGCTCTTAACCATCAGTTATAGGCAATAATAATGTCTTGTGAATTTTTTGTGACATTGGATGAAATACTGCACACAGATTACTACCTGGAGTGCTAGACACATAGTAAGTGCACACTGAACTTGGACACTTGTTCTATAGTGATCTTGTCTTATTTGCATTAATGCACAAGACTAAAATCATAGAAGTTTACTGGTTGTTCTCTCTCTTTCTCTCTCTCTCTCTCTCTCTCTTTCTCTCTCTCTCTTTCTCTGTGTATGTGTTTCTCTCTCTCTCTCTCTCTCTCTCTCTGTGTGTGTGTGTGTGTGTGTGTGTTTCACACGAATGCATACACCACAATGACTATGTAAAGGTCAAAGGACAACTTTCATGAGTCAATTCTCATTACATGGTGGGCTCTTGGAATAAAAATAAGGGCATTGGAATTGCATTGCATGGCAGCATGGCAAGTCTTTTCACCCACTGTTTCACCCACTAAATCTTGCTACCCCCTAAATTTGTATTCTAACTGTCAGTCTAAATACTTTACCCACCATACAATAAAATGATGCACTATTGAACATGGGAATCAAATAGGGACTTGATAGGTGGTTGAAGCATCAGTGTGTCACTTAAGCTTTATGGCTCAAACCTCTCCCATCCATACTAACCTCAAAATATTTCTATTTATAAAGTTAACATAGAAACTAACAAGCAGTCTAAACTTTACTGATATTCCTCAGTCATACTTTCTGCTACAATGCGATGTGTCATAAACAATGAAGCAAGATAAAACTCTCAGAGAAAATAATTTCATCTTCCACTTCTTAGGCTTGACTTTGATCCTGCCAGGAAAACAGAACAAACCTTTTAAGAAATCATGTAAATTCTACCTAGGTGTTTACTTGTCTACAAGGCCTTTTCTCTCCAACTCTCTGGACAAACCTATTCATCAGGGGGAAACTATACAAAAACAAGTCAAATTCAGGAGAATGGAGAATTATATAAACTTCCAATAAAGAGTTCAAAAAAAGCAACATCTTAAAAGGAACCATTTCAAAAACTAAGTCAAGGGCCTTTCAGTAAGAAAACAGCCAGTCCCAGAAAGCAGTCAGCAACTAATTGTGGATCCTTCTATGCATTAAGCATTTTGAAAATGACCACCTAAAAGCAACCTGACATTCTCTGCTTATGTAGATAACAGCCTGCCTTGTAGCAGGTTCAAAGAAATGATGAAATGTATTGACCTCTACTAAATTAATAAAATGAACCCAAATCACCCAAAGACTGGATATTTCATAGCAGCACGACTCCCATGTATAATACAGACAAGTGTTGTGAGGAAAATCTCTATGGAACTATGAGATAAATCAGTTTAAGACAACGAGCAGAACTCACCCAAAGGACCATATGCACAGTTTAAGGACTTGCTATGCTTTGTGTAATTCTTTTTTCTATGAAGCTTGATATTCAACTGTTATCCTTATAAATGTTTCTTTATAGTCAGCTTACTCCTTGTTGGCCTGCATCTTCCTCTTTTAGTATTTATAGCATAAAGGAATGTTTCTCAGACTACTCACAGATAAATCTCCTCCTTGATGAAGGGTTTTCCCACTGCCTATTATGTGCCTATTGAGGCTCAGCCAACAATTTATTACCAGCTGAAAAAGGAGGCAATGAAGTAAAAGACCGAATTGTTTTTATGGCTGGGTCCATATTTCTTAGAGAGTAAGAGCCTTTATGGAAAGAATTTATCCTGGAACTGTATGAACTACCATTCATTTGGACTAAAGTGAACTTGTTATAAAATATTGAAAACAGAATCAAATTCTATGAGACTGTCATTCTGTTTTACCACCAGGAGCTATTTCAGTCCTCCACCTACTTTTTTTCTACCTTTTCCTAAATAAAGTAACGATGTGAGCCTGCAAACGTGGCTTTCTATGAACACTTCAAATGTTGGCTAGAACCAATACAGGACATTAGAACATAGGGCTCTCATTTGGCTTTCATTCAGGGAAAATGTCTCCATTCACTACATGATACCTTAACTGCTACCTATACATTTATTAGATTCAAAATATCAGGATGATTCAGTGGTAAAAAAATATTTACAAAATGTTCATAAGGCCTCAGTTTAATTCCCAAACATATAAAGTAGCATGCTTGATTATCCTGGACAGTTTCTTTAATCTCTCTGTGCCTCATTCCCTGATGTAGCTGATTAAAGTTCAGAGTCATCTTCTGGAAAACTCTTTCTGAGTTTTGGTGAGCTCATTTAATACTATTCTTTCCAGATCCATCTATTTTCCAGAATTTTTCTTAATTTTATTTTTCTTCACAGCTAAATAAAATTCCTTTGTGTATATGTAGTACATTTTTTCTTTTGCATTGTTATGTTGAACATATAAACTGTTTCCATTTTCTTTTTGCTGTGAGTAAAGCAGCATCAAACATAGAAATACATATAGCTCTGCTGTTGTATATGGAGTCCTTTCTGTAAATACTCAACAATTCCAGGCTTAGAGTTTCCTTTTTTGATGGGTTCGGGTCAGTCAAGTAGCAGTTTTACCAAATCCATGGCATTCTTTTTTCATTTTCTATTTCTTTCTCTCACTATCTTTGGGTTGAGTGTGTGCATAAGTGGATGTCCATGAAGGTGCTACATTTGGACACCACAGACTGTCATTAACGATCTGCCTAGATTCTTCTTTACTTCATTTTTGAGACAGCCACCCTCCCTTAATCTGGGACTCAATAATTCGGTATGACTAAATTCTAGCAAGCTCTAAGAATAATCCTGTCTTTAACGCCCCCTCACCCAGCATTATCATTACACACATGGACCAGTATATCTGCCTTTTATGAGGGTGCAGGGGATCTGAGCACAAGTTCTCATCTTTTCATGGTAAGCTCTTTACTCATTGAGTCGTCTCCTTACCACTGCCTTTTCATTTACCTAGCCAAGTCCTTCAATGTGCAAACATTTTTATTTTGATGTTTGTTTCTTCTCTTTTATTTATTTATTGACAACCATCTTTACTCAAAAGAAAATCAATATCACAAATGACATCCTATGTTAATTCCATTGAATAAACCTATAACATCTAACTTGTTTTGAGCATCTGAAAATCCTTTGCAATAGTGTTCTGCGAAGTCAAATCCTAGGAAGCAAATGGCATGTGTGTTGGTAGCTATCTCTGTCTCATCTCACCAATCACTACACTTGTTATGCCAACTAATAATGTTGGCATATTCCATTGGCAAACTTAGTTATATTTTAATTAAGGTATTTCAATTATTTTAATCAAATAATTTCAATTTTCTGTGTCCTTATACAATTTTGTGCACATATAGCTATATAGCAATTAAGTTTATTATATAGATATTTTATATTATATTATATATATTATATTTACTTATTATATTATATTGGTATATCTTATAGGTATATACAGGTATGTAAAATGTACAGATAAGTATATATAGGTTTACATAGGTGTATATTATATAGGTATATAATATGCACATTTTATATAGGTATATAATACACAACAAATTATATAGGTACATATTAAATATATATAATATATCACAATAATAACTTAATTACTCTCACCATGTCTCATTTCCCTCCCTCTGCTGTCAACCTCTACCCTTCCAACAAATCTCTTCTTTCTTTGAAACATGTATACTGGATGTTCAAGCCAAAAAGCTTTTCCTAACTGAAAGTCATAATGATTTCATCTGGCATTTTCTCAGAGAATGTTGATGGTTTGGAATATTGATTTTAATATTTACCCTGCAATTCATTAATTTTTTCATCATTTATTTTACAAATAAATATATTGTTTATGTTTCTCAGGTGCAGTACAACATATTTGAAATGTGTATACATTTTGGAGCACTGACATAAGCCAAATAACATATGTATTGTTTTCTGTATTTGGATTTTTCATGAGGAAAATACCTACGATGGATTTTTTTAAGAACGTAGCACATCATAACTAACCACTGCCACCATGTTTCACCACAGAGCTTTTTATCTAACTTAGTTGGGATGTCTTACAGAAATTTTGACACTTTCTATTTTTTATTAGTTTGTATGTAAGCTGGGAAAAGGTGGTCAGTGTTTACCCAATTATCCCAGGATTATTTGTTAAAAGTATTATCCTACCCACTGAATTGCCGCTAAATACGTAATTAATAATTCGACTCCCAGTCTCTAATTCTCATGCCTTCTCTTGGGCTCTTCTTCTTCTGTTGGTTTGTCTTCTCTAACTTAAATGTGATAGTTTTTGTTTTATCATATTTACATTATTGTCATTTTCTTAAAAAGTGAGTGAGTGAGTGAGTGAATATAAACCTGGCTATTATCTGCTGCAAGAAGGAAAATCAGTTTTCCCCAAGGAAATGACAAGAGGTAAATCAACCACATGGGCCAGACCTCATGTTCACGAGCAGGTTACCAACATTTAATGGACAGTTGAGTTTGCGCGTGCGTGTGTGTGTGTGCGGGCATGCTGGCTTTTTTTTTGGATACTCTTTAGTGGGGTATGGGGAGTATTATGTTTTCTAAGTTTGTTGTTGTATTGGGGCTTTGTTTTTTGTTAGAAAAAAAAACTTAAAGCTAGGTGAGTAAGGAGAAAAAAAGGATATGAAAGGAACTGGAGGAAGGGAAGAATCTGATAAAATATATTTAAATTTAAAAATTGTTTAATAATTAAAATAAGCTGTGTAATAATTTGTCTCCAATTGTGGTGGTTCAAATGACAGCAATGGTAAAGCCACATCTCTTACTCTTTTGATCGATAACTAGAGAGACAACAGTTCACTTTGAGCCTTTCAAAGCCCAGTCTGGTCTTTCATCCTCCCTCCTTTCAAAAGATTCCCTGCACTCTGCCCAAAGTTTGGCTATGGGTCTCAGCATCTGCTTTGATACCATGCTGGGTAGAATCTTTCAGATGCCTTCTGTGGTAGGCTCCTGTCCCGTTCCCTGTTTTCTCCCTCTTCCTATGTTTATCCATTGTGCCTTTCTGAGTGAAGATTAATCATCTTACCCAGGGTCCTCCTTCTTGCTTAGCTTCTTTAGGTGTACAGATTTTAGTATGTTTATCCTATATGTCTAATATCCACTTATAAGTGAGTGTATACCATGTGTGTCTTTCTGCATCTGGAACACCTCACTCAGGATGATCTTTTCTAGTTCCCACCATTTGCCTGCATGTTTCATGATTTCCTTGTTTTTAATTGCTGAGTAGTATTCCATTGTGTAAATTTACCACAATTTCTGTATCCATTCTTCAGTTGAGGGACATCTGGGTTGTTTCCAGATTCTGGCTATTATGAATAAAGCTGCTACAAACATGGTTGATCAAATGCCCTTGTGGTATACTCGAGCAAGTTTTGGATATATGCCTAGGAGTGGTATAGCTGGATCTTGAGGACCAAGAGCTACACAAGAACCAAGAAATCTGGGCCCAAGAATCTTTTCTGAGACTGATACTCCGAGGAAGGACCATGCATGGAGATAACCTAGAACCCCTGAATAGATGTAGCCCATGGCAGCTCTGTATCCACGTGGGTTTACTAGTAAAGGGAACAGGACTGTCTTTGACATGAAATCAGTTGGTAGGCTTTTCAATCACCTCCCCCTAAAGGAGGAGCAGCCTTACCAGGCCACAGAGGAAGACAATGAAGTCACTCCTGATGAGACCTGATAGGTTATGGTCAGATGGAAGGGGAGGAGGACCTCCACTACTAGTGGACTTAGAGAGGGGCATGGGATGAAATAAGGGAGGGAGGATGATATTGGGAGGGAGGAAAGGAGGAAGTTACAGCTGGGATACAAAGGGAATAAACTCTAATTAATATAAAAATAATTTAAAAAATAAAAGCCCCAGCCAATATATGAAATGGTGTATGTGACAAGACTTTTCTAGAAAGGCACAATATACATGTCGGCTCACTTTACATAGGGAACCTACAACAGACTTAACTACAGATGCCACCAAAGTCCAACTTGCTGAACCCATGAGTTTCTTATTGTAAATAGGTGAGTGTTTACTTACAGGAGCAAAGACAACCCAAAGATACTTGCCTTACTAAGTACAGCTGCACCAGGTGATACCTCCCAAAATTTAGAACCTGTAGCACACTGCTAAAATTTCAAACAACTCTACAGGTTGAAAGGGACTTTTTTCCAAGTGATTCATTTGGTCTAAACCTCTTCCAGGCAACACAATTGCTTTCTGCTTCTTCCAGGAAGGTGGTCTGGTCTCAGAATAGTCTTTGCCACTTGACTTATCTGAGAGACTTTGCAGCTTGGTTTGTCTGCTTACTCTTGGGAGGGAAAAGTCTAAAGATATAAGGATACACTTGACATACAGTTAGATACACTTAGAAATTGCCAGTATTAAAGTACTTAGTCTATGATATAGGTCATATACTACAAAGAAAATGAAATTCTAGTAAAAGAATGTGAAAACATAATGAGCTACTATATTTTGATCTTGGATGTTGTTACTTTGCTAAGGCTATTAATGAGATCTAGTATTACTAATACAGTCCTTCAAGAAGTCTATGTATCTTCAAGCCTCAAGTCTCATCTTTATTGTCTGTGAAAAAGTATACTTACTTCTTTTTCAATATATTTGCCTTTTAAGAATTTTTTTCTTGCCTTATTGCACTAGAAAGATTCCCTAAATATTTCTTCATTATTAGTATGGTAAAGTTTACTATTTGTTGCCCCAATACTTCTTTCTGTCTATTGACACCCCTCGGCAATTTTATGATGTTCTCTCAGACTCTGGACATTGATATGTATCTAACTTTGCACAGGCTTTAAACAACAATGAATCAAGCATCTTCACTAGAGTCCTCTTTGCTGTTTAGCTTCTTTAGGTCTGTAGATTTTAGTGTGATTATACTACCTTATATGGCTAATATCTCCTTATAAGTGAGTATATACCATGCGTGTCTTTCTGCTTCTGGATTACCTCACTCAGGATGATCTTTTCTAGATCCATCCATTTGCCTATAAATTTCATGTTTTCCTTGTTTTTTTTAATAGCTGAAAGTATTCCACTGTGTATTGTGCCACAATTTCTGCATCCATTCTTTGGTTGAGAGACATCTAGGTCATTTCCAGATTTTGGCTTTTAGGAATAAAACTGCTTTGAACATAGTTGAGCAAATATGCATGTTTTGTGGTTGAATACCTTTTGGATATAAGTCCAGGAGTGATATAGCTGCGTCTTGATGTAGGGATATTCCTAATTTTCTGAGAAAGTGCCAGATTGACTTCCAAAGTGGTTGAACAAGTTGACATTCCCACCAGCAATGGAGAAGAATACTCCATTCTCCACACCCTCTTCAGCATTTGTTGTCACTTGAGTTTTTGATCTTAGTTGTTCTGATTGGTGCAATATGGTATTTCAGAGTTGTTTTGATTTGCATTTCCCTGATGACTAAGGATATTGAGCATTTGTTTAATTGTTTCTTATCCATTTGATTTTCCTCTGTTGAGAATTTTCTGTTTAGCTCTGCACCCCATTGTTAATTGGATTATTTTAGTCTCCCTCAGAAGGACAAACAGGATAGATACCAGAAGCTATAGCAGAGAGGGAATAGGAAGGGTGCCTACCACAGATGTTCTCTGAAAGACTCCACTCCACAGGGGATCTAAGTATATGGAGAGATAGCCAAACTTTAGAGAGCTCAGGAAGTCTTATGGAAGTATTGGGGAGGGGTTAGAAAGACCTGGAGGAGACAGGAGCTCCTGAAGGAGACCAACAAAGCCAAAAACGGTGGGACCAGGGGGGGCCCTGCAGAGTCTGATCCGTCAACCAATGACTATGCATGGAAAGGACCTAGACCTCCTGCTTAGATGTAGCCCATAGGCAACTCAGTCTCCATGTGGGTACCCTAGTAAAGTAAGTAGAGGCAGTCTCTAACATGAACGCATGAACTCGGTTGCCTGCTCTTTTATCACTTTCCCCAGGCAGGGCAACCTAGCCAGCCCACTGAGAAAGAGGATCCAGGCACTGGTGTCAGGTAGTAAAAAAGGACTTCCCCCATCAGTGGACTAGGGGAAAATTGGGGGGGGGGGAGAGGGAGGGTGAGACCAGGAGGAGGTGAGGAAGGGGACTACAACCAGGATACAAAGTGAATAAATTGTAAATAATAATAATAATAAAATAATAAAACAACTGTGAATCAGTAAGAGGTTGGATAAAGTGGCTGTGTTTTTCCATGTACTCTCGTTTTTAAAGTATTTTTATTTTTTGTATTAATTAAAATTTATTTACTTTGTATCCCAGCTGTAGCCCTCTTCCTCATTCCCTCCCAATCCCACCTTCCCTCCCTTGTCTTCTCCCTGCCCTTCTCTAAGTCCACTGGTAGGGGAGGTCCTCCTCCCCTTCCATCTGACCCTAGCTTGTCAAGTCTCACCAGGACTGGCTGCGATATCCTCCTCTGTGGCCTAGCTCAGAAAGATAAATGGGATGGACAAGAAACAGGACAGGAGCCTACCATAGAGGGACTCTGGAAGACTCTACCTAGCAGTGTATCAAAGCAGATGCTGAAACTCATAAACTTTGGGCCAAGTGCAGGGAACCATAGGAAAGAAGGGGAAGTTAGTAAGACCTGGAGAGGACAGGAGCTCCACAAGGACCAAATATATCTGTGCACAGGGGTCTTGTCTGAGACTGATTCTCCAACCAAGGACTACCCATGGATATAACCTAGACCCCTTGCTTGGATGTAGCCCATGGCAGCTCACTATCCATGTACTCTCTTAACCTCTTCATTTTCCACAAAAACTATCTGTGGTAACCAGTTATAAAAATTAAAAGAATGTAGAATAGGGCCAAGTTTCCCTAGTAATTGCCATAATGACCTCCTCACACCAAGATACATGCATAAATCCTGTCAATCCCTCCCCCGCAAATTTCCCAGAAGCTGCAGGTGATTGTAGATATCTGAGCAGGTACAGCTGAGATTGCCTGAGCCAGGGCAAAGCACCTGAAACTCACAAACACACCCATCGTTCTATACTCATAACATTTTGATTGTTTGTATGCAGTGTTGTGGTAGCACCAGATAGCTGATGCAGGAGATTAGAAGCAGCCTGTAGAAATTCCATTTTGTTCAATCCAAGAATGACAATTAGCTATCTGGAATCTTTCCACACTGTTAAAGCATCACACACTACCTGCTCTTTATGTAGCTATTTCAAAGACACGGCAATGAACTGCTAACATTTTATTTCGAAGGAACTTTTCATGTTTAAAGCCCTTGTGTAACAATATTTACAGTAGCCATGAAAACATCCTTTTTATGTGTATGGGGCGGGGCAGTGTTCAGAGAAGGAGAAAGCCAAGATTTGATAATCCCAAATAAATTTAGGCCGGTGTTGCATGTCCTGAGTATGTGTCATCTACCATGGCTCCTTCTCCAGCTCCAAAGCAGTTTCCCTTTACTGTGCTCCATCACAAGAAGAGTGTCAGTGGAGAAAGAGAAACATTCTACTCTCAAGTCCAATTTCACAGTTCAGTAAGGAACAAGTGTGAGCAGACAGTAGCTTCAGAAAAGAACGACAATCACAATCAATGAGGGAACCCAGTCATCTAGTCTGCACCCTTCCTCCCCAAGGTCCATTCAATTTGTACAAAAAAAAAAATCCAGAGAGTGCATTGAGCCCTGAAAAGGTACCACATACAGCCTTTAACGTCTTCAAATGACTAGAGTCCAATCAAGCAGAGACACGAACTGCTCTCTCTCCATTAATCTCTGGTTGTGGGTTTTTTGTTTGTTTGTTTGTTTTGTTGTTGTTGTTGTTTGCTTCAAGGTTTACTTTTAAAAATAAGCTTCTCCTCCAAGTCTGAGCAGCTGAAGGAGAGAGGACAGAGGACAATGAAACTGACATCTGTCAACCAACGGTAATTAAGCAGAGATTGTGGAGTTCCATGGCTCTAAATAGTCCCGTTAAAGTGTTGAGGAGCAGTGAAACGTCTGATTAAATTTTAAACAGGGATAAATTGGTCAGTCCCTCCATAGGACAGAGCTAATGGAGGAGGAGAGTAACAAATTAAATGAATACTGCCCCAGGGCTAATAAAGAGGCAGGCTGGCACAAGCATGCCTCATCTGTAGCCTAAGCCTAACTGCAATTTCTTTAATTTGATCACAACGAATATGCCTCCTGCAAGTACTCCTGAGTTCCAAATTCTAGCTGCACTAGAAAACGAATGATCTTAGAGAATGAAAGATGCAAATTCAAGTCCAGCTAGAATACTGCATAAGTATTCTGAGGTGGCATCCCATATGACCACTTAGGATTCCTGTATTATCATGTGTAAAACTTAGATGTTGTCCACAAATAATTTCAAATACCTAAGACACTGAATTGTACTTTTTAAAAGTAGTTTACATAAAGAACCAAAATTTCATGTTTATGTGAAAAAGTGCATATGAGGATCCAAAATGTGCACTGCAAATTCCTAAGTACCTGAAAGGATAAATAGCCAGCCTTCTACGGCTTTGGGGTCCCATTTCATCCTTGAACAAAAGCAGGTCTCTTCCCATTTGTTCTAAGTGTCAAAACACACACAGTTTTGTAACAGGCAAAGTTACACCAATAAATAAATGTAAAGTCATAGCTAAATTGTTCACACTTTGTTTTAACACACTCAGAGGAACAGGAAAGTCTGAAGAAACAGAAGGTTCATAAGAGATTAGAATATGAGCTGGTGCTCTAATGGAACCATATAGCTTTGCTCATCTCTCCACCGGTTTTAGACAAGAGAACAAATGACTGCTAATGACAAGACTTCGACATTTCTAAAGATACATAGATGAAGTTATAGATTAGGGGAAATGAGAAGATAATTATTTCAAATTTGCTGAGCAGGGAATGTTCTTCCCGTGCACCAAAGAATGACACAGTCTAGAATCCAACAGGATCAAAACATTATCCAATGCAAAACTTGTATTTGATGTTTCTTGTACTCTCTGGACACCTGTAATTACTATTTAATGTATTTTATTATCTTCTACTTTCCTTTTCCTTCTATCTTCTCTTTCACATTGATAACCTTATAATGGTTTAAAATCACATTGAAGAAGTCATGTTTAAGCTGTAGAAGACGCAAGCATGTGTCAGCTTGCCAGTTTAATTTGCTCAGTCTCTAGGTGGTGGTTTCTCTTGAGATCATATTCTCTCAAGAAAAGAATCCACCCAAGTGGAGTAGATAGGTGAAGCAATTTATTCAACAGGCAAGAAATAGAACACTCCACAAAAAAAATGACTGGAGAAGTTTGACCCACAGAAGAACTTAGCAGCATGACAATTTCTGCACTGTAGACTTTGTTTTTAATTAATTCATTTTTTATTCACTTTACGTCCTAGTTGAAGGCCCATTCATTCTCCCTTCTCAGTCCCAACCTCCTTCTTTCCTTCCTCCTCTCTCAATTTAAGACTTTTCTGAGTAAGCGTTAATTAGCCTAGTAATGAGTGTAGGAAACATTTTCCCCTTCCAAATAATGGTAGAACAGCCCCTCCAACATACACATGTTTAGGTATTTCTTCTTCTGGTTCTTTCATAAAAATCTGGAGAGAGAGACAGAGATAGAGAGATATAGAGACAGAGAGAAAGCAGGCTGGCCTGGAACTCACAAAGCTTCAGTATCTTTATTACTTCTCTTAGTTTTAACAACAACAACAAAAAGATCTTTTATGCTCTTATTGAAAGCCTTTAGTTATATCAGCTTGAGTCTCCTGTTACCTCAGTTTTTAAATTTCTTTTCTTCATAGATTAATCCTTTCCCTCTAAGTAGATCATTCCCATTAGCAATTAAACGTACTCTTACTTATTTTTTTTTAAAAATATCAATCAGTGCAGTTCACACACACACATTTCCACACATTCATAATACCCACTATTTCAACTTCCATTTACATGTAATAAGGGCAGAAAGATGACAGATATATAATTCAAATAGATACACTCTTCTATTTATCTCCTACATTATGACATTTTACTCAATTTTTAAGAGTTTGGCTGCTTTAAAAATAATTTATATTGTTAAGACAAGAAATATAAGAGAAAGAAATAGACTATTGTTTTCATCAATTTTCATAGCTTACATTTTTAGTGTGAACAAACATACATTAGTTTTGAAGGGCAAAATTGGTCAAAAGAGAAACTGAGTTTTCACATTCAGAAACTACCTTTACATAAAATAAGGCTCATGGATTAAAAAAAAATCTGACTAGAGACTATGGGTTGAGAATATGGATGTTATAACAAAGATGAGTTTTTCTGTACCTGCTTGGTAGAGAGTGGGAGACAGAAGGCATTACAAGTTCTGCATAAAAAAGAGACAGCACTGAAGGATGCTAAGGGAACAGACAGAATACATAATCCTAGTCCTTCATTCTTGATCAAAAGCACGAGAGAGCATGTTATTTACCATAAACTTGGAATTAAGTTCTAAACAATAGAATCTGTTTCTCATTTCAATGCCTACCAAATTAGAAAAAATTTTCATTTCCCATTAAGAAATACCATGCACAGTAATCAGTTATCTAAATAGTAAGCAGAAATATTTGAGGGGTAAATGTACAACAAATAGAAGATAGTGTTCTTGAATCTCAGCGTCCACAGGCCCAGATGGCTCTTCTGTACTCTTACTGGGGGACAGAGAAGGCAACTTAGCCATAGCCCTATGGGGCACTCATGAAATTATCCATATTGTGATATGTTTCTCAACCTGTAGGTCATGACTCTCTTTGGGGTCACCTAAGACAATCAGAAAGCATAGATGTTCTTATTACTATTCATAACAGTAGTAATATTACAGTTATAAAGTAGCATCAAAATAATTTTATGATTGGTGGGTCACCAAAACATGGAATGGCCACCTCCTGTAGCTAGGCTGGATTTCCGGTGGAGAGAAGAAGATGCCAACCCATACACAAAACCTCTGACTCAGACGATCAATGATTGGCCCAAATTCATTCCCATGGCATGAAACACTGAAATTACTACTAATATTCTGCTAATTTTGCAGACAGGAGGCTAGCGTACCAGTCATCTGAGTGGCTTCACACAGTAGTTGATGCAAACAAGATGTAGAGACCCACATCCAAACATTCGGAGGAGCTTGGGGAATCTTATAGAGGAGGAAGATGAAGGACAGAAAGAACCAGAGAGGTCAAGGACATCACAAGCAAACCTACAAAATCAACTAATCTGAACCCATAGGGGCTCACAGAGATTGAACCACTAACCAGAGAGCATCCATGGTATGGTTCTAACCCTCCCTCCTCTACATATGTAAAAGATGCCCAGCTTGGTGGTCATGTGGGACTTCTAACCACAGGAGCAGGGGCTGCTTCTGACTCTGTTGCCTGTTTTTGGACCATTTTTCTTAAATGGACAGCCTCAATAGAAGAAGATGGACCTAGTCCTAGTTGATATGCCAAGGTGGGTTGATACTCATGGCAAGTCTCCCTTTCTCTGGGAAGAAAGGGGGTGTGAAAGGGAAAGGAAGGGGATGTGAAAAGGAGTGATCGGAATGAAAAGATTAGAGGTAAGTGAGAGGGAATGGGAAGAGAGGAGGGAAGGGAACTTTCTACTGAGGATTAATTAATTAATGAGAAATGCATGATTGATGCTGACAGATTCTAAATTGTCTTCTGTGTCAACCAGAACAAAGGACAGAATGAATGCCCAGAACAGGTGGGCAGTAATGCACCATGATATGACTTTCAACAATACTTTCTGTCCATATGGCAGGACCAAATGCCAGTGGGATTCCCAGTAACCAGGTGGATTAAAGGCCATCTCCAACAAACTTGCCAAGGACCCCCAAAATACCTTCATATATCAGTGGGCTTTCTTATACAAATACTCTTGTATACCCACCTATACAAAGGCACACATTAGCATGAAAAGAAACAAATCATGATGAAAAGCTAAAAACACACTAGATGTTCCTACTGTGCTTCATCTCCATGTGGCCAACTAAACATCTGTCCTTAGACAACCTAAAGTCATCTCAAATATGATGCACACAAGTATAAACTATCAATCACTCTTTTCTGCTATAGTCCACCTTCAGGTTTTTATCCTCTCAGTCAGTGGATCTCCATGGATCCATCAGTTCAGATATTCTTGGAAGACATAATTAAAACATCTCCCACTTTTCATGGAACTCAGATGTCAACCTGCTTCACTGTCACCTTTTTTTTTATTCTGACCTAAGCCAATATCATCAACATCTTGGGATATCTACATTCAACAACAAACTCTTCTTCAGTTCTACTCAAAAGATAGAAATCTGAATATGTATAGCATCACCTTAATGTATGTGAATTACTCCTCCACCCCCACAAATTTGTCTTAACTAAAAAAAAAAAAAAAGAGGAACAAGTAACCAATTTAAAGAGACATTAACCTGTCCAGCTGACAAAGCTGCTGATCAGAGACACATCTTGCATAGTTAATGCCTCTTACAAATCATGAGCAATCAGCATGAGCAATCAGAAATGTGTATCCCAGCTCTAAAAAGTCTGACACACAAGAACTGGCTATTAACTGTCATGCTTGTAGTTCATATACTTGCAATATCAAAAGGTAAATAAGACATTCAAGGCCAACCAAGGCTAAATAGTATATTGGAGGCCATAAAAGGCTACATTAGAACTCATCCCACAAAAGAGAGAGAGAAAAACAGAAAAATAGGGGTGTTGTTCAGTCACCTACTCAGTCCCTCAAAACCATAGGAAAACCCACAACAGTAGCATCACGGATATACTGGTAACCATTTAACAACTTTTCTAGAAAAAGCAAAGAAATAAAAGCACTTATTTGAAGTGTCTGGAGATTTCTTTGGTGCACACACACTTTGGTAAGTTCTAACTTAATTATAAAATGAAATGTCATGGAAGGAAAATTTGGAAGCAATGCACCTGATCTGTTATTATCAATGAAAAAGTCCCTGATCATTTGCCAATATAACTATTCTATCAAGATGAGGAAGCAAAGTTTGAAAGAAGAATTACAAAACAGAGACTGCAAGCCTGCCTGACAAAGGTGAACCAGCCACACAGCAGATCTATTTATTCTGTCAAACAAAGAATAGATCAGGGAAGCAAAGGTTCCTGGGACCACAAACTTGAAGAAAATGCAAAAACAACAACAACAAAACCCTAACAAACGATGCATCTGTTTAATTACTATTTGAATAAACCACCAATGTAGGTGGAAATGTGGTTCTGTAGATGGGAATTAGTGATCCGGAGAGATGGATCAGCTACTAAAAGCCCATACTATGTTTACAGGGGACCTAAGTTTGGTTTACATCCAGCTATAATTCCAGTTCCAGAGATTCTAACCCTCTGGCTTTGCCAGACACATGCACTTACATGCGTAGATATATACACATATATACATAATTAAAATCATAAAAATAAATCTTTAAGAAAATATGTATTAGTAATGGAGAATGAATATATGGAGAATGAATAAATAAAGAACTTATTAACTCTAGCTAATACCAATAGCTATGAGCAAAGGTAAATGCAGTCAGTGGAAAATACCTAGGTAATAATAAAATAATACCTAGGGAGTAATAAAAATAGTAAAACAAGACAAAACAAAATCAGTTATTCCTACCACATGTATTATGCATGCTGGTGGCAGTGTCAGCTACAGAGTTCACATACAATGTTTCAAATACCTGAAATCTGAAGAGGAGCATTTAGAACAAGAAGGCAGGTACCGGTGGAACAACTGAAGAAACACTGTGTGTCTCTCAGGGGTGAAAGGCAAGTGGGTAGGAAGTGTTGCTTTTACTACGCCCTCGAAGCCCGTGCCAAGCAGAAACTACAGCATGTGAAATGGTAACAGACAATTGGGGCATCACTCTGAGCCCTAGTAACTATGTCATCTGGGCAAATTACTTAGCCATTCAGAGCCTCAGTTTCCTCTTCTGCACAGTGGGGAAAATGAGCAGCCGCGTATAACCCTGGAAAAACCTTTTCATGTGTGTCTGGTGACACAACACTAACTCTCCTAGGCATAATTTAGGAACATTTTTGAAAACAAAAATTGTTTCATAATGCTTCTTTGATTATCAATATTACGTTGTCTTGTTATGACAAGTTTTTTTTTAACTTATATTAAAACACTTCCTTCTGAATAAATTTGAATCAGGATTGTTTGTTATCGCGCATTGTTTGGTCTTATGCTGTAGGCAGTCTGGCCTTGAGTTTATACTGTTCTTCCTGCCTCACCCTTTTGAGAGCATTGCAAGCAGGAGCCACCGTATGGAGATGGTTTTAAATTATTTCTTTGGTGTGTTAAACATTCTTAACTTATTACAATGCTAGAGCGTATACTTTTCCCCACAGAATGTTCGCTTTCTCACCAGGATTTTAACACACTTTAATATCTTATCAGTTGGCACCTACATAATAATTACCTTTCTCTAGCGTGTCAGAGAATGGATTTCCACAGTACCAGGCTCCATGTTAGGAACAGTAACACCCACTCCCTATCTTCTATCTGTACTATTTTTTCACCAACATCTGATGAGCAAATATCCCCAAGTTTTCCCCAAGTCACAAATTATCCTGGAAGCCACTTAAGGTGGGATGTGTACTGAGAGAACATGACATTGGAGCTTGCTATCTGATCTTCTCTCTGTCTCCTGAGCATAATGAGCCACTAAGCACCTGGGCTGATACTCATATCCGTGCCTTTAGCAAAACACCCTTAGGTACTTTGATGTGTGTCCTATGAATAGATCAATTTCTGGGTCACGTCTTCACATCTCCATTTTGAGCTCTCTGGGGGAGTATCCTGGGAAAGTACACTGGGAGCTGGGTAAGCCCTATCGTGTGGTGACAAGCAGCACTATGAGTAACAAATGAGCCCATTACGGCTTTACAGTGGAAGAGACAGGTTAATCCTTTGTCAAATCGCTGTGTGCAGTGTCCTCTGCCTTGTTCCAATTACCCAGGAAGTGATGGCACTTTCTCATCCAACAGCCCTTCAACACCTGCTGACATGTATTTAGGACATTACTGGATGTGCGGGTCTTAACCACACTGTGCTCAGACAGCTTCATGGAATAAAAACGAAACAAAGAAATGCAAGGGAGACTGGAATCCCACATTTTCTGGAAACAGACAACCCTATTTTAAAAAACAGAAGAAACACTAAAATAGGCAGAAAGAGAGATTCTTTTTTTCAAATTAAAATATTTACCTAAATCCAAAAGTAAAATTGTCCATAAAACCTAAAAAGCCAACACTAAATAACATGTTGGTTTTATTAGTTAGGAAAGTAATTCCACAGAGAATGTAGTATGGTCCCTCAGCTAGTTTACAGCAAAATTCCTCAGAAAATTATTCCTGTGAAGCAGTATTTGCCATTTTCCCCCAGCATTAGCAATTCAGATTCTCTCTTTTTATTTTAGCAGCTTTTTTACTCATTCAGCAAATAACCTTTGAGTGATCTCCATAAAGTCAATACTTTAAACACTGGGGACTTGAGCTAAGGTTGAGACGTGGCACTAGAGGGAATATAGAGTCAAGCCCCCTCATGCTGCGGGGTGCACTTGCAGATAGATACTGGAGTGCAGTCTTACAAACACGATCAAACCTACATAAGCCATGAGAACACATATTCTAAAGTCTGCCCCTGGGCCCAGGGAATCCTTCCTGAGAGAGGTGTCTCCTGAAACCCATTCAAGAAACAGTGTTTTTTCAAAAAAAGGAAATGAGGAAGAATGGAAGGTGTAGAAAAAAGGGCAGTGATCACAGGCAACGCTCCGGATGAGAGTTCGCCCAGGCTGAGAGCTTTAGTGTTTGGTCTTTTTTTTTTTTTGACAAAGAAGAACCATTCTTTATTTACCAAGGGAGGGATTTCCTTAGTGGCTAGCATAAAAATTGGTGTTATTCAACAGATATTCATTCCTCTTTACCTAGTTTGATCCTGTGACTGCTGCACGCAAGGAGGACATTAATGGATGGGATAGTGTTTGGTCCTAATGGTGCCTGTCCTTCTTGATTTTCTTCTCATTTGTAGTTTTTCGTTTCTTTTCTAAATTTGGTATGACAGTGTTAGCAGAGTAGTAATTACTATGAAACTCTTCATGTCATATATATATATATATATATCACAGGTTATGTACTTTGTATCCCAGCCATAGCCCCCTCCCAACCCTTCCCTCCCTCCCTCATCTCTTCTCTGCCCCCTTAAGAGTCCACTGATAGGGGAGGGCCTCCCCCCGCCTTCCATCTGACCCTAGCCTATCAGGTATC
>CM053748.1:36055109-36068997 GCA_028658305.1 Pachyuromys duprasi
CTGTAAAGCAAAGGACATGGTTGTCAGAACAAAACAACAGCCTACAGATTGGGAAAGGATCTTCACCAACCCTGCATCTGACAGAGGGCTAATACATGGAATATATAAAGAACTAAAGAAGTTAAAAGGCAATAACTCAAGCAACCCAATTTTTAAAAATGGGGTATGGAGCTAAACAGAAACTCTTCATTTCTAAAGAGGTGTTTCTTCAGGTCTCATATTGGCTTCAGAGCCAACAAGAAGAAGCTGAGTTTCTTACTCCCTGTATTCAAATGCTCCTCCCAGTAGGAGCACCTTGGGTTTTGTTTACTCATTTGTTTTTCAATTTCATTTTAACTTTCTAATAACTTTGAGTTCTGCCCATTTTTTTAACTGTGTATATTAGAACTGAGTTGTTACGTATACATTTCTTGAGGATGTGCTATCTTCTTAGTGAGATTTGTCTTTTATATTGTTGCAGAATATACTTATTTATATCTTATAATCATACATTAATGTCTAGTTTCTTTGGGGTAGTGGAGTTCTGCCATCTATATGCAGCACATTGCTCTCTTTCTTGTCAATTTGTTAGCAAGGGAATCCTCTTGCTAGATGAGTGGACTGATGGTAGATGGGTGGATACACAGACAAATATATAAACACATAAAGACACAAGTAGATTCATAAATAGATAGGTAACTATAGATGTAGAGCAAGTACATCTGGCTTAGGAAAATGCTTTCAAATGTTAGCTTTAATTTGAAAGCATAAATGTCCCAGACTGTAGTTTTAATCTTTAGTTTGCACCTCATGTAGACTATTAGGTGTGCAATATGTTAGTATATTCCAAGTTCAATAACAGAAAGACTATTTGTAATATTAATATATTTACTATTTATTCTATAAGCCTTTATTGGACACATACTCAGCACTATGCACTACACTAAATATACAGTTAATGTGAGCAATAACCTCTAATTTTCAAACATTTGTATCTGAAGACATGACTAGGCCAAAGAAAGAATCATGAGGTAACATTCTTTACAACACAGTTGAAGATAGAACAGATAAAATAATATAAGATATATAATAACTATATACATCCTCAGTAGCAATATGTTTATTGCTCTGAGAAAGATTCATAGTGACCCAACTTATCTGATAGTTGTGATAAATTTTAAACCAAAGTAATCACAGTAAATTGTAATTGTGGTATGTTTATCTCTCTATCTATCTATATCTGCATATATATAAACTGTACACTGCATTACATCTAACTTGTAACAGATTGCATATTTTATTCTTGAAAAATTAATACAATATTCAAGGTAACAAATTACTATAATGAAGTACAAGAATAACACCAATTATAGGCTTTATATACTATTATCTATTAGTAGCATGTACCATTTTTCAACGTTTATGTGCCAGGCCAGTGGTGAGAGAAAGAGACAGAAAGAGAGATTAAATCCTTCTAAGGAAGATACCAGTAAGTCTGTTTTGCAGCCAGATATCTGACCCTCAGAAAGTAATAGCCACCTCACTCAAGGCCACATCTTGCTATGAAATGCTGCATTCTATTTCTGAAGAGGTATTTGAAACCTGAATTGTACTAGAAAGAAGTCCCACTTCAAAGGAATGAAGGATGTTATTTACAGTGGTACCATTATAGTAGCATTAAAGGTCCAATAAGGGAAAGATCTTTATGTTTGGTAGAGAGAAAATGAAAACTGCAGTAGAGTCCTTATAGCCCAAGCTACCAAAATAAAATAAAATAAAATAAAACATGAGTTAATCCGGTTAGGATGGTCAATTGCCCGGCTAAGGGACCACCATTCCTCAAGATTCACCTTAGGCATCAGTAAAGATTATCAGAGAAGTAATTAATCCACTACTGAGATACTGTAATTTTCCTTCCCAGGAAGCTCACCATTGGCAGTTGCTTATGAAGGTACAGCTAACAGAAGTGGATTAAGCTTGACATTTTCTGAATTACTCAAAAATTTATGATTTTTTCCCTTTCTTTTACTTTGTGTCCTCTATTTTTTTGGTGTTTTTGTTGTTGTTGTTTCTTTTGGGTACTTACAAAAGTCTTAGCAATTCTTTCCAGTACTCACTGGGCTTTCTTACCCTTTTGCTATGAAGTTACCCTCATGCCCTTCCACTATGTAGTTGCTTACAAATGGTATGGTTTTTCTCACCCCTTCCTACAGGAGATTTGTAGCTTGCCTGTCTTGATATTTTTCACTTAAACTTTAATAAAATTGTCCTTGAGCTTTCTTCTGAGTCTGTTCTTTAATTCTGTTATTAATGAGACCATGAAGGCACTCCAATAGCACATGGCACCTAGTGTGAAGTGCCTCCAAATTCCTAATGACGGTACCTTCAGTCAACAGAGAGACAGCATACATCCCACAGAGAAGATACAAACAAAATAACAATAGAGCATGGTAAGTAAGTGGACAGGAAGCAACATGTGAAATGACACTCACCCTCAGGAGCTAACTCAGTACAGACTCTACCTTGAGAATAAGCACAAAATTAAATATAATTCCTTGGGAACTCTGGGTGGTGCCTTGCATAATCTCAGTTTCTGTCACTTTGCCTTTTACGAGCCCATGGTGCAATAAAAAGCATAACTAAAAGGGGGTTGTTAACATCTATCGGCCACGTTGTCTTGTGTACTTGGTTACAAAGAAATATACTGCAATAGCGATGATGTGGCAAGGAATCAAAATGCAAGCCACAGATTACCACATTTCATATCTGCTTTCGTAGGCCCCACTATGTGTCTCTTAGCTCTAATCATGCTCCTTTTCATCTCTGAACTAACCAGTGAATTAGTTCATCACAGTAACTAAGTCTATGTAACTTCGGATACTTCTTTTTTCACTCAAAGTAATGGCCAAGAAAAAGCCAGAATTCTTCCAATCTGTATTGTAAGTAGTATTTACGAACTACTGTTTTAGAAGGCTATTCATGATGAGAACAATAGGGCATCTACACTCCGTTTTTAGTTTATACTGGTATATCTGAAGTGGATGCTGCATAACCCAGTCACAGTTCTTTTATTAGATTCCTCTTTACTAATTGATAATAAGAATTCTCTTTAAGGCTACAATTATTAACCATAGGAAGATCACCAGAGCAATAATGGCAAGTAATGTGGGAGACAGTACTGCCTGTTCATGCAGCTAACTGCCATGTAACAGGCTCATATGCAGTTCTTAAGTATGAATGCCATCTTGCAATGGCTGCTGCTGTGTGCACTCAGCAGTCATGACTGGAGGGCTTAATGGTGCATAGTTCACAATAAGTACTGCTATCTGCATACCCAATTCATGCCCATAGTTACACAGTTTCTGCAATGACCCAGCATCCTGGCAGCAGCTTTTTGAATTGTGTATGGTTCTCTTTTGCAGATGGCATGGCCACACTCCAGAGCCTTAGGGATATGTGCTGTAGCTCTCCTCCTGGGACTTGCCAGAGATACCACATGGGGTCTTTGCTCACTACAAATACCACTAGCAACCATCAGATCTGAAGAGCTGCGTGGCTCAGATAGAAAAGCAGAAGCCTGGATCTGTGAAGGAGATTTTCTTGCTCTAATCCTTGCTCAAAATAAGTAGATTTTTTTTATGTTAAAGAATACACGAAGTAAAATCAGTATTTGTGACTTAAATATACTATAACCAAACCCATCCCTTCAGACTATCATGCAGCTTCGAATGTTGATATATCTTTAAATGCTTCTATGATGGATCTTTAAATTCCACACTTTGCTCCAAGTTTGTAATGAGGATACCAACCTTGTAATTTTTTTCTTGGTGCTCTGTACCACCACTCATTTCTACAATATCTACAGTTAATCTTTCTAATAAAGTTACAATGATATGACACACACCAGCACCTGTCTTGCCACCTGCATTACATACCACTTCATCACAAGTGTAAATAAAACAGGCTTCACTGCTAAAGCATCATGATGAGGGTCATGAACACTCTAGTTACAGCCAACGGTCGGTCCTCATTGTCAATCAGCCAACAAATACTTGAACTCTAGAATGCCATTTTTTTTTGGTCAACCTTCTAAAGTCACAGTTTGTCATATGTCAGGCTTCTTAGGAGAAAAATGTGAGACAAGATTTTATGTGAAAGTGGTTTATTAAAAGAATGTTCCCAAAAGAAAATTGGTAGAGATAAAAAAAAAGAAGGATAGAGTAAAAGGAACAGCTATAAAATTACACGGTTTTTCTGAAATCTAGAATTGGGTTAAACATTTAGAGAGCTATAGAATATACTCAGATCTACAAATATGGTAGACTTTAAGGCAAAGTTATGATACTTCTGAATCTTTGTATGTGTCTAGAACTACTACTGGAACAAAACTAAGAAAAACATGGTGTCCTAAACATGTTAGTAGTCATGTCAGGCAAAGGTTTCCCAAGCAGGTATGAGCTTTTACTAGCCAGTGCTCCCAACTAATGGGGACTGGGGCATCCGTCTGGTAAAAATGATGAATCAAGCTATTAAAAGTCTAGTATGGGAGATGACCCTGAAACCAATCTCTGTAGTCTCTCCATGTTAAGTCGTTACCCACTGTGTTGGACACCTGTCTAGATTCCAGCATTTCATATTTATGGCACTGTTCAAATTCGTCGTTTCCAACACTGTCACATGCTGCCTGCTTTTGAGCATCAGCCATACCTGCCATATTAGAAAGAATCTCTCACCACCCAGCATGGTGTACAACTATGTGTCATAGAAGATTAACACCATAACCATTTGCTGTGTAGCCTTTCCTATTGACATGCGCACAGCAGGAAGAACTCCTCAGCTGTTCTCAAGTACAAATTCAGAGGGACCCTGCCATTTTTTCAACCACATCACAAAGAACAGAAAGTCAAAGATCCATGTCAAGAGTCAAAGTTGTAAGCAGTATACAAGTTCAAGACTGTCCCTTTTTTTAGATTATGACCCTAAACTTGAAGAAAAGATGCCTGACAGGATTTTCTTCCCAGGTTTATGCTGAAGAAGGAGAAAAAGTAAAGCAGGAAAGCCTTTCATTCATCAGTGTCCTTATGTGCTCATTTTATTTCATCTGTCCTCTAGGCCTGTCTTTCTCTCCCTCAAAAGTTCGTGTGTCTGTGTGAATGTTCATATATATATATATATATGTGTGTGTGTGTGTGTGTGTGTGTGTGTGTGTGTGTGTTTTGAAGCACATGTGCATATGGGTGTGGGTACCTATTGAGTTCAGAGATCAACAACAGGACTTGAGCTGCATCACCAGGATGATTCAGGATTCACAATTGGGTCCAAGATATTCATATCTAGGTCCATGTGCTGATTGGTTATGTCAGGCTGATACACATCTGGACAAATCTAGCAAGACAAAATCTCATCTGATTGTCCTGTGGTCATATTCTTTGAAAAATTTTATGATCAATGATTTTAGTAATTCATGTGGGATAGCCAGTCCACTATGAAAGAGGACTTTCGTAGGCAGGTAGATCTGGGTAGTATAAGAAAACAGGCTGAGCAGTCATACAAAACAAGCCAGCAAGCAGCTTTTGTCCATGGTTGCTGTCTTTGTTCCTGCTTCAGTTCTTGACCTCAATTCAGTCAATGATGGACTTTGACAAGGCAAATGTGACAAGGCTTACTTGTGTAAGCCAAGTAAGTCCTTTCCTCTCCTTGCAGCTTTTGGTCATGGTATTTATTACAGAAAGGGAAAGTAAAATAAAACAGTCCTTGTGTGTCCATGACTGTCTGGAACCACAATACAGCAAAGTTAGTTGGTGTCATCAGGGTTCTTCTGAGACTGTATCCAGGGTTCAAGTTAATGGGCCTGTTTCTTACATAACAGTTAAGATGTAGTCTCCTGAACTTGTGTTCATTGCGGTTGGTGTCAAGACCAAATAGTAGTAGAGCAGAGTCCATGAGAGTTTGGGACTAAGCCTGGTCTGCATCCAATATGTCAGTCTTAGCAGCCACAGAAGGCATAGGCCTGTCTTAGGATGGTCTTCAGTAAACCTGAACCATTGAAAGCAGTCATAAAGTCTGAGACAGAGACAGAGACCCTCCCCAGCTCACTTGTAGTGAGGAATGTGACTGGTATGTAGCACAATAAAAGTCCTTCCCACAATTTATTTTTATAAAGATTCACTCCGTGTTGTTCTACAACCTCTAATATGGGTAAGAGGTTCAGGAGATTTTTATACTCAATCCTGTGACCTTATTTCTAAAACTTCATCTGCATCTTTCAATGAATGCTGTGGTTACTGTTACCTCTTGGCACTTCAGAGATATTTAACTCTAGCATTTTATTGTATGCAGACTTTAGTTCCAACTTTACCTTGATCTGCCTCTCTCTCTCTTTGTATCTTCTTTTCCCCTATCTCTCTCTCCTCCAGTCTACTTTCAGTTACCTATATCACATTTCTACCTAGTCATATCACTTCCTTCTATTCCAATCTTATCCAGAAAATAATGTTGCTGTCAATATTTATAGGAAATGTGATTGAAATTTAACTTCTAGTTTGAGCATTTATTAGTTATGATGCCAGAAGAAAGCTCTTTAGTCTTTCTGGGCTATGTCTATAAAAGATCTGTCTGGAAGAATTAGTAATGTGATTAAACAGCATACAGGTATCAAGTACAACACAGTAAGGTATCACGTATCAGCACATGTGGTCTTTTTACTTTTTTAATGTTAATTACAGTTTCTTCACTTTGTATCTCAGCTGTAGCCCCCTCTCTCATTCCCTCCCATTCCTATCCTCCCTCATCTTCTCCCATGCTCCTCTCCATGTCCACTGATAGGGGAGGTCCTCCTCCCCTTCCCTCTGATCCTAGCCTATCAGGTCTCATCAGGACTGGCTGCATTGTCTTCCTCTGTGGTCTGGTAAGGCTGTACCCCCACCAGGGAGAGGTGATCAAAGAGCCAGCCACTGAGTTCATGTCAGAGACAGGCCCTGTTCCCATTATTAGAGAACCTACTTGGATACTGAGTTGCCATGGGCTACATCTGTGCAGGGGTTCTATGTTATGTCCATGGTTGGAGTATCAGCCTCAGAAAAAAAACCTGGGCCCATATTTCTTGGTTCTGGGCTCTCCTTGTGGTGTTCTTGTCCTTTCCTGGACTTTCTATCTCCCCTTTTTTCAAAAGAGTCCCTGCACTCTGCCAAAGTTAGCTATGAGTCTCAGGATCTGCATTGATAACCTGCTGGGTAATATTTCAGAGTCTCTGTGGTAGGCTTCTATCCTGTTCCCTGCTTTCTTCCTCTTCTGATGTCCGTCGTTTGCCTTTCTGAGTGAGGATTGATCATCTTACCCAGGGTCCCCCATCTTGCTTAGCTTCTTTAAGAGTACAGATTTTTCTATGTTTATCCTGTATTATCTGTCCAATATCCACTAATAAGTGAGTATATACCATGCGTGTCTTTCTGTTTTTGGAACACCTCACTCAGGATGATCCTTTCTAGTTCTCACTATTTGCCTGTAAATTTCATGATTTCCTTGTTTTTAATTGCTAAGTAGTATTCCATTGTGTAAATGTACCACAAATTCTGTATCCATTCCTCAATTGAGGGACATTTGGGTTGTTTCCAGATTCTGGCTATAACAAATAATACTGAGCTGCCATGGGCTATGTCTGAGCAGGGGTTCTAGGTTATATCCATGCATAGTCCTTGTTTAGAAATTAATCAGTCTCAGAAAAGAGCCCTATATTCAGATATATTTGGTCCTGTGGAGCTCCTGTCCACTCCAGGTCTTACTAATTCCCACTTCTTTCATATGATTCCTTGCATTCTGCCCAAGGTTTGTTTATGAGTCTCAGCATCTGCTTTGATACACTGTTAGGTAGAGTCTTTCAGAGCCCTCTATGGTAGGCTCCTGTTCTGTTTCTTGTTTTCTCCTACTTCCAATGTCCATCCCATTTGTCTTTCTAAGTGAGGATTGATCATCTTACCCCGGTTTCTCTTTCTTGTTTCGCTTCTTTAGGTGTACAGATTGTCATATATTTATCCTATTTTATAGGTCTACTACTCACTTCTAAGTGAGTATATACCGTGTACGTCTTTCTGCTTCTCAGATTCCTCACTCAGGATGATATTTTCCAATTCCCACCATTTACCCACAAATTTCATTATTTCCTTGTTTTTAATTGCTGAGTAGTATTCCATTGTGCAAATGTAACACAATTTCTGTATCCATTCCTCAATTGAGGGACATCTGGGTTGTTTCCAGATTCTGGCTATTACAAATAAAGCTGCTGCGAACATGTTTGAGCAAATGTCCTTGTTATGTACTTGAGCATTTTTTGGATATATGCCTAGGAGTGGTATAGCTGGATCTTGAGGAAACACTATTCCTAGTTGTCTGAGAAAGCGCCAGATTGATTTCCAAAGTGGTTGTATAAGTTTACATTCCCACCAGCAATGAAGGAGGATTCCCCTTTCTCCACAACCTCTCCAGCATGTATTGTCACTTGAGTTTTTGATCTTAGCCATTCTGATGCGTGTAAGGTGAAATATCAGGGTCATTTTGATTTTCACTTCTCTGATGACTAAAGATGTTGAGCATTTCTTTAAGTGTTTCTCTGCCATTCGATATTCCTCTATAGAGATAAAAAATCAATAAATGGGACCTTGTGAAACTGAAAAGGTTATGTAAAGCAAAGCACAAGGTCTTCAGAACAAAACAACTGCCTATAGACCTGGAAAGGATCATCACCAACCCTATTTCTGACAGAGGGCTATTATCAAGAATAAATAAAGAACTCAAGAAGTTAAAAAGCAACAAATCAAGTCATCAAATTTAGAAATGGGGTACTGAGCTAAACAGTGGTCTTTTTTCTTTACCCACATATTTTCCACCTATTGTTGATTGAAAAAACTTGCCTTATGTGTCCTGGAGAAATCAAAGCATCTTAGGGCAGGTGGTAGTTGAAAACCAGCATTCTCATTTAAAAAAGAAGGCGGCATTGGTGGGTATGGAAATAATTTTAAAAATCTCTGAACTATGTACATACCAATGCCTCAAGATCACTAAAGCAGAGAACAGGAACATATTCAAAGAGATTACTATGAAGTGAAAATATGGACTGTTTGTTCAAATATTGGTAAAATTTATTAGACCCCAGCATCAGAGTATGAGACTTAGCATGGGACCTTCCTGAAGCCCTGGCGGTAGAGCTGGCCCTGCACAAAGAGCTGGACTCTGCAATTGTCTGCCTGCTTCCTTTTCCTATATGCCTTTTCTCTGCTGCACAAGGTAAGTTACACAGACAAATAATGTAGGCTTGTCCCAGCTTCAAGCTAATTGAAGCTGATCAGGTAAAACCCCAATGAATGAGCTACTGACCCTCCCTTCACCTCCTGAGTGAGACAAAGGGAGTTTTACACTGTTACCAGGGAGCTCTATTCTGCTGACAGACAGAGGCAGGAGAGGAATCCTTTGCAGACCTTGTTTCTGTTTAAAGGTCTCTCTCAATTCTAGTATCTTCTAGGGTACAACTTGAGAGCTTTGTTGTTTAAAAAGAAATACCTCAGATTTTTTTAAGGTGAATGGTAAAGACAGGGTAAAGGAGGAAAAAGAATAGAGAAAGAGAAGGCAGGAAGATACAGGTCTCCTCAAAACCCAAGCTGGTTACCCCATAGCAGCATATACCCACACAGCAGAACACAAGGAGAAATCTAATCCCACCTGCTAACCATCAGACCTTAGTGACTATATTTAGTTACCTATATAACTTTTCTGTCCAGTCATTTTATTTTCTTCCATCCAAATCTTATTCAGAAAATAATGTCACTGTCTATATTTAAAGGCATTGTTACTGAAGTTCAATTCTTAGCTTTAACATTTATTGGCTATGTGTCCACAGATTAGTTCTTTAGTCTCTCTGAGCTGTGTCTATAAAGGATCTGTCTGGAAGAATTAGTGATATGATTAAACAGAGCACAGGTGTTGAATCCAAGCTGGCTGCCACTCATAAATCAGTTAATGATAATTCAGAGCACACATAACAAATGCTAAGTTCCCAGACTCTCTATTTGTTCTACGGTCTTAGCACTTTCATTCAACAATGTGTGGGAAAAACATATTTTAAAGCTATGAAAACAGAGGAGGATGCACTTGAAAATGCCTATCCAGAACTATATGGGATAGACTAAGAAGAAATCTCTGCCATTCAGTGTTGCCCATGGTAGACTGGGTAAACAAGAAAAGTGGGACAGTAAAGGAGAGATGCAGGAGATGGAGAGGAATATGAGGAGAGAAAGAAAGAATCAGAGACACCGTGAGAAAGAGGCAGGGAGAGGATGAGAGACCCTTTCTTAACACATACACATATCTTGCTTTATTTAATTAGTATTAAGCCCAGGATTCAGCACCGGTGTCAGCAGATGTGTTATACACACGGTAACTGGTGTTTTAGAGGTTTGTTAACGTGCATCACCAGCTGCTTGATTTCTGATTTCTTACTTGAAATGATGCCTCCTGGAACATGTGGCCAGCACTCCTCTTATGAGAAGACCCAGGAGCCCTCAGTGGATACATTTGTCTCTGCAGTTTCATGAGCAGAGCTCCCTTTCAAGTGTTCTGTCTGCTCAGTTTGTTGGAGCAAAACTGACCCAGACCAGTAATGAAGACTCATTGCTCCACAGTACAAGAAAGGGGCCTAATAGCCTCATGACTTTGGCATAATTCAGATCTGATAGAGGTAAAGAGAGGGATGGAGGGCAGTGAGGAAGGGGAGGGAGAGGCAGCCCTACAGATGACCTTGGAGCCGTGTGAACGATGTCTAATGTTCAGCAGTTATAGGCTATCAGACACTAATGTACTCTCTGGGCTGAACCGAATAGGCCCATTACTCTCAACTGCAATTCACCATCTGTGAAGTGAGCTGGTGGCTTCAGACAAGACTACAAATTGCAGTTGATACCAAAAGAGGCAGGGAAGGGATGAAGATGTAAAATGAACAGAAGAGCAGGCAGAGACCAAAGGTCATACAAAGATAAGAAGAAAGGTTCTTAGCCTTTATAGCACCCTTAAAAGGACCCAAGACGTTCACAAGTCAGAATTCAAGTACCCTAACAGACTAGAGGTTCATGGGATGAAAGGTTTATTGTCATTAGGAGAGATGTATGCAGCTGGGACTCACAAACCTTTCACTCTAAGGCAGCCCTGTTGTCATACTTCATTAGCTCTTTCTGACAGTCATTTGACATCATTTCAGAAAAGGAATGTAACTATAGCCCAAAGAAAATATAAAGCCCTTCGGGGGGAAAAAAACGATGCTTGTTGTATTGTGTCCTTGATCAGGTTTGAATAAAGATGTTGAGAATGGGAATGACAGCCAATGATGTCGACTGAAGACTCTTTCGTAATCATTCATGAAACGCATTTCAACCTTCATTCTATTGCGTAGGGTTTCTTGTAAATGGAGCTGTGTTCCAGTAAAATCCACATGTGGAAATCATAATAATTTTCAATGTGGCTCTAACTGGAGACAGGACCTTTAAGAAAATGTTGAAGGTTCCATGAGCATATGAGACTAGGGACCTGGCTTGATAAGACTAGCATTCCTATAAAATAATAAAGGAAGACATTAAAATGTCCTCTCCATCTTTCTCTCTCTGGCTCTGTGCCTCCACCTCTCTGTGTCTCTGTCTGGGCTCTGTTTCTCTCTCTCTTTCTCCATCTCTGTCTGTCTATCTCTCTCATTCCTTCCCTCTTGTTCATTCTCTCTGAACACATACACAGGAAGGTCCCCTGAGGACAAGACAAATGGGTCTCCCTAGCACTTTGATCTTTTAAGTCTGGCCCCTAAGACTATGGGGTAACTAGTTTCCATGCCCCTCATTCTGTTGCATCTTCTAATGGCCATGCAAGGTGACTAGCAACAGGAACAATATTAGCTGAGGCCAGGTATAATGAGTGATCCCTTGGGCAGTTCAGGGACACATTCAGTATTTATCAAAGACTAAGGACTTGCAGCAGTGGATATCAGGTTGTTATGCACACATATTTCTCTCCAGCTATCCAGGAATAATTCAAGCAAAGGGAGCATGTTGAAGATGTATAATCTGTATCCTGATGCTGAAATCAGTCACCAAATACCAGTATCACAATAAAATGGGGCTACCCTGAGAAACAGAACAGCCCTTCCCATCTATATTGAGGAGAAGAATTCTCAGCTGACACCTAAGTAGCAGATATTATAAAAATTGCTAAGCTTTTCCTTTTGTTCACACATACCCTGTTTGTTATGACTCAGAAAAGGGAATTAGCTTGCCTAAGAGTACACTAGTTAGCAATGGAGAGAAGACCCTGACCTTCTCATCCAGCACAATCTGGCCATCCTTTCCAAGGTAACCTAAGAAGAGAAGTCTAGTTTGGTACAGTGAACATACATCCCTGCTACATAGAGGCTAGGAAACCAGAGAGTAAAGTGTGAACATTCCAGTGCCCTGGATTTCTTTGAACTGTCTCATCCATATACATCTAAAGACCTGGGAAAAGCACTGATACGTAAATGAAAGGGTAGCATATACAGTCTTTTGGAAATTTGAAACAAATTCTGCTCATCTATCAAAGGAAATACAAAAGGCAGTCAAAATGGAGAGACTGCACTATGGAGTGAGAGGGCTCAGTGTAAGTGGTTTGCTATTGGGGATGCTCCCTTCGCTTTTGTGCATGCCAGTATGTACTCATTGATTTTACCTTATACTTTGGGATATAATGCATTGCTGCTTTACTTTCTTGCATAAATTGTTCCAGCTTTGGTCACTGGGAACTCCTCAATGGGTGCCCATGTTTCCTTGACATATTGCCTTATTCTGTGCACTTTATTTTTAGACCAATTCTTTACACCCAGTCACTAAAATTTATGGCAAACACATTTTGTACATATCTTTGGAGTCTTGTAAATAGCCTTGGAATCATTCATTTTGCCTACTCTGATAATTTCTATTCCTCTATTATAATAATTAAAACATTTTCCATTAAGGAGAAAGTTGCTAGAATCAGTTTTATGTTCAGCATATCTGTAGCTGTTTTCTATTTATTTCATTTATTGTCTTTTTTCATGCCTCCTTTTCTGCCTCCTCTCATTGTACATTAACATGCTACATAATTCCAATTTATCTCCTTGACCAGCATATTAATTAAAACTTTTAGAAGTGCCCATAGATTTCCAATACATACGTATGTGTGTGTTTCTGTTATGTGTGTGTTGTTTGTGTATGTATGTATACTCAACACATATATTAGGTTACTGTGGAGGCCAGGGGTTGATATCAGGTCTCTCCCTCAATCACTCTCCATATATTGAGCCAAGGTCTCTCACTTCAACCCAGAGCTGGCTAATTTGGATAGACTAGATAGCCAGCTTGCTCTAAGCAGCAAACAAGTGGACAATAAAGCAGGCAATGTGCTGTAGAAACACAATAGAAAGCTAGTACAGGCTCACTAATATAAAAGAAACTAATGGCTAAAAAATGTAAAAAATATATATAATATTTTGCACCAATTGAAGAGTAAGCCTATTAGAAAGGTAACAATTCTTAGCACATGTACCTCCAAAGCTCTAGGATGGCAGGAGATCTGATGCATCCATCAGCCTTTATGTGGTACTGGGAATCCAAACTCTGTCTCAGATTTTTTCTTACATTTTTAGAGCAGGTGATTTACCAATTAAGCAATCTCTACAGCTTCTTAGCCAATGAAAGGTCACCTTCAAGTATTTGTTATGTGAGGAAGACATCTGTGACGGCTGGTTCTTGTTGACAATCGGCCCAGCAGGAGAGAAGGAACTTTAATCAAGGACTTATCTCCATCAGATTGGCCTACAGGCATGTCTGTTGGCCACTTTATTGATTTCTCATTTATTTTGTTTTTTTTT
>CM053748.1:36069497-36088255 GCA_028658305.1 Pachyuromys duprasi
CTCTCTTCAGCCACCTCTGTCTATTCTATTTCCCCTTATGAGTGATATTTAAGCATCCTCCCTTGGGTCCTCCTTGTTACTTATCTAGTTTGGGTCTGTGCCTGGTAGTATGCTTCTCCTGAACTATATGGCTAAAATCTACTTATAATTGAGTACATACCATGTACTTCTTTCTGGGTCTGGGTTACCTCACTCAGGATGATCTTTTCTAGTTCCATCCCACTTTATTGATTTCTAATTAATATAGACCCAGTCCACTATGGGTGGTGGCAACCTTAGTAAAATTTACCTGGGCTGTACAAGAAAGGTAGCTGAATAAGCCCTAGAAAGTAAGCCAGTAAGCAGCATTCCTTCAGGTAGGTTCTCTGCTTCAATTCCTGTCTCTAAGTTCCTACCTTGACTTCCCTTGATGATGGATTCTGAACTAAGTAAATTTCCTTCCCCGATTTACTTTTGATCAGTGTTTTATCACAGCAACAGAAAGAAAAATCAGGTCAGGCTCTTATAAAACATGTCTTATTGCTCTCAGTCATTTCTTACATTTTACCCCTCCCTATATGCTGACTACTAACTGCAATGTTAGTGTTTTCTTTAGACAACCGTACCTTACAACAATAAGAAAAAAGCAATACTTTCTTCTACCTTCTGCCATTATTTCTGATGCACTTTCCCTTTGTGTGTCTATTTTTCTAACTGAATCATTTTCATTCTTTGTAAGGAACACTGATTTTTTTTTTACAGGGCAGATATGTTGGTGGTGAATTCCTCCAGTTCCATTGGTCTAAGAAAAACTACTTTTCTTTAAAATTTTTAACTAAAAACCTACACTATGCATATTAATGGATACCATATAATGTTTCACATGTGCATACTTGTACTAGGTTCAGGTCAAGTCAACATACATATCTTTTCATACACTGATTGTTTATATATGGTGAAAACTTGTACAATTCTTTGTCCATCACTTCTCAAGGTACAGTACATTCTTTATTCTCACTATTTATCATCACTGCATGAAACAGCACACCATTGTTGCACTCGTATCTAACTGTAACTTACTAGCCATTGATCAAACTCTCCCTATTTTATTCCACTTTTACTCTTCTTCAATCTGTGTAATCACCATCGAATTCTACAATATCAACTGTTTGGGGATGCATGTATGAGTGAGATAAGGCTCCATCTACTTGTCTGTGCCTGGACGATTTTGTTCAAGGATCTCCAGTTCCTTCCAACTGCTGCATGATATCATGCAGCATGTGGCTTAGTAGTAATTTATTCTGTGTACCACATCTTATCCATTCATCAATTGATGACCACTTAGACAATTCCTATTTCTTGGCTATTGTGAAGAGTATAACAAACACAGAACTGCAAACATCGCTTAGACAAGGTGATTTCATTTCCTAGAGATATCATACACTTGGTAGTGAGAATTCTGAATTAAATACACACACACACACATATATATGTATATATATATATATATATATATATATATTGAGCTTTTTGAGGAACCTACATATTGTTTTCATAATGGCTGCAACAAGTTACATTCCCACCAGCAGTAGTTTCTTCTCTCCTAGTCCTTGAGGTATTTTTTGTCAGTATTTCTTTTAGACATTCTATGTGGGTAGATCAATATGAGATTGTACTTTTGATCTGTATTCACCTGGTGATTAGTTACTTTAAACATTTTTTATTCCTGTAGGCCATTTGTGTGTATCATTCTGAGATATGACTATTTAGCTTGAATCTCTACATTCAATTATTATTTCCTTATTGAGTCTCTGAAGTTTCTATAAATAACGAACACTTGTCAGATGTAAGGTCTGCAAATAGTTCTCCTTTTTTGAGGCTGAATCTGTACTCATGAGGTTTTCTTTGCTGTACAAAAGCTCTTCTGCTTGAGGTAAGCACATTTGTCTTGTGTCTTTCCTAGTTGAGACCTTATTTTAAAAATCTTTGCTAAGTTTTTCATGTATTTTTAGGGTTAATTTCATCTAATACAGAATTTTAGACTTATAGATTTTCTTCTTTGTAGTTTAAACAGCCCACACCAGTCTCATATCGCCTTCATATGTTCTGACAAGAAGTTCTCTATGATTCTGATATGCTTCTGTATAAATACGAATATTTTTCTTCCATTTCTTTCAAGAAAATTCTTTCAATTTTTTTTGAAAGTGTATCTACAATGTGAATCTTACTGAGCCTGTTTTTGTGGTAGTTTTGAAATTGTTCATCACTTCTTTTTTTTTTTTCCTCATTCTTTCTTTCTTACCCATTTGGAATATGAATCTTTGAAATTGTCCTGTGTTAATATCTGTCACAGTCTGCTTGGGTTTTTTTTGGGGGGGGTTGTTTGTTTTGTTTTATTTATGTTATTGCTCTTTGAATATTTTATTGTTTAGCTATGGCTTGTCATTGCATTTCAGATTAAGAAGACTTTCTTCCTTTCTTTGAAAATACCAAATCACAGGTCATCTCTAATTAACGTCCTGATGAGATTACCATAGTCTTATTTTTATATTCTTTTGTTATTTGTAAATTAAAAATAAATTTATTAAAAAATACCACTTTTTATTTTATTTTTTATTTATTATAATTTATTCACTTTGTATCCCAGCTGTAGTTCCCTCCTTCATGCCCTCCCAAACCTACCCTCCCTCCCTCTTCTCCTTCCATGCCGTTCCCCCAGTCCACGGATACTCCTCTCCTTCCATCTGACCCTAGCCTATCAGTTCTCATCAGGACTGGCTTCATTGTCTTCCTCTGTGGCCTGAAAGACTATATTCAGCAGGGTATTAAAGCAGATGCTAAGACTCATAGCCAAACTTTGGGCAGAGTGCAGGGAATCTTATGAAAGAAGGTGAAGGGAGGGAACAGGAGCTCCACAAGGGGAACAAAAGAACCAAAATATCTGGGCACAGGGGTCTTTTATGCGACTGATACTCCAACCAAGGACCATGCATGGAGATAACCTAGAACCCCTGCTCAGATGTAGCCCATGGCAGCTCAGTCTCCATGTGGGTACCCTAGGAAGGGGAGCAGAGGCTGTCTCTGACATGAACTCAGTGGCTCATTGATCACCTCCCCCTGAGGGGGTTCAACTTTACCTGGTCACAGAAGAAGACAATAAAATACCATTTTATTATATACATTTTAATTGAAAATAATTTTTATACAATGTATTCTATCATAGTTTTCTCTCCAGAAACTCTTCCTACAGCCTTACCACCTCTCTGCCCACCTAAATCCACACCTTCCCTTTCTCCTTATCAAATAGGCAAAGAGATAAAAATAAAACCATAATTTCAGAAACACAGGAAACACATGCAAAAATAAATAAGTAAACAATGTAAAAACACCAAATCAGAAGCTATAATACACAGGCAAAGATCAGTAAGAGAAAAAAAAATGCCCAAACAAAGCAATATGAGACAAAAGTCTAAGAGAGGACCATTGGATTCATTTTTGCTAGCCATCTATCTCCTTCTTACGAAGCATGGGGTCTATGCTTCAGTGGAGCTAATATACCCCTTGTCACTTATTTTTTAAAAATCATTTTATGTTTTCTTTCTACACCGATCCTTTTGATTCTTTCTCACAATTCCCACTCATTGTTGTCTGTCCACTCCTATAATGTCACCTACTTTGTCCAGCAGAGGTTTTGACAAACTTAAGGACAGTTCTGCTTGTTTTGGACCTATTGATCTCACCACTGAGTTACATCTGAGGCTAATTCTGAAGCCGGAGCCCTCCAGCCACGATCTTGTTTGCTGACAGCACTGAGAAAGCATTCTGAGGTGTGGTGGTTTGAGTAAGAATGACCCCTATAGGCTTCTGTATTGGAATGCTTGGTGAACAGGGAGTGGCACTGCCCAGAAGGATTAGGAGTTGTATCCTTGTTGGGGTAGGTGTGGCCTTGCTGGAGGAAGTGTGCTTTAGAAGCCCACGCCAGGCCCAGTTATTCTCTCTTCCTACTGCCCGTAGATCTGGATGTGACGCTTAGCTGTTTCTTCAGCATCATGTCTGCTTGCATGCCACCATACTCCCATAATATGATAATGGACTTAAGCCTCTGACACTGTAATTGTGCCTAGTGAAATGCTTTGCTTTAAATAAGTTTCTGTGATCATGGTCCCTCTTCACAGAAATAAAATGGTGACTAAGGCAGCAGGCATTTACAGGTATATCTACCCAGATGCAGTTAAACTAGAAAAGCAAAGAAAGGGTAAGTAACAAAGTAGTGAAATCTCTTTTTGCTCCTTTCTCCCCATTCAAAAGTTGCTTCAAAATCACCCCCTCCAGGGACTCTCTGAAGAATAACCTACTTGACCCAAACCACACTTTGAGACATTGGCTAGAGCCTGGAAGCAAGCAGTTATTGACAAATTACTTTAAGAGTGTCACTTCAGCATAATGTCATTTAGTGATTGTCATGTCACCCAGAGGGAGAGGCACTTCCCTGCAGAGGATACTCAACTCTCATTTTAGTTCAACAAGTTACACCAATACTCCCTCACTTTTATAGCCTCTTATGTCTAAAGAGGCAAACAAGACTAGTAGATACAGATGTTTATTATTAAGCACTGTTTTAAAATTCATACTTGGTGGCAGGAATTTGGCTGTGGAATATACATACATACATATATATGTGGATATATATATGAATGTACATACATATATACATGGATATATATGAATATACATACATACATGGATATATATGAATATATATATATACATATATTTGCTGATCTTCATGGATAAAAACTTTGAAAGAAATAAGTTTACATTATCACAGAGTAAGTGAACCAGGAATTGAGGATTCAAATACAAACCTCAGTCCTTCATTTATCTTCTACATTTTGATGTCTTAAAAAAATCCATTTGTCTCCTTACTCTTATGCAGATTAGACACCTGGTAGGAAGGTTTTCCTTCCCTCACATAATCTGTAAGGAAAGAAATCAATGAGCAGAAATATACATATATTCATTCTCCCTAAGAATAATAGCTTTGAAAGAACAAAAAAAATAAATGCTTTTTAATTAAGTCAAGTTGGTTGGTCTAAATTGGAAGAGATGACAAGAAGTCATGAAGGTGAACCCCTCCCCCCCGCTACCAAATTTAAAAAAAACGCATTAAACATCTAAGATTAATGATTGATCAGCATGAGAATATCAGGAAGCTTCTGAAATACAGCTGCACAGACCTTCAAACTAGTTAATGGGTCAACGAGAAGATACTACAATATTCTTGCAATTCTTGAAGGATTCTCTGGCATGTCTTCAGTGAAAGGATACATACGAAAATATTTACTATTTATATCTCATTATAAAATCTGTGTAACTATTTCTCAAACAGTTCATTAAGATTCCTTCAGTCTTTGCCCTAGCATGAAGAAGAGAATAAAAACAGTACATTTCCTAAATGCTCTTCAACAGATTAATGAATAATGACAAATGATGCATATACACAATGGAATACTATTTGACTTCAAAGAACAGTGAAGTCGGTATGGAGAAAACAAGATCAAGACTGACACAGAAGGAAAAGGAGCAGAGAGGGAAAAATAATTCCAATGTCATTTGATATTCTCAAAAAGCCTTATGGTATTATTTTATATGCACTGAAAATAATATACACTACATATAAGTATACACACACACACGCACACGAATCATAGACTTAAAAGCAAAAACAAACAAACAAACAAACAAACAAAAAGTACCAAACACAAGAAAACTCCTTTTGAAAGGTTGGTCAGTACAGTCCAAGTGATTCCCCAAACAACGCAGACTATCTATGCAGTGCTTGGTTGCCTCCAATAGGTTAAGAGTTTGCTTCTATTTCTGGAGATTCTCCACTTTAAGCACACAGGGTGACTTCAGCTGGAGCTGACCTGAATCCTCATTCTTAAGTTCTAGCTTCCGTGGTTCAAGAAAATAAGCTGCAAAGGAAAGAAAACAATTAAATAATCCTACCCAGCTGCAACACCTGCAAATCACAATAATAACCAGCCAATCACATTATCCCTAGAGGCTTAATAAGTGGCACTCACATGGTGGTGGTAACCAATAGGTGCCTAATTGGATGTAAGGATCACTCAACAAGAGGAAAATCATAACTGATCCTGGAAACCTCACCAGCTCCCCAAAGCTAGTGAGATCATAGACCTTAGGAAAGAATTTACTGCAATCACTTTGCTAGACCAGCAAATTTCATTCTGCGTTCTAAACTTATCCTTGTATACACAGATAAGTGTAGTAGCTACCACGCCTAATCAAAGAAGACACTCCTTGCAACAAATTGAGACCACCTTGGAAAACCACAGCTGGAAACAATGCAGAGATTAACAAATCCCAGGAATCCCAGGAACAAATGATACATCTACATTTCAGCTGGCACACATATGGCTCAGGAAACATCAGAGAAGACAAGACAGAAAGATTTTAAGAGTCAAAATATTAGGAAGTTAGTCATGAAATAGTGCCTCCTAGAAATGGCTGCAAAAGGACCAGAAAAATAACAACATGAGTGAAAATGTTAACTTGGAAAGGAGAAAATTTCATGGGGACCACCCCGGGAAAGAACTACCGACAATAATGGCTGCTGAGAGAAGGAATATCTATACTGGATTAAATATAAATAACAAATGGAGGCCTTTTATTGATTATCTAATGTAGGATGCTCTGCCCTGAAAAGATATATACAGAAATAACAAACATGGACTCAACAGTATGTTTATATATGTTTGTGTATACATATATGTTTATATATAACAATAATAACCAAAGAAAACAGGTAATCAGGAAAGGATACCTGGGAAAGGCTAAAGAAAGGAAATATTTCAGTCATGTGTGTGTGTGTGTACATGCATGTGTGTATTATTGAAATGTATATATTAATTTTTAATTAAATACATTCTCAGATATGAAAATATTTTGTGTTGAGCTGCTGTTGATAATAAGAAGGAAATAATAAGTTGGCACAATTGCACAGCTTCTTAAAGACAGAGGTGCTTCTGCAAAATATACAGAATTTTTTTTCCAAGAAAATATGCAGAAAACAAAAGAAAATATTTTTAAACTTTTTTCTTTATTATTATTATTTATTACATTTATTCACTTTGTATCAAGGCTGTAGCTTCATCCCTCATCTTCTCCCAATCCCACCCTCCCTTCCTCTTCCCCCTCATGTCCCTCCCCTAGTCCAGTGATAGAGGAGGTCCTCCTCCTCTACTATCTGACCTTACCTATCAGGTCTCATCAGGACTGCCTGGATGCTCTGTCTCTGTGGCCTGGTTAGGCCTCCTTGCCAGGGAGAGGTGATCAAAGAGCCAGCCACTAAGTCCATGTCAGAGGCACCCCTGCTTCACTTACTAGGAAACACACATGGAGACAGAGCTGCCCATGGGCTACAGCTGAGATGGAGGTCTAGGCCCTCTTGATGAATGGTCCTTGGTTGATTCATCAGACTCTACACCCCTCTCCCCTGGGACCAGATTTTTGGTTCTGTTGATCTCCTTGTGTAGCTCCTGTCCCTTCCAGGTCTTTCTATATCTTCTTTCTTCCATAAAATTCCCTGCACCCTGCCCAAAGTTTAGCTATGAGTTTCAGTATCTGCTTTGATAACCTGCTGAGTAGAGTCTTTAAGAGGACCCCTGTGGAAGGCTCCTGTCATGTTCTCTGTCTTCTAGTTCCAGAGTCTATCCTGTTTGCCCTTCTGAATGAAGATTAACCTTTTCTCTAGGGTCCTCTTTGTTGTTTAGCTTCTCTAGGACTATAGATTTTAGTATGATTATCCTATATTATATGGCCAATATCCACTTATTAGTGAGTATATACCGTGTGTGTATTTTTAAACTCGTTTGAACACGAGAGACTTTCCTATACAGGCTTTTGATTGAAGCAGCACTAGATGTGATTACAGGGGATCCCTGGCTCCACAGAAGAGCTTTAGTCTTCTTGGCAGGAGTGTACAAGAGCACTATTTGCTGATTTTTTATATTGATCATCTCACTGCATTTTTATTTAAAAAGTTGAAAATATGTTTTGTGCTTGAGATGCACTTAATTAGAAAGCTAATAAATTCTGAATGGATTTTCTCTTTATGTGTTTCTTTTAATTCTCATATATTTTATTCTGACATTCCCATACATAGTACAATGTACTTTGTTCAGATTTACCTTCACTACTGTTCTTTCATATCCTACCCAATCTCCTTACCTCTTACCTAGTAGTCCTTTTTATTTTGATATACTTTATTTTTTCAACTAGAGTATAGCCTTTAGGGATAGTTCCATGGTCTACCTAGCTACCAAGAATCTGAAATCACATTGCAAGGTATAGACATGTATTTACAGATTTGGTATGCACTGTTTCTTTAATTCTTCTTTAAGGCTTGACTATAACTATCAGATAAAATACAAACTCAGTGAAAGAAAACCCACTTTTTCTTCACAAACTATGAGCTTGGATATTGTCAGGTTCATTTAGAAAGACAGATTACAATGTTTTTACTAGCACCTATAAAATCTAATTGAAAGATCTGCAGGGAGATTCCAGGAAGGTAGTGCTTTGAGGGTGAGGGAACTGGCTGCATTCAAGATCCACAAGGTTCCAATTCCACACTTCTGGTAGTACAAGTCAAAGAAGAGAAATTTAAAGCATAAATATGTAAATGAGGTGGGTAGGAATATCTCTCAACTGTTAGAGTGTTCGCCTAACAAGTATGAAGCCCTGTCTTCGATCTGCACAATAGTATAAACTGTGTCAGTGCACATTTCTAATCCCTGCACTTAGAAAGTAGAAAAAGGAGAATCAGAAGCCCAAGGTCATCTCAGCTATATAGCAAACTTGGGGTGAAGCTTCAACAACAACAAAAAAAGAATATGCAAGCCAGATCTCATCTCCCTTACCCCTGTGATTTTAAACTCTTCCAACTTGAAGATGCAGTTTTCTCATCTTTTATCTTGGTGATTTGTCACCTTTGAGCCAGTGGAAACAGTTGCCTCTGATCAGAAACATGAAGCATATTTCTTGATCTAGCTTTTCAGTCTTGAGTTCTGCCATCATTCTGAAAAGAGCATTTTGCATATAGTCCCCTAGACCCAGGAGGATATGACATGCAAGAAACCAACATAAACTAAACCCCATACACAGAGAAGCATTCAGTCAAGCATTCCCCATTGAGAATCAGCAGAAAACATGTGATTCTCACGAGAAATGCTGATAGTACTTTAGGTAACTGAGTTTTGGAGTGGTTGTTACATAGAATTTTGTGGGATTATGAGATAATGGAAGCCCTTAACCTTGTCCAAAGACATCTTTGAGCATATGATAAAAGCTATGAACTTTCTTTGAAATAAACCATATACATAAATTCCAAATATTATGCGGTTTAGAAGATTCATTAACCTCCTGAATTGTCTGTGGAGGCCTGGTTATTTAATATTGTTTGTTCACACATCTAAACAAAGACAAACTTTCTAAGAGCAAACTTAGCAGTTTGCTAATTCAACCTGGCATACAGTGCAGATGAAGAAAATATCTATTTGTATAAGTTTTTCAAATGACTTCAAGCATTTCTCCAATTGTTTCTCTTTTTTTTTTTTCACTCTTCTCATTCACTTCAAGGAACAAGGGTTCTGAAGACAAGTGTAAAAAGTGTTTAAAGGTTGTCCAACCCTGTTCAACCAAGCATCACCTCTGAAACTGCCCCTCACAATGATTGTGAGGGCTTCTTATCTCTTTTCTTGCCCTTCTACAACCCATTTTTCAACCAACAGCCAACGTTATTTTTCAAAACTTTCCCTTGACAGTATTTTGCTATTCTAATTTGAAGAACAATCTATGCTTTACAATGCAGTTAAGAAATGGAGCTACAATATGCTCAGCATGAACTAGAGGGAAAATACCTAATGGTTTTGAAATTGAAGTTATTCATCTATTCATTCGTGTGCCTAGAATTATTTATACAATGTAATGATACACAGAACAGGCTATGAATCCACTTTCAGATATATGCAAAAACTTTAAAAATATGAATCAGGGGTTATAGAACAACTGATGAGTGCTTGCCTAGCATAAAAAAAAGGCCCTGAGCTCAGGTCCCAGCACTACATAACCAAGACAGAAACTTGTAAAGAAACCCAGATGTATCTTGAGTCTTAGTTTAAAAGCTAACTCAGAACTCATTAGTAGCTTTCTCTAATTATTATTAATCAAATAATATTAGGTTATATATTTATTTTACCAAATTATTCTAAATTTCTATCAGTTTGTTTTGTACATCTTTCTTTTCTTTCTTTTTTTGTTTTTGTTTTGTTTTTTTTGTTTTTTTGAGACAGGGTTTCTCTTTGTAGCCTTGGATATCCTGGACTCACTTTCATATACCAGGCTGGCCTTGAACTCCACCTGCCTCTTCCTTCCTGAGTGCTTGGATTATAGGCGTGAGCCATAGCACCTGGCTATTTATTTGTACATGTTTATATATAATATAATGTATATTCTTTTCATCAGGGCTTATATATCCCAGACTGACTTGAACCCTTGATATAGCAAGAATGAACTGGAATTTCTGATGCTCTTACACATGCTGGGTGCTAGGATTACAGATGCTATCACCATTCCCAGCTCTTACAGATTACCACATTTACATGCATATAATTATTTACAATACTATACTATTTTTTCTTTTATTGTTTCATCTGTTGTAATGTCATACTTTATTCCTGATTTTTAAATCTCTGGTCTACTGTCTTGGTTGATCTAGTTACAGAATTATCAATTTTATTTTGTATTTTCAGCAAACTAACTTCTTCTAATCAAACCAACTCATTTTGCTAATCCTGTGTGGCTCTTAGTAGCAATGATATATATATATACATACATATATATGTATATATATGTATATATATCATATATATGTATATATCTCATATATATCATATATATAACTCATATATATATCATATATATATCATATATATATAACTCATATATATATATATATTATTGCCACTAAGAGCCACACAGGATTAGCAAAATGAAAATATATAGTGTGTGTATATTGTGTGATGCATTTCTTTCCTTCTACTGACTTTCTGCTTCATTTTTTGTTGCTTTGTTTTGTCCATTCTTGGAGTGTGAAGGAAAGTGGTTGACTCCGGCTCTTTTCTTCTAAGCATGGGCGTTTATTGCAAGGCCCTTTCTGTTTAGAATGACATTTGCTGTGCTCTGAAAGTTTTATCCTTTGTCTCTATTCTCATTTGTACAGATTATGTTTTTTCTTTCTTTTTTATGTCTTCATTTTATTTGTTGCTCTGGAGAATGTTATCTCATTTCCACATAGTCTGCACGTTTTATTAATGACCTACAATTCATACTGTTGTGGTCAGAAAATAAAGTCATCATGATTTTCAATATTCTTAAAATTACTCAGGTTTGTCTTACTGCCTAGTATATGATCTATCCAGCAGCATGTAGAGCTATTTTGAAACACATGAGAAGAATGCATATTCTGTTGCTTTCAGCTCTGCAGATGTCTCTCAGTCCTATTTGGTTTAAAATATAGCTCCCATCTACAATGTCATAATTAATTTTCTCTCTGGATAACCCATATTCTGCTGAGAATAGGCTGTTGAAGTCATCTCCTGAAACTACACACAAAAGTCATCTAAAATTGATAAAAGCATAAACATAAACACTGGAAACTTTAGAATCCCTAAAGGAAAATACAAGGGAACGGCCCCTTGACACTAATCTTAGCAGTGAGTCTTTGGATAAGACCCTAAAGCACAAGCAACAAAAAGAAAAATAAACAAGCAGGACCAGATCAAATTGAAAAGGTTTTCACAGCAAAAGAAAAGAAATGCAGCAAAATGAAAATACAAGCTCCAAACTGAGAAATATTGACAAATCACTAAGGGGTTCTTATTTTCAACATATAAAGAATTCATACAACTTAATAGAAAAGTTGAGACAAAACAATATAAAAATGTGCCAAGGATACAAATGGACATTTCTCAAAATGGGAGAATCAATAAGATACTATTCAATGGGTATACATTTTCAGTTATAAGACAAATGAGTTTTATATAATTTTATATAAATGTTTTATATAATTGAGTTTTATAATTAATAAAAATATTTTACTTGAAATTAGCTAGTATATCTTAATTGTTCTAATTTTAACAGTGGGGGAATACAATAGTGTGAAATGATAAGTATATTAATTAGGCTGATTGTGATAATCGTATGCACATATAAGATAATTACAATGCATAAATTAAATATATATATAGTTTTCATATCAAAATCATAACTTTAGTAAATTTAGTAAAGAACTCTTTTCAGTGTTGGGTTGTTCTATAATGTTTTTTTTTTCATTTTCTTTTGTCATGAAAATGTTCTTAACACCAAATGGAGAACTAAAATAAAAAAAAAGGCAAATATACAAAGTGTCTCTGAGTAAAGTAGAACACCCAAGTACAGAATCATAGGTACACTCACATAGTCATTGTCCACAATTTCTGAAAACAGAAATTAAATAAATGCCAAGAGATTATGTGTGAAAAAACTGGGAATCTAAGATGTCTTTAGGTGTGGTATCTGTCCCAAGTAATATTGTTAAGCGCACAGTTTAAAGCAATTGAAAGTAACCATTTGGAGCCAAGTGAACCTGTAAAGATGTCATGTTTTACTATCCTCCTTTCCCTTTACATAGTTTTGGTTTATAGATAATGATGCTGGTGTAGTTTTCTGGTAATTAAAGAGATGAATTGCATCTTCTAAACCATGTGCTATCAAATACCAGAACTGTACAGGGACATAGAAGTGTTCAACAAAAGTTACTGAAGGTAGAGTAGAGAGGGATACAAAGACAGAGGCAAAGAAGAAGGGAAATAAAAGATGAAAATATAAAGGAAAGACACAAATTTTGAAGGAGAAGAATAAAGGTATTTTTGAGGAAAGAAGGAAGATCACATATATCGATTTTAAAAACAACTTATTGGCCCCTAAATGAAGCAAAAATGACAAGAAAATTGTGCTCAAAATATGCTGTTTATGAAATAATGTCAGAGCCACCATGTGCACCTTCTATTTCTTTTAAGATCATCCTGCAAATCCTGTTTCTGCTTCTTCATTCTCTATCAAATCATCTGAAAGAATATGTTCCCACTAATCTTTATTTTCACTCTGCTGGTATTTTTCATCATGGGAATCTCCTTCAGCTCCATCTCTCTGTAAGGTTTGCCCTTCATCGGACACCGATGACATTGATTTCCAAATGGGGCTGCATTCTGTGCACCCTGTCTCATAGACAAGGGGACCTCATTGAAAGCTTTCATTGCACATGGGTCACATTTAAGATGGATTTCTTAAAACACAGCAAGTTGTTATTGGCAGTGTTTATGATAGTTCCTAAACTCGGCGCATTTTGGATTTCAAGGAACTTTTCAAATACTTCCAGCATGTGGCATATGATTTAAGAGACTCTGAAAGGGGAATAATAAGATAAGATGAGATAAAGATATATGAAATAATGAGGATGAAATAAAAAAATCTAATGGTATGATCCAATTAACCTTGTCCCATAATACTTGACTATGACAGCACTTAGATCAAAGGAAAGTGATCCTCACATAATGTAAAATTAATCTATAGAACTCTGAATCAAGGAATATTATTGAGGTAAATTGCTCAGCAAGCTTAAAGGTGGAAGTGAGTAACCTTTTAAATAAAGAGAAATTGCAGAGTTCACTCCAGAGGCTGAGAGTTTCTTCAGTCTCAGTTCCCGTGATAGAAGGTAGAAATAATCACTATTTAAATCCTTTGTAATATACTGCAGTAAAACCTCTCAGTGTACAAAATCAACATTAGGTGTACATTAGGTATACATCTCTGTATCAGTATTCACATACACAAACACAAAACTAGAACAGAAACCTGTAACAAACAAAAATATGGTTGAGGAAATGGCTTATTTAAAAAAAAAAAGCACTTGCAATGCAAGTGTGAGGATAAGTGTTCGGATCTGTAGTATTTATGACAGCATGCCCAGAATCTCAGCATGCACGAGGCAGAGACAGTATCTCCAGAGAACGCCAGTTTCAAAACTAGCTGAAGCAGAAAATTCTGGATTGTGGAAAAGATCCTTCCTCAGTGCGTAAAGTGGAGAATGATGGAGAAAGATACTCAACTTCAGCTTCTGGTCTTTATAGTCACCTGTATGGGCACACATGTGTGAACATGTAGGCATACAATGTATGTGCACCACACAAACACACACAGTGTATTAAAGCAAAGATTAAGAACTAAATTTTAATAGATAGTCCTTTGTAAGGGGAACAGGGACTATGTCGGACATGAACTCAATGGCTGGCTCTTCCACACGCCTCGCCCCCCCCCCCCCAAGTCCCCAAGGGAGGAGCAGCCTTGCTAGGCCACAGAAGAGGACATTGCAGCCAGTACTGAAGAGACCTGATAAGCTAGAGTTAGGTGGAAGGGGAGGAGGTCCTCCCCTATCAGTGGACTTGAAAGGGGCAGGAAGGAGATGAGGGAGGGATGGGGGGGGAGGGAGAGGGAGGGAATGCGGCAGGGGGTTATGGCTGGGATACAAAGTACATAACCTGTGATTAATATAAAATAAAATAAAAAAAGAACCTGGAGCCTAGTGTGGTAGCATACACTTTAGTTCTAGTACTTGGGGGGCTGAGACAGGCAGGACTGTTGGAGGTTGGTCTGATGCCTGTTACTGGCCCTCAAGATCTGGTTACACCTATTCTTGTTTTGTAAACCTGCCTAAGACATACCTGGTTGGTTGATTGAAAGACCTATACCTAGGCAGGGCAGAATGTGGTAGGTATTGGCTAAGGTTCCAGGGTATGCAGAGGACAGGAAAGTCACAGGAGACAGACAGATTGGAAGAGAGGAGGAAGGAGGACATCAGGAAGTTTTAGTGTGGAGAATAAAACCAATGTGGCCTGAGAGGAAGGACTCTAATAATGGTGTGAAAAGGCCCAGATGAAGTATACAAGCAAGTGCCATGGGATCATGGATGGAAGGGTAGACCAGATGAGGGGGATTAAATGAATGTCATTGGATGGGGGTTGAGAGATGGATGTTGAGGTTATTGAGCCAGCATAGATGAAATATCTGCCTGGGCTAAGGTAAATAAGGCAATTATAAATCTAACAGGTTGTCTGTGTCTTATTTGTGATAGCAGGTTAAATAATACAGTTATGATCATCTTAGGGCTAATAATAAACACTATACAGCCCAATCCTCTTTTTTTTTTTAACTTACAACATCAAAAGTCCCTTAGTTAGAGTCAAGCTTAGTCTACAAAGCTAATTCCAGGTCACACAGTGCTACACAGACAAATGAAAATAAAGAACCTGACCAAAGTGATGGAAAACAGGCACCATTTCCATAAAGCTGGTTAAATAGAATACTCAAGTTACACAGTGCTAGTTATTTTACTATCAACAAATCTCATAGTAGTTACTAAAAGTAGAATAATTTTGGTATAAAAATACCTTATTGATCAGTTTAGAAAAGATTCAAGTATCAAAGTCTCTCACTGAAGCTATGTTCTTGATTAACTGTGAGATTTCAGAATGTGGCTATCCTGTGACTAATAATAGCCTTAAAACTATGCATCTCTGAGTTTGACTTGGAATTCAGCATCTTATCCAATTGCTTGCCTATTTGTCTTTTATAAATTATGATTCTCTGGTCTGTATCTGTAAAAGAAGAAAACATGAAGAAAGCTGAAGGTTTCCCATTTTTTAGTACCCAATAAATATAATTTATACTTCAGTAAGAAGTATAAATTCTTTGTTGGCTTTTCAAGGTATCTTAAGGAGACTGAAGTCACAAAAAGAGAGGTTCATCTGACTTTGTCAGGCAAGGCCATGTTTGCTGATCACACAAGGAGGCATATTCTCACCCATGGAAACTGAGTCATGTCCCACACCGTGTGGATGAATGAAAAAGCCCTTTATAGGTGTGGGAAAAAATTACGTCAGCGCATTTCCTTCCCTAGTCTCTTCCTTTTGGCTGCAAGGAAAAAGAAGAAGAGGAAAAGAGAGGGAGGAGGAGGAAGATTGGGAAGAGAAGGAGAGGAAGAAATTGTTGTTGTTGTTCATATCAAAAGGTTATCTGAGTTGATTAAGATACCTGCCCTTGATCCGAAAGATTTCTACAATCTTCCTGCTCTACAGCCCTAGCAGCTTAGCAGAATTTACAGTTGGCTATCTCCAGGAACTAACTCAGGTTCCTTCTCTGACTTTCCCAAGGCCACTCCTGATTCTATCCAAGTTGAATCTTCAGGCTGAGATGCTTACTAGCCATTTATCCCATCTTCTTGGTAGAACCTTCACAACTCAACTCCTATTGCACTTGTATATGTATTAAAGCCTGTATAAATGTTTGTGATTTTTATGGTAAGTATGGTTTTCTAATTGAATCAAACAAATTTGAGATATCTTTAAACCTTAACTTTTAATTAGTCCATTTTAGTTATCTATCTATGATAGCTTTATACTATTTTCTTCTCTTAAAATACTCAGAGATCTTTTGTCACTGTCATAAGTGAATCTCACTGGGCTTCAGAGAACATTCCCTGAATCAGCTGTCATTAAAACACTGTCATTTGTTCATTTATTCATTAAACAAATACATAATAAGCACCTATGCTCTACCAAGCTGTGAGAAAGCAATTATGAAAAATGGCACATTATCACAAAACTTATAAATTATCATAAAACTCTGATTATTAGGTAATCTGAACTTGCAACTCTATCTAAGCATTGTGTTCAGCCAGTTCCAGGAAGGTTGACCTACTGAGCGACTTCAGAATTCCAAGTGAGCGATTAAATGAAAGGTAATGAAACAATTATCCAGTCAAGGAAAAAGAAAGGAAACTGCATGAAGAGTATACAGTGTAATGTGTCTAAGTAGAACAATAAGAGGAAAAGAATAAAAACCATGTGACTGCAGCAAGATAGTGCTTCCAGGCAAAATAAATATGTTATTTGCTGTGAGGGAGCAGTATTCAGACTATGGTGATGACATAAACCAGGTCAAATATATTTTTTAACTTTTTTAATGTTAGAAGTAATATAAAGCCATGGCCATTTGTAGGAAAGATGTTTGTGTTATCATATTTACATATTATAAAGATCATTCAAACAGACTAGTAGTGAATGAATTAGAGAAGGAGAGATTTTTAGGGAGGGGTTAGGAAAATTATAGCATCGGGAGAAGAGGAAAAGAATGGTTCCTTTCACACTGGAAAACTGAAGAGGTGATAAGTAGCTAGAATTGTGCTCAACATGAAGAAATATGAGGTAATCAAGATACAGTTTGAAGTATAATCAGCATAGTGCTGCATTGTATTGAGTGCCAAGAGTAAGAGAGAGAGAATGACCAGTTACTAATGCTGGGTTTCTAGGTTTTACATATAGATAGATGGTGGAGTCAATCATTGGATGTCATGGCTCCCCTTGATTGTCAACTTGACAAAGTATAAACTGATACGAAAACACATCTCTGGGTAAGTCTATGAAAGGTTATCAAGATTAGTTCATTGAGGTGGGTGGCACCATTGCATGGACTGAAATCTAAGACTGTGCAAAAAGTAGAAAGCTTAGTGAATATTATTATTTCCCTCTATGTGTCTTTTGATGGACGATGCAATGTCACCAGCTGTATCATACTCCTGTTGCCCTGTCCTGTCCATAATGAATGGAATTGTGAGCCAAAATAAACTCTCTCTCTCTCTCTCTCTCTCTCTCTCTCTCTCTCTCTCTCTCTCTCTCTCTCTCTCTCTCTTTATAAAAATGAAACTAGAAACCAAAAAGCTAACAACAGAAAGTAGAGGAACATGTTTGATCAGGAATACCATGAATCAGTTGTATATAAATGAAATGTCAGATACTCAAGAAGTGAGATAGATCAGGAGATTTGTATTAAACAGGACTGAAGTGAGATACTCAATAAACCAGAGGTACAAAAACTACTTCCCCATTTTAAAGACTTGTCACATGAAATGTTATGCCTCAATTTCAATTTTGTAGATTTTAGATTAACTGGAAGTTTTGTTCTTCTGGAAGTGATTAAAACTAGATTTCAGTAAAGACAAGAACTATGATGATATTCTCATATACAAAAGTATACTCCAAAATATCTCGTTTGAAAATGTGGAGTCACTGGAAATTTATTAAATTTCAAAATTATCAGAATGTTTAAGGAAGAGTCAAGAGCCATCCAGATGTCAGCAAACTCCAATATTTAGGTAAACTGTAACACCATGAGAGTTTGACTGGTTCCCCAGGTGAAATAGTAAGTTAAAGTCCTAAGAATGAGACCCTAAGCATAGGGATAGGACAGGTTTGGGAAACCTGTCAGAGAGGGAGGTGATATGAAGTCTCAAGGACTGCAACAGTCCAGTACATATGAAACTGATTGGATATGATGATTATTTGCACTAAAATAAAAATAAAACTTGGAAAATATTTTAAAAGTTTCAAAAATCACTTGCTATCAAAACCTTCTCTTTGCTCAACCATGTTTGAAGTATCTTTATTCATAATAGCCAGAATCTGGAAACAGTCCAAATGTCCCTCAATGGAGGAATGGATACAGAAATTGTGGTACATTTACACAATGGAATACTACTCAGCAATTAAAAACAAGGAAATCAGGAAAATAGTAGGAACTAGAAAAGATCATCCTGATTGAGG
>CM053748.1:36088355-36103360 GCA_028658305.1 Pachyuromys duprasi
CTCTATGCGGAGAGCAACAGAACCTAAAGTTCTGGGCCCAGAGGTCTTTTCTGAGACTGATACTCCAACCAAGGACCATGTATGGAAATAACCTAGAACCCCTGCACAGATGTAGCCCATGGCACCTCAGTATCCAAGTGGGTACCCTAGTAAGGGGAACAGCAACTGTCTCTGACATGACCTCAGTGGCTGGCTCCTTAATCACCTCTCCATGATGAGGGAGCAGCCTTACCAGGCCACAGAGAAAGACACTGCAGCCAGTCCTAGTGAGACCTGACAAGTAGGGTCAGAGGGAAGGGGAAAAGGACCTCCCCTATCAGTGGACTTGGGGAGGGGAATGGGAGGAGATGAGAAAGGGAGGATAGGATTGGGAGAGGAGGAGGGAGTGGGCTACAGCTGGGATACAAAGTCAATAAACATAATTTATAAATAAATAAACAAATTTAAAAAAGAAAATTGGAAAAACAAAAATTTCTCTAAATATCTATTTACTTTGGGATAAAAAATCTTATTTTAGTCTCACTAACATATTTTGCTCAAGAAAAATATTTTGTGTGTAAAGTTAAGAATAAATTAAAATAGTCTCGAAATAAAAGGCATTTTCAAAAGAAAAGATATATAGTTAAAGGACTGCAATAGACATGTATTTTCTCCTATAAAAATGAGAATATAATTGGACAAAGCTAGAATTTTTATCATGGCATGTATAGTGGCTATTCTGAAATGTTTTCGTGTAGATCTTCCCAGGCCTTTCTTAATATTTACATTTTAAATTGGGGCTGTGTTAGTTTGGATGAGAAGTGTTCCCCATGGGCACACATATTTTTCGGTATGTGTTGTCCCCTGTTGGTAGTTTTGTTTGGAGAGCCATGGAGCCTTTAGGAAGTGGAACCTTGCTGGAGAACATATGATACTTGATGGCAAGCTTTGAGAGTTCACACCCTCTTCCAGTTTGTTTTCTCTGCTTTCTTTATGTGGTTATTTCTGATCATTGTGCTTGTCACAACAGAAAAAAAAATGACTAATACAGGGGCCCAACATTATGGATATAATTTGGATCGTAGTGTTATCTAATGGTTAATGTCATAAAGACTTGCTTCCCAGAAGGACAATAAAGAGGTATGGGAATTTCAAAAGTCAGAGGCTAGTGAAATGATTTTAAGTCATTGTGGATGTGTCTTTGAAGTAGATTGTTTAATTCTAGTCTCTTCTTTATTTTGCTTCTTGGCCATTATGTGAAAGGTTCACCTTCACCATGTATTCCTTACAAGACATGCATTCTTACCCAGGCACCAGAGTCAACTGATTACAAATTAATAACTCTAAAACTTTCAGTCACCTTACACTTTTTCATAAGTTAGTTTTCTCTTGTGTTTGCTATAGTAGCGGAAAGCTAACACAGCTATGTAATGAAAAATAACAACTATGAATTCCTTCTCTTCATGGATCCAGTTCTTCACCATCTCTCTACTCTTTATGTCTATGACAAAATAGAAATCAAACACATCATGTCCTCTGGTTGGCATTACAACAGCATTTGGTATAATTAATCCAGAGTTTCTTTCTCCCTACTAGAAAGCCCCACCTCCCACTTCCTGCCCTAGATATTGGCTGACAGATCTTTATAACAACCAATCAGCAGTGAGATACATCTGATACAACTTTTAAAGAATTTAAGGGACAGAGGGCAGTATGACCTTTTCTTTAGGATTCACAAAATAAGAGGCTGGTAATGGGTGATAGCAATGACAATACCAGAATCTGCTTACATTTAGCAAATAACAGTTGAATGTGCAGAATCACACCTTAATACAGTGTGAATAAAGGTCACCTCTGCAACTTAAGACTTATGCTACAGACTTTAAGTAAGCATATAGAGATTACATAGGTATGCCAGCTAAGGAAGCATACAGAAATGAGATAGTTGCATCCGCTGGGAAAGCATAGAGAGATGGCATAGGCATATCAGCTGAGAGGGCATACAGAGAAGACCGTAGTTATTAGCTTCAAACCTCTGTAACATCTTACACTATTTACGGATTTCACATCATCTCATCTACTAGATTACAGTTTTCCTTTCTGTCCTGTACTGCCCTAGTCTGGGCACCCATCACTATTACCACTGAACATCTACTTGATGTTTTCTCTACTGATTTAAAAGCAGGGACTTGGTGGCACACGCCTCTAATCCCAGCAGTTGAGAGGCTGAGGCAGGCAGATCTCAGAGGCTGACACTAGCCTAGCTTACAGCACAGTTCCAGGACAGCCAGGACTACACAGAGGAAAACCTGTCTTAAGAAAAAAAGTAAATTTACAAGGAATGTATCACAGGCTAAATATTCCAGGCTCTGTTACAGTGCCTGAGAAGCACCTCATCTCATAAAAAGGACTGAATGATAAATGCCCAACAGGATGATTTACCAAGATTGCATCCCGAATCACCAACCTGGCCTCACAGCCTTCAAAAGATCTCCAAACCTTGCCTGAAAGGTCCTAATTCCTAGAACTGATGAATATGTTACTTTAAACAGTAAAAGTCATTTTGCATGTCTATGTGAGTAAAGAATTTTGAGCCTGGGAGATGGTTATGAGATATCTGGGTGAGGTCATTGCATCGTATGAGTAACTATGAGGGGCAGGAGCTGTAGGATGAGCAGATGGAGAAAGAAGACATTATGCTGGAAGCAGAGATCATGGATAAAAGGAAGCTAAGCTCCTGCTTTGAAGATGAAGAAAGAAGCCATAAACAAATGAAAATGATCTATGGAATCAGGAAGAGGAAAGGAAAGAGGAATCTAGTTCTACTGATGGACTGATTCCAAAGAAACTGATTTTGGATTTATGACTTCTATAACAATAAAAGAATAGATAGCTGTATTGACCTATCAATATTACAATGATTTATTATAGCACAAGAAATTAGAAATTAATATATATGTATATATATATTAATATATATATTATTGTTTCCTAGCTCCAGATAATTTTTTCCTTGGTATAAAGGACTGTATGGTGAAAATAAGTAAACACAGTGGAGAATACCAGAAGGGCAATCCATATAAAGGCTGTTCCACCTCCCTTTCCTACTGAAGTCAAGTCTGTCTTGACTTACTTTCTCTTTGGTGAGGGGCACGTTTCTCAATGTCTCAGGTTCAAGACATAACGCAGAGTGAAAGACAAGACAGACAAGAAGGAAGCTCAGACTGCCTCACTTGCTCGTAGGTGACACTTTTCTGATCACCTTTCCTTCCAGCTGGAACTCTGGAGTCCTTTTTATATTTCAGAGGCAGCTCCATGAAGGCACTGAAGGCAAGATTGCCATTCTCTCCTACTGTGATTAGGGGAGAGTCTGGCTACACAACCATGGATCCGTTTACTCAGCCTCACCATGGGAAGGAACAAACTGCTTAAGACTATCTGGATTTTCAAATGTGCCTTTACTAATGCTTAATGATATGGTATTGGCCTAGCAAAAGTTCCAAACTCCATGCCAGAGAGTGTAAACATTCAGGTTCTGTTACTCTGAACTGCAAATGCCCAAGAGGATGACTCACCAAGATTGCATTCAGAATCACCAACATGGCCTCACAACCTCCTCTGTAGCAGATCTCCAAACACCACTGGGAAGGCTTAAATAGTAAGTGAATGAACTTGGCCATATATGATCTTCTAAGCAATGATCTGCCTCTCCTCTCTATGGACTATGATAGTTCCATTACACTTGCACCTGTCATAGCAGCTAGTTTTCAAAGCCTCACTACCATATTATCCCATTTCCTAAATAATTTAATAGGGCCCAAAAGTTGGCCACCTGCCTAAGCTCCAGCTTCAGAGTCAAAATTCAAGCCTGGAAATTACTCTCTAACTAGGTACTCTGAAATATTTTTCCTACTCATTCATGATTCAATTCCTCATGCACATTCATTTCTATGAATCTGTAGAGGTCTGTGGAGCTTGAGGGAACATGTGACCGCTTATTTATTTTGAAATGCCTTCCACTTTGTACAGTGGCAAACATTTCCAGGGCACCTGTTATACTCTTTTAAGAGTGTCACGATAATGAACTCTCCCCATCCTCTTGGCAATGCAATATAGGTGCAGTTTTAAGGTTTTGGATCACAGAACAAACGAGTGTGAGTCCCATCTGTCCCTTTAACCTACTCAATAATCTGTCTTTCAACACAATAGTAAATGTCTACAGTTTAAGTGGCTAAGCTTTTGGGGTTTTCAGCATGTCATAGCCCCAGTTCTCCCAAACAAGCGTATAGAGTCCAGGCATGAGCCTGAACCAGGGAACAGGAGAAAAGTAATAACCTCTACCTGGCAGTCTGTGCCTCTTCTCTCCTGCCATCAGCCCTGCAGCATTTATCTCTGTTATCGACCGTCAGGCTTTCACAGTGCCTGTTAATATTATCACTTACATTTCTGCAGGAAAGAAGCTGATTTCAATCATTCAAAATACCATTTGCCCCCAACATTTCAGAGACCAGAAGGCTGCTCAATAGCCCGAGAGGATTCTTGAATAAACAACAGATTCGATGAAAGCAAGAACTGGTTGATCCCCGGTTATCTGGCATATATGTTGTCAGTCTCCTGATAAATATTGCCACGGAAGAAAGTCACAACTTGTGTTATCTGAAAGACTGGGTCTGCAGTTTGATGTAGTAGTTATTAATCTGACATTAGAAAGCCTCTGACCTGATGAGTGTGAAAAATCTTGAGTTAAACAGCAAAGCCAGATATATCGAGGGTGACATGCAGAAAACAGCTTTTCACAAGCTGATCAGAGACACAGGGACAGTTAGAAAGAAGACTTCTAAGAATATTCTCATCTAGCATAGAGAAATTGCCTATTCCGTTTGATGGAACACAATTATGTTGACTGAATATTTAGAATAGGACTCATTTTAAACTCTGAGATCCAATCAACACATAGAGTGAATGACCAGTCCTGAGCTGCAAAAAAAAAAAAAAAAAATTATACTAGTAAAGGTCAAGTTAACAACACTGGATTTTAAATCTAAATTCAATCATCTGATCTGAGAGTAACTCACAGACCTCTATCTACAGAAGAAAGAAGGAAATTATTTACCCAAATTCAGTATCACATTTAACAGCAACCAGGGAAAATTGCTTGGGAAACAGCTACTCAGCACTTGCTCGAGACTGCTACTCCATCTGAAGCAAAAGGCTAACATCACTTGTTATTCTTGGTGATGTGAGACCTACCTCAGAACCTACCCAAGCCCCCAGTAAAACCACTCAGCAACATGTTTCACTTTGAACATCTTCAGAGAACAGATCTATTACAGAAAAGTGATTAAAGATAGAGAAGGGCTTTGTTTATTAAAGACTGCCTTATTTCTTTCCTTGACCTTTCCCACATATTTTATGTGCATATCAGGCACCTTGTTTACTCTTTCCTCTTGCCTGGTGATTTTATGCTAAAAGCCTAGCCTGACCATATTCCTGCCCCCAGGAATATGGTCAAAGTTAGTCTGGTTTATCCCAAGAGCTTCCAGGAACTTCAAACAACACACAACATGGCTGACTCATCAATGTTGATGGAAAAGACGGGGCAGCCAAGAATAAACACATTCTCCCAAAGTGGCATTTCTCAATATTTAGCACCTCCTTTCTTTCTTTTCCAGAGCCACATTTTGTAAACATCCCTGACCACATATCAATAGCTTTCATGTTTCAGAAGTGTGTATGCATATAAATTATGAGAAACAGAAATCCAACAGATCTGAATAGCAAAGTCTACAGAAAAACAGACCAGATTGCCAGAAAGAACACCCCTGAATATCTTTCCATCTATTGACAGCCTGCCCAGCCATAGAACCACCAGTATTCAAGCAATTTTGTCAATGAGGCAATAAAATGTTCTACCGAATTTCTTCTCTGTCTAATTACTGCATACACAGGTAGCAGCTTTAAAATGAGGAAAGGAGTCAGGAGGCAATCCTTTTATTTCTGCTTAACAACACAACAGGAAACAAATTTAACATAGGGCCTGTTTTACCCTGACCATTTTGAAGAACATCAGTTCTACTACTGAAGGCTTCTTTGATGTATCATCAGACTTTCTCAGGATGCTGGAAGCTCCTCCATGCCTGCCAAACCCGGTCCAGACCAGCCTGTCCAGACAGGAAAAAAAAAAAAAGGTAAAATTACTCCTGCTGGGTCCCAGCAACTGCTTTATTGTTTCACTTTAGTGACTTGTTGGCATTTCTATCCCTTATTAATCAGTTTTAATATGTTTTACAAATTGTTCTGGTAGCAGAATTGCCAGGCTTCTGCATTTATAGAACTCACCTCACTCCCAAATATCACATTTGGCAGAACATGTGTCATTTTCTATAAATATTGAAAAATCAATAATTGCTGCCAGAAATCCTATATTTGTTCAAATCCCAGGCAAAATAAACGATGAATAGAAATGCCACTCTCTTTAAAATTCAGAAACAAGGCAGATGTGATTGTTTATTCATTTGATGTTTCTACTGTGTGTCTGGCTTCACTAATCTGAGACTCAGCCTGACTCCCTCCTCCTCTTTCTGTTGCATTTAATCCTCTCACAGCTTTCTTTAAATGAGCATTTAGAGGGAGCACACCATGTCCCCAAGAAAAAGAGGCCCAGGTCAACAAAGGAGCAGGTACACATACAGATAGCACAGGGATGGGAAGGACAGTGAATAAAAGAGCAAACATATTTCCCCAATGTGATAATGGTATGACAGCTTCTGGCACAGTGGTCTCTAAGTGGTTTGTGTTTGGTCAGTTTTCTCTGGTTTGGTTCATTTTGGCCATGCACTAAAATCATTTAAAAAATTCTTAGTCCTCTTTCTCTCCTCTATCACTCTTTCTCATCCCTCTTTCTCTCACACAGTAGGTAGAGAGATGATGATGATGATTAAGACAAAGATAGATAGATAGATAGATAGATAGATAGATAGATAGATAGATAGATGTGATAAGTGAAAGATGTAGATAATGGGTGATAGATAATAGATAGCTAGATGATGATGATAGACAAACAGATAATTGAGAGATGATAGGTAGGTAGATAGATAGATAGGTAGGTAGGTAGATAGATAGATAGATAGATAGATAGATAGATAGATAGATGATAGAGATAGATGATAGATAAGATGACAGACTGACAGACAGATAGGTAGACAGACAGATAGATAGGTAGATAGACAGACAGACACACTTGGCAGCACAGCACACTAAGCATCAGTAACCTTGTAACTAACTGCAACTGAATCATTCTTACTGCTACTGCCTAGCAGTAGGGTATAGTGCTGAATAAATAATGGTAGTCATAGAAAATTCAGAATTCAAAGTATCATTTCTGTGCTGGGGAGATGTCTCAGAAGATAAAACACTTACTGCACAAGCCTGGGGACCTGGTCTTGAGTTCCAAGAAGCTAAGTAAAACTGAATGCAACAATTCACCTGTAATCCTGCTCACCTGCCACACGGTGAGATGAGAGGTGGAGACAGGAGCGTAACAGGAAGCCTGGAGTCCAGTTAGCTTGCCGTTCCCACTGTGACAGCAAACCACAAAGACATCTACCCTCAAACAAGGTCTAATGGGACAATCGCCAAAGGTTTTCCTCTGACCGGTTCACACAAACTGTGACGCATGTGGGCCTTTACACATGCACACATCATGCTACAAATTGTGCACACATACCTGTAATCAGACATATCTATACACATGTACACAAACACACACATACAAACACATACTCACATAAAAGCACACACATAAATGTGGTTTCTCCTGGGGTTGTATTACTTTCTAAATATCATAAAGTTAAAAAAACTTGTTAAGTCAAATTATTGTAAATTGGAAACCATCTGCATATTATACTCACATACATAAATGTGCACATTGCATACTTTCACTAAATACTATTAGATTATGTATTTTATATTCAAGAACTATTATTTAAATACTTTTTTAAACAGAGAAATAATACAAGCCAAAATGTATTTTTGCTTCCCCAAGGGCTTATCTTGAAGCCATTTCCAAGACAATTACTTTCAATCTTATTCTGTAAAAGACAAAAAGCCTTTTCTGCAAATAGCCCAATGATACGCAGTTCATCTTTGGCAGGTCATGAAGTCTCTGTCTCTACTAATCGACTCTGCAATTTAAGCTTAGACACAGCCCTGTAAACTCCTAACCCCACATGTGTAGTTGTGTTTTGATAAAACTTCACTTACAGAAACAGGTAGGAGGCCAGAGAGAGCCCCTGGGAAAGCGGAGGTTGCCAATGCCTGGTTTAAAATATGATGAAAACAATATTTCAGAGAGCGGTGGGAAGGAGAGCCTGTATGAGCTAGCACTAACATAGTTGAATCCATTTGTTCATATGTGCTTGCTTTGTCTACAAACCGTACAATATGGTATTTTTATGGGTTTGTGGAGGGGTGGTATGCAAGCACATGTATATGACTGTTCGGAAGCCAGGGGATAACCTTAGTTTCCATTCCTTGGATGCTCTCCTGTTTACGGTTGTTTCCCTTGCTTTCACCATGTTTTGTTTTGTTTTGTTTTGTTTTAGATAACATCTCTCACTAACCAGGAACTCACTAATTCAGCCAGACTTGCTAGCCTGTGCATCCAGGGATCCTCCTGTCTCTGCATCTCCAATGCTGAGGTAATAGGCAGGCACATGTCACTTGCCATCATGCCTGGCCTTTTGTGTAAAGGTTCTGGGGATGGAACACACCTCTTCATGCATGCAAGGCAAACATTTTACTAATGGAGATATATCACCAGCCTTATGCTATATATTTCATGGTTACAACGCCGACCTTATTTTAGAATGTGTATCTAAAATAAAGAGAATGAAACCGATATATATGATACAAGCAGCCGACACACCCACTGTTTGATGGCCTAAATTCTGATATGCCTAAAACTAGTATAACTTGCAAGTACAACATGTGTGTTTCTTCCTAGATTTAGTTAGCCAATAGTATGTGCTGTAAACTAATTCATAATTCTTTATTTCATTTAATATGAATACAACCAAATGAAAGAAATTTTTCCTCATTTTAAAACTGAGGAAAGTGTTGTGCACAGATGTAAATCACCCAACTGAATGCTCACATCAAACAGAACTGACAAACTCTGAGTTCTGGTGGAACCAACCTCAGATATCCAGTAAGTTCGGGTGGCTGTGACACAAGGCAGTGTCTACTGCAAGCCCATAAATCTGGGTGCAGCTTCACAAAATAATAAGCACACAGAATGAGTTCCAGAAGCCACCGCTTGTGTTCCTGAGTTAAATTCCTATTTAACTAAGAGAAAATAGGTATCGACCACAGTTGGCTTGATTGCAAATGTCAGGCTCTTTGAATTATTAGGAACTGCAATGAAAAATTGATTACATTTAAAACATCGGTGAAAAGTTTTACAATCGCACATTAAGAAATGGTGTTAAGCAAATAAGAACTAATTGTTCTCAGATGCACTGGTAATAACCTTGTCTGCCTTCCTGGTACAATGCAGATTCATTTCATTTGAACAGGAAAAGTAAATAAAAATAAAAAGTCCCAGAACTCATTCACATTCAGTCACTATAATCCAAACCTTCAGCTTACCCTATTGAGAAAGGAGAGCAGTGCAACCATGAGTGTTTTCGCTGAGAAATTTTTACCTATCCATGCCTGGACTGAGACCATAAAGAAACCCACAGGGAAACAACATACATCATACAGTATGTGTGCATCAAAAAAATTGCAATGTAAATTTGAGGGACAGAGTGAGTTATTTTAAGTTCTCTCGGTGAAGTTCAAATCTAAACAAACATCAAGGCAAGTGCATCTTCTGTCTTCACTCATGGCTGGTGTCAGCTGGCTGCAGTGTGACCCAGAAAACAAAATCCCACCTAATCCCATTGACTGCACCAACTCGTGAATCATAAGAAGTGAGAACAGAGTACTGTGGTGTCTCCCCACTGCTCTCCTGGAGTCTCTTACCTCTTCTGTGATTTCCATCCTACACCAGTCAGAGCTGATGAGGTTCTGCTGCAGTAACAAACCACGCCAGAATATTCTTACAATTATCTTTTCTTTCTCATTGGGGAAAAAAATGAACCTCTTGGGATCCACATGTGAGTCTCAGCTCACGATGAGAAGGTGATCAGGGCAACTGACCAGCCTCATCACATGAGAGCTCACAATGATATTGTACCACATGGGTGGGCAGCATATGTGTCAGGTGACTTTCATTTGAGTGAAGACCCTTATTTGGGAGATTATCTAATGCTGACTTGGAACTTTTTGATACCAAAATTTTGGAAGACACTTCATCACAACATGACACATGATGAACATGCTGTCTTTCTCTGTCATGGTCATTTCTGTTTTCATTATCTGATCTAAACTCTAATGACCACCACATCTTCACAAATGTAACCACTCCATAACATACCCATACTCAGGAACACAGCTCTGCCTCTGAGAGCTTAAACTTGAACACCCTGTTTTCCAGTCCCACCTCACTACCCTTCCCCTTCTCTGATGTGGACTATCTCTCTTAAAGAGCCTACCTAAAACCCTAAAGCTCTCCGGAGGCTTCCTGTAGCACAGTGATTTGAAAACGCAGCTGCACAATGCAGTTAATGTTTAAAAATCCTGATGCCAGACTATCCCAAATCAATCAAATCTAGGATTTTAGTGTCACACATCAGTATCTTTTAAAAGCTCCAGATGTGGTTCCAATGTGCAGAGAAGTCTGTAAGCACTGACCTGGAGAGATAAGTGTGACCATGGCACATGAACTACTTCAAGGTGTTTGTGTTAGGGGGAGAGTGAGTTTCAAGCACCCACAAGACAGCACACAACTCTCCCTAACTTCAGTTCCAGAGGGTCCCTTGCCCTCCTCTGGTCTCTGCTGAGGGATTGCTCAATTGATATTATCTCTCACTGAGAAATCTTCACATGAGTTAAGGGATAAGACTCTCTGAGCACCACTTCCCCAGCTAAGCCTGTTATAACTCTTCCTGGCATAGACATAACATATCACACGATGCCCATGGGAATTTTCTGCTTTCTTTTTTCCTCTCAAAATAGAACTCTTCTACAGGCCAGCAAATTTCCAAGAGCATAAAAAACCTCACTTATCTAAGCCCAAAACCTTCCTCTCACCCAGTGATATTAGGAAGTCAGTGTATAGGAGCCAGATGTTAAGTATTTAGGAACTTTGAAGGCTTCTTTTCAATCTTTATGTTCACTTGAAATCAGACATGATAAAAACCATTTCTACCATGAATTTTGGAAAATCTTACAAAATGAGACTTCAAAACAATAAAGCCAGTTTACTACTAAAATTTATTATTAATGGAGTTTTTCAAAGTTTTTTATATTTGAATTCAAATTCCATTATAAAGTCCTCTTGTCCTCATTTCCCATTAAAAAAAATCCAGAATCTGGAACAGTTTAAACACCTTGCCTATTAAGATCCAACCAGAGAGCATACTCCTATTTTATAACATTTTCCCAAAGTAGCCTTTCATTTACAAGGTTAATTCATAAACCTAAGGCAAAAGTTGCAGTTGGTTTCTGCTTGATTCATTCATTCATGTCTTTAATTCATAACAAATACTTACTAACTACTCTGTGCTAGGGACTAGGATTACCAGGATAAACATGACATAGTTCCTGCTCTCAAGAATTTCTCCACCAGTTAAGAAAGAAAATAAGCTTCATAGATAAATCATAGCAGAACGTGATGTTTGAAGCCTCGGGCCCTCATTTATACTCCCTACTGGGAAGAAGTTGTGTGTATGCCCATGAATTGAGCTCCTAAAGTTAATGAAGATTTTCATGCAACCTGGAATAGCACTTTCAAAACCTCACAGCTTCATTCATCTCTATATGCATAGCTCACGACATGAAAGTCGCACACAGTATATCTATATCATGTGCTCAAAGATCAAGGACAGCCATTTTTTCCTTCCAGCTGTACATCAAGCCATGCAAACATACTGTCATTGGTTTCCTTGCATCTGCCAACAGGCAATATGTCGAATAAATAATTTAAACCAGCAGAGGCACTACTAGAAAACAAAGCCATCAGTCATCTTAGCTGCATTATTGATTGCCAATAACAAGATAGTTGCTAAGACAAATGACTCAACTATTACACTAGTGAGATTTTAGCCTGTTCCAACTACATAAATCATGTGGAACTATTTGTTGTTTTAAGGCCTACAAACATATTCATAATCCCCCTTATTTTGCTATTTATCTTGACTAGCTCTTCATATGCAAAAATCTCAATTACTTCATTTACCCACCTAAATATATATTTATCTCTCTCAGTAATACCACATGATTGCTGCTTATACCTAGTGGAAGAAAAATTGTATTTATGCCTGTTTTCAAATGATTTAGATACAGACCTAGAAAAAAAAGGAGTGAAATAAAATGACTTTAAAGAAATTCATCCAATTAAGATAAACCAAAATTTGATCAAACAATTACATAGCTACTGGAGTCAGAAGGCATAGGTTCAAGAATGAACTTAGTATTGTTGGTTTGCTCATTCTTGGTTTTGTTTTCAGAGTAATTGGGCAATACAAAACAGACTCAATGGGAAAAGAAAGAAAACGACTAAAAGTCAAAGTTGGGTGTGTAGGGTGGTAAGAGAATGGTAGCAGGTAGGAGACAAAGGGTAAACACAATCAAAATATCTCATATAAAATCCTCAAGCAATTCATTATTACAACATTACCAAAGAACAAGGCATTTCAAATCCTACAAAGCATTTTGTGAACCATGTGGGAAAATTGTTCTGATATGAACATTTCCAGCTACAGACTTTGACAAACTCAGTGGTTCTTGGTTCTCACAACAAAAGCTCTGTGCCCCACCCGACATGAATGGCAAAATTTATTCATTATTCTTAAAAATGTATACTACGACAGGATAAAAAACAATCACCAAAATCACCCAGCTACAAAACCTGACTCACATCCTGCCTGCAAGATACACAAGTGCAATAGTTGGTATAAATAGTAGTATAAACATTATGGGAGTAACCAAAATTTTTCATAATTTCAGGTCTGCACCTTAGATCCATTTAAGAAATTCATACCTGGCACTGCTAAAGAGTCTATTGGCTGTTGTTCTCTGTTCACCAGGGGCCTAGAACACAGGTTCTCCAAGGAGATCAGAATCAAATATCCTGGGTCAAGGCCCTTGCACTAGGCTTGGGTGTGGAAAGAGTTTTCCACAGAGTTACCATTAGTTAGCTCTTTTAGAATGATATTGCCAGTGGAAAGCTTAGGCATTTCATAGCCTATGGAGATATCAAAGCGCTACAGCTCCTTGGTTAAGCTGCTGTGCTAAGTATGGCAAAGGTCTGAAACTGGCCAGAGGAAAATCTGGTGAGACACATGCTGAGGCATGTGCAGCAGAAGCTTACTGCAGTGGGCAGCAAGTGGAGACCAACCTGCAAGCAAGCCCATGGCAGCCCAGAAGCTCGAAGCAGTTGGGCACTCTACAGCCAGCCTAGCTGAAAGATGAGGCCCAGAAGTTGAGCAGTTCAGCAGCAAAGGAAGGCAGGGAGGCCTCCCACCCCGAGAATAAATGACGACTCTTAGTCAGCCATGGTGGAAGGCTGATGTGATCATGCAGCACACAGCATACAAAACCAGCACATTTATTTGAAATCAGGGATTTATAAACTTTGGGTGGTGGGAGCAGTTTCAAGGGTGAATGTGTTTAATGCAGCAGGGTCAAGGATGCCAGGGAAGCTTGATTTACATGTAGTAATACAGTGCCTCATTTTATATGCAGTAGAATGGTCCTATCACAAGAAGGAGAACACGGTACTTAATTATCCTACCCGTGGGGGGAAATCTCCAAGTACAACTGAAGGTCATTGCTAAACACTAAGATCTCCTTAGTAGGGTATGGTATTTCCAGGAATTTCCAGGTGCCTGCTGAGCAGGTTTTCTTATCAGGAAAGGTTCTGGCTTGTAATCTTCCTGGTGGGCTGTATGATGCTCCTTACCAGATCTGGGGTTGCCAGATCAGGTGGAGAGTGAACCCTGCTGAGAAAAGGGAGTCCACTATCTTAGACAGAGTGTGAGCATATCTAGAAATGTCAGACTTCAGCCTTAAAGGCAGAGTTCCACAACTGGCTTAGGGAAAAATCTAACACTATTATTCAGCTAAAGGAACATAGCAATAAAATAGCTCTTAATGATGTATTGCTATACCCAGAGATCGGTACATTATCCAGCCTTCATCAGATAAGCTTCTCCTTAAAGTATATAGTAATTAACACAGAGACCCACAACTGTACGATGGATAAATAGTGAGAGACTCTGGGTCCCTCAGCTCTCAACACTCTTTATCAAACCCCTTTTCTTTGGTTTTTGTTGTTGTTGTTGTTGTTGTTGTTGTTGTAGAGAATTTTTATTATTTTTTCTTTATATTTATTCTTTTATTATTCACTTTGTTTCCCCCCAGTAGCTCCCTCCTCCCTCCCCTCCCAGTCCTTCCCTTCCTCCTCCTTCTCGATGCATGGCCCTCCCCAATACCACTTATAATGGAGGTCTTCTTTTCCTTCCTTCTGATCCTAGTCTATTAGGTCTCATCAGGAGTGGCTGCATTGTCTTCCTCTGTGGCCTGGTAAGGCTGCTTCCCCCCTCACGGGGAGGTGACTAAAGAGCAGGTCAATCAGTTCATGTCAGAGACTGTCCCTGTTCCCATTACTATGGAACCCACTTGGACACTGAACTGCCATGGGCTACATCTGTGCAGGGGTTCTAGGTTATCTCCATGCGTGGTACTTGGTTGGAGAATCAGTCTCAGGAAAGACCACTGTGCTCAGATTTTTTGGTTCTGTTGCTCTCCTTGTGGAGCTCCTGTCCTCCCCAGTTCTTACTTTTTCCCACTTCTTTCATAAGATTCCCTGCACTCTGCCCAAAGGTTGACCATAAGTCTCAGCATTTGCTTTGATATTC
>CM053748.1:36103860-36140185 GCA_028658305.1 Pachyuromys duprasi
AAGGCTGGTATAGAATGTTGTCCGAGAGGGGCTGGACAGGTGGCTGGGGAAGTCCCATGATAACAAAGAAAAATCAAATTTGGAAAAATAGGAAAGAGCAACACGTGAGTCTGTTACCTGATTCCCAGATTTGATGTACATACTTTCAGCGGTTGTTTGCTCCATTCTATCAGTTTTCTCATTTCTCCCAAAAATGTGACTCCCTTCACAATCACCTTATACTTCTATCTGCACCTCCATCCTGCACATGACTGGGGAGAAGCTCAGAAAATAGCATTCTCAAGATTGTAGTCATTAGCAGTATAAACTAGGATTTGAAACCCAAAGAAGTAAACGTCTTCATTCCAACATACTGACCCTCACTAAGGTGAAAAGTGAAACATTACCTTAAGCAATGGAAGATACTTCAATATCAAGACTTTGTTTCAGAAAAAAAAAAAAAAATAACAGTTCTGAAGGCCATCTACTAAACAACCAAAATTGGAAACATCATCTGTGTTGGTCAATCTGGGTTATCTCATTCCTCCTTTGCTAAGTTCAGGATATAGATGTAGATATAAACAAGGATATAAATTTCATAAAGTGTACATATGCACAGGTATAGTATAGATGTGGACGGTTAAACAGAGACATAAGTATGGATGCAGACATGTGATAAGATTATAAGTAGATGTTAAAGACAGATGAAGGACTATCCAATGTATATGAGAAAATCAAACTTCAGCTCCCACTTTTTTTCTGTTTTAAGAGAACTTAGTTATTTTTCATTGCTCTCATGGAAAAAGTTAATCTGACGTGCTACCCATTAGTGATTTGGAAAGGAGCAATGATGAGGAGCAACCAGCCCTTTCACATAGAACAGAGTGTGTGCCCTGATTCCTGTTCCTCTGAATCCAAACCGTGCACATTTTTTACCTGGCTGGTTCCAAGCAATGAACATATCCGAATCCTTGTGATTAGAATTATTTTGCACAGTCAGGTGCTGGGACTTCATAGCCTCCAATCTCTCTCCTTTTGACTCTGCGCATCACAATGCCTTGAAATTGCTTTAATGTTCAGTTGTCATTGTGACCTTTGAAACCAACTTATTTCCTTTGTAAAAATGAAGGTCAGAGGCATCAGAAATAGAGAAGACTGTAGCTGTGTGTGGCCTCAGAATGTAGATATTATTTGACGCAGCTTCTGGAAGCTTTGTTTCTCTAGGGGAAGGAGACGTTTTAGACTAGAGATAAAGCAACATCAACTTAGAATCCTCCTCCCTGGAGGATTGAATCTGGGGGAGGGGGAGGCAGAAGGAGGGGTTGGGAGAAAAGGAGGGAGGGGAAACCAAGATCCAGATGTAATATATGAGAAAAGAATTCAAAAAAAAGAAGAGAAAAAAAGAAAGGAAAAGGAAGAGAATCATTCTGCACACCAAATAAGTTCTCTCCTACACCATTGTCCCTTTGCTATACAGTGCATTAGGATTTCAGAAGAACCCAGGATTTCAATTCAAAATCATGAGGTCTAGTTATGAAGTACATATAAAAAGAGGCTTCTATTCATTTTGCAATTAACTAATACTCTATTTATTGATTAATTTTCTATTCTATAAGGAGATATTATGAAAATTATTTTCAGCAAGTAGGAAAGCTTACTTTAGAATGAGATTGGTCTTAAATTTCTCCAACACACACATGTGACCACTCCCAATGCCACTAAGTCACTGTCTCTTAACAAAATTTAAGCCTGGGTACCAGGGCTGGAGGAATGGCACAAAGGTTAAGAGCACTTGTTGCTCTGTCATGAAGGCTGAGTCTGAATAACACCCATAAGGGAAAGAAGGGTAGTCTCTCAAACACAGAGGTCCCAAAGCTCCTGGCCTCCACAGGTACCCACAAATACATGTATGCATACATTCATAAACACACACTTAGAAGAATAAACCTTTAAATTCAGATTTTTTGTACCACTAAATATTTGGAACTAAAATGGCCCTACCTCTAATCAGCAGTGCCTTCTCTTAGAAACTAGAGAAAAGAATAGTATATATGTAAACCAAAAATAGCACAAAGACTCAGTGTCTATTCTTAAGAAAGAAATAAGGAAGGCAGCCAGAAAGAGGATTTGCATTGAGAGGGAGAATCCTACTGTCCAGACTGAATAGATGAGGTCACCAATGCTTCCCTAAGCTGGTGCCTCCCTGAGTCATTTGGTGCTCAGTGCATCCTCTGTCTCCAGAATTTAGCAGGATACTGAGGCCTGGGATGCAGGAGAAACTAAGTTCATATTCACTGCATGAAGTAAAAATAGCTTATTTTATCTTCCTGACCTCAATTTTCCCAACGTAAGAAAGTGCTGTAGCTAAGGGGTTTTGTAGGCTTTATAACATCTGACTTAACAATTAACTTCAATTGGCTTTTTCAAAACATTTATGCTTAATCTCAATATAAAAGACAGAAAACACAGAAGATGGTAAAGGGAAGACTGAGAACCCACTCTCTCAGCCACTCTGTGCTCTCAGGTGCCATAGCCACACAATGCTGTGATTTCAGGGACAATGATTCTAAAAGGCCTTCAATCTCAGGCTCATATTCCCAGACATGACTACCTCCTGCCTCAGAGAATGTCCCCTTCCCTTTTAAAAGAAAGTCATAGTTTGGCTTGGAGCATAGGAATAAAAATATATCGTAACCATTGTGTTACACAGTTCTTTCAACCTACAGAATGGGCCTGAAAAACAAGAGTCTTGTCTGTCCACCATTGCCCATGTGCTAAACTTCCACAAGGCCCAAAAGCAATCACTAGGGTTCCTGGGTATATAATTGCTCAAAGATGAGTTAGGGCTTGAGATATTGTTAATGGGTTCAATCAAATTTTCATTTCAGATGAAGTTTCAAAACCACCGGAGGCTAATGTCAAAGAATAAAATTACCTTATTAAGGAAAGGTCAAAGCAGAGAACTTGGGGCTAAAATAAAGAGACAAGTATACAGTGTTTGAATAGTGTGTGGGGAGGGGAGAGATAAGCACAGGATTCTAAAGCTCCACAAGATTCTTATTGCTTGTCTGAATAGTCGTGAATAATAGCCTCCTTGCTAAGTAGTTCTGATTGTCTAATTCCATTAACACATAGAATCCACTCAACAATTCTGTGGGCTTGGCGTATCTTTTCTAAACCTCTGTTGTATGGAAAATAAAATAAAATAAAGTTTAGCTGGCTAAGAAACAAAGGATCCCAGAGCTGAGAAGTAGTAAAGCCAGGATTCAGACTCAGCTTGTCTGACACAGAGCTCATCCCTGCAAGCCCTACAACTCTGACACTCGCTGAAGTCTACTTTGAGCAGCATGGGTGCCTCTTGGATGTTAGTGTCTCTCACCCTGACATGAAGGCCCCTAGAATCAGGAAAACTCCTTCTGACCCTGACATCACCTCCAACACAGCCTATTCCTGTTTCTATTCTACCAAGTCAAGTACAACAACTTCTATAAAAGGTGGAGGGTTAGGGAAATGACTAAGCCAATGAGCTCACTGTGCAAGCTTTGAGGGCCTGGGCCCAATCCTCAGACCCCATATGCAAACAATGAGCATTGTGGGATATGCTTTCAATTCCTACTTTGGGGAAACTAAAGATAAGTGGATCCCTGGGTTTTGCTGGTCAGGAAAGTGCTATTTTGCAAACCCGAGACCAATAAAAAGCCCTGTTTCAAAAAACAAGACAGATGGTTCCTAAGGAAATGAATAAAATTTACCTCTAGTTTCCACATACAGACAAGAATATCAACACCCACAAAAACACACAGAGAGAAAGAGAGAGAAATGTAATCATGCTCTATGTTCTGTGTTTTTGCATTGGCGTCTCACTTGCTTAGTTTCGTCAAGCAAATAACAATCAAATGCACATCCACCTGAACTCATCTGTAACAGTGATAGAAACGCTGTGACTGGTGTGCTGATGCTGTGAGATAGTGAAATCAGCCTAGTAAAAAGATAGCATAGTTGAGGATAGAAAAAAGATGGCCAAACTCCCATCTTTGTCATACAGCCCTGGGTAGCTTTGGAAAACCACCTAAGTGCTTTAAAATTCAGCCTTCTTATCTTAATAGAAGTTTGATTCTAGCAGCCTGTGTATATTAGGATAGTCAAATGAGATTAAGTGAGCCTATTTCTAATACACGGTGAATATCAATGTGCAAGTCTGCCATTCTTAAGGTTAGTGGTACATTGACGCTAAGCGTTCAACCCTGAAAATAGATTATCTCAATTTAAAATTCAGCCTTGGGGGATGGAGAGGAATCTGACCCAGTGGATAAGAGCATTTACTACTGCTCAATTCTGAGTTTAAATCCCCAGTATCCTCATAAAGAGCAGGTCATAGTTGCCTGTATCCCAAATGCTATGAGATTCAGCAGGGACTAAACACAGAAGGATCACCAGGGCTTACAGGTGTCCAACCTAGTTCCAAGATTCATTGAAAGTCCCTGTCTCATGCCAGTAAAAAAGAGAGTGATAAATCAGTGATCCTATAGTCATGTCCACATGCATCACACATACACAAATATTCAGATGAAAAAAGAATGATAAAATAATAATAATTATTATTATTTTAATTACAATTTATTCACTTTGTATCCTGGCTGTAGCCCCCTCCAACATCACCTCCTGGTCCCACCCTACTCCCTTCCCTCCCTCCCATATGCACCTCCCTTAGTCCACTGATAAGGGAGGTCCTCCTCCCCTACTATCTGACCCTTGCCTATCAGGTCTCATCAGGACTGTCTGGATATTCTTTCTCTGTGGCCTAGTAAGGCCACCATAGCAGAGGGAGGTGATTAAAGAGCAGGCAACCCGGTTCATGCCAGAGGCTGCCCCTCCTCTCCTTACTAAGAGACCCCCATGGAGACTGAGCTGCCCATGGGCTACATCTGAGCAGAGGGTCTAGGTCTTCTCCATGCATGGTCTTTGGTTGATTCATCCATCAGTCTCTGTAGCCCACCCAGCCAGATGGCCACTATGGGGTCAGATTTTTTTACCCTGCTGGTCTCCTTGTGGAGCTCCTGTCCCCTCCAGGTCTTTCTATCTCCCCCTTCTTCCATAAGATTCCTTGCACTCTGAACAATTTGACTATGAATCTCAGCATCTACTGGGTAGAGTCTTTCAGAGGCCTTCTGTGGTAGGCTCCTGTTCTGTTCCCTGTCTTCTCCTGCTTCCAATATCAAACAATTTGGAAATCAATCTGGCGCTTTCTCAGAAAATTGGGAATAGTGCAACCTCAATATCCAGCTATACCATTCCTGGGCATATATCCAAAAGATGTTCAACAAAATAGCAAGAATATTTGCTCAACTATGTTCATAGTTATAGCCAAGATCAGAAACAATCTAGATGTTCCTCAACCAATGAATGGATACAGAAATTGTGGTACATTTACACAATGGAATACTACTCAGCTATTAAAAACAAGGAAATCATGAAAATTGCAGACAAATGGATGGAACTAGCAAAAATCATCCTGAGTTAGGTAACCTAGAAGCAGAAAGACACACATGGTATGTACTCACTTATAAGTGATATTAGCCATATAATATACGATAAACATACTAACATCTATAGAAGCTAAACAACAAGAAGAATCCTAGGGTAGATGCTTAATCCTCATTCAGAAAGGCAAACAGGATAGAAGAAAAATAATTAATTGAATTGATTTTTTAAGTTTTGTTATTTTGATAATTTTGACTATAGAAAAGCTGCTTAATGTCACTGTACTTTGACCTCTAAACCATAAAATATAATGTAGCATTGTTGGAAAGATTAAAAACATTCTTACAATGTCTATCACATACTCCTAATGTCAATACTTTAATTAGTGTGTTGTATGCAGTCTTATAGTTACTCGTAAAACGGTGATATATATTTTACTACATGCTATGTATTTACATATCATATGGTAACGTGTTATCATTCTTTTCACTTTTGTATATCGGTTTTAAGAATCTACCATGTCACAACTCATCCAGAAAAACTAATTCAAGTCAGCTGTGTGACTCTTATAGAGTGTAACTCTTATAGAGTTGAATCCGAGACCCATGAACAACCACAAAATAAATCATCAGATGCTCAAGCTTCCCTTTCGCCTCTTTGCTGGACTGTGATCCGTCCCTGAGTGTGGTTATTTCTGTTGGCATGTCTGATGGCTTCGTTTCTCTGGAGACCCATTATTTTTAACTTGATGATATCATTACTGTGATCCAGAAAATGCTATTTCAGCCCAAGGGTCTCATATTCTTCCCAGCTCACCTCTTACAATGTCTTGCTCGGTTGTTCTGTACCCTCATTCCATATTCTAATAAAGAAAGGTTGCCTCATTCTTGGGCTGGAAGCCACAGCTGGTTCAGTAAGCTCAGGCAAGAGGTATTACAGAGGACCTAGGCTGGATTTCAGGGCAGTGAAAGACCAGAGGCAATGGCGGGAAGGTAGTAACAGTGACTCAGGCTTCAACCACATATATGGGATAACACTTCAATATGGATGAGTCAGTTCTGGCATCCATACTCTAGTTGGAAACTTTCAGGAAAAGGCATAGTCCCTTAGCTGGACTGGACCCTACAGGGCCACACTATTAAGGCTCCTAAAAATTATTGTGCAGAACATAAAAATAAAATAACCATAGTAGAGGAAATTCTAAACCATCTGAAACCTGACTGATATAATACCTGCCCTAAGCATTTCAATGTTGTGAATCAGTAAATACCTGGACCAGTTTTAACTGTGTACTCACTTTTTAAACCAAAGAAGAGCGTAAACTCAGAGAGCTGAATGTCTTCAGATGAACAGTTGCTCCCCAATTGTGCAAAATTAATTAACAGAAATCACAATCTAACCACAGTTTTCCTTTCAGCTGGCTCTGAAATATGGCCCCTGTCCCCAACACTCAGCAGCTGTAGAGACCTCTGGAACAAAATGTATGTGATTAATGGAGGTGGGTTCCATGTTAATTGTCTGGTCTGAGGCCAGAGAAGATGTTAAGGAAATAAAAATGCTATAAGGCAAAGAGCTGAAAGGAATAAGAAAGTAGTAATTCATAAGAGGCTCATATCTTCGGAGAGAAAAATGAAAATAGAGGCTGTTGTGAGGGAGTTTTTCATTTGAATTCAATAATAAGGAACGAATGCAGACTTTGTCTCCCAGGTCAGACAACACACAATGCAAGCAATGGTGTCTGCTCACTCCTGAAATCCAATTGAGACAATAAAGGGAGACTTTAAAGGCATAAAGTTACAAGGACAAGCGGAATGGAAGATGCAATAGCATTGCTACCAGGTGGCTATGGAAACCAGGATGCCAACAGAGAAGAGGAGACTCATTTAACACAACAGTGGGGATTCAGCCATCAGCATGAAAACAAGACAAGCAAGTCCTTTCATGCCTCAGAATCCTCCTGAAACCTCAGAAACTAGCAACACTGAGCATCTTTGAAGACAGGGGTAAGGGTGGGATTAAAAATAAACAGAAAGGTTGAAAGAATGTTTAAACAACACTTACAGGCTAAGATCACCACTCTTACCCCATCCTGAAGGTGAGGCTCATTACTGGGATGCTAAGTCATCAGGTGTCTGAGTTGAATGTCCCAAGAGGGTGAAGCAGGACTGCCATGGTGAAAGGGGGCAAGGGAAACGGAAATTACCCAGAAATTTCAGGCCCTGCTCTTTTTCTTCGTCTACATGCACTATACTTCCAGGAGACATCTAGATGCCCAGTAGAAAAACAACTAGAAAATATTTTCTGTGGAATATGACCCAGCACTACCCACTCTCAGAACATAAATAATAAACTTTAAAAACATAAACATAGGAAGTTCTCCCAAGAAATTACCTTACCCAGATCTCACTACATTGGAACTTGGACTTGAAGAAACTACTTTATATGCAGTTTTCTAGTCTGCTTATGACCGTCGTAATTTGGGCAGATATGCATCACTAGGTGTTAATGGTGTACCTCTGCCAAAACATATGGGAAAAAGCAAAGCATTCAGAAGACAACAAAGAAATGACTGGGAGGAAAGCTAACCTAACTCCTGAACAGGTATCTAGCTTTTTAAATCGTGTATTTAAGAGAACAGATGAATTTTCTTTTTTTTGTTTTCTTTTCATTTTTACTTAATTTTTTTATATTAATTACAGTTCATTCACTTTGTATCCCAGCTGTAGCTCTCTTCCTCATTCCCTCTCAACCTCACCCTCCCTCCCTCATCTCCTCCCATGCCCTTCCCAAGTCCACTGATAGGAGAGGTCCTCTTCCCCTTCCATCTGACCCTAGTTTATCAGATCTCATCAGGACTGGCTGCATCATCCTCATCTGTGGCCTGGCAAGGCTGCTCCCCCCTCATGGGGCTGGGGGGCAGGTCAAAGAACCCGCCACTGAGTTCATGTCAGATATAGCCCCTGTTCCCCTTCCTAGGAAACCCACTTGGATACTGAGCTGTTTAAAGTAGTTCTTTGATTGTTTTGTGACCCACTGAATTTAACCAAGGCGGAGGCTCGGGTGCATTCAAGGTTCGGCCTCACCTGTAACTCACTGCCATAGCCGAGGAAGGCATTGCTGCTGGAGGTATAATGGATGTCAACACTGTTCTACAAGAGGTGCTGAAGACCGCCCTCATCCATGATGGCCTAGCACGTGGCATATGCGAAGCTGCCAAAGCCTTAGACAAGTGCCAGGCCCATCTCTGTGTACTTGCATCCAACTGTGATGAGCCCATGTACGTCAAGCTGGTGGAGACCCTCTGTGCTGAACACCAGATCAATCTGATTAAGGTTGACGACAACAAGAAATTAGGGGAATGGGTAGGCCTCTGTAAAATCGATCGAAAGGGGAAAGCACAGGAAGTGGTTGGTTGCAGTTGTGTAGAGGTTAAGGATTGGCAAAGAATCCCAGGCCAAAGACGTCTTCGAGGAGTACTTCAAATGCAAGAAATGAATTAAATAAAAATTTTGGCTCATTTTTCTCGTTAAAAAAAAAACTATCCCCTATCCTTATGGGTTCAAACTGGGTACACAAATGAAGACAATGACTGTCCCTCCCCAAAATCTATTAACAGTCAGTGTTTCAGAAGGGGGGGATAAGAACCTAGAAGCCCATCGCTGATCCACATTGACTACGGGCAGGCTCAGTCTCCTGCAAGTCAAGTGCAAGAAACCATAGGTACTCTGAAATTACAGGCACAAAAGCTGTGACATACCCTGAACAATTTCAAAGTCTTTTACTCGGTCTTGGCACTTGTGATCTCTCCTCCACCTCTATTATAACGTTTCCCCAGCATTAGAGGTGATAGCATTAACTTCCTGTTTAGAAATGAGCACTTGTTTACTCTCTACCTGTTTATTCTCAGTTCACTAAGCAGCTATGAATCTTTACCTCTACCATCAATGACTGTAAAGAGAAGCAAGCATATGTAATGAAAGCTGAGCTAAGCATTTGTCTGAGTACAAACATAAGTTTCAGAAGGCGGTATGGCACAATTTCAATCTAGTTAAGCAATAGTACTAAATTCTTTCCTAATGTTATAACCTCCCCAGACATAGGCTTTTAGCATGATATCTTCTGGTACTGAGAAAGATAATCAGAGCAGCGAGGACCCCTCAAGTTTAGATACAATTTGATATCTTCATATTTTACAGCCAAAATGTGTGGTGTCTTATGTGTCACTGAGTCTTATCATATGGTCCTGGTAATCAAGATGAGGGGCAAGAGCCTATACTATTTAGCAGATGCAGTTGCTTGGACTAACAAGTGGATATGGATATCTCATGCCTGGTGCTGACATTTTTATGTGACACAGAGTGTCATGTAGGGGCCAATATCATCCAACCATGCAAGATGTCTCCCTTCTTTTTTAAAAATGTTTTTTGAGACAAAGTTTCTTTGTGTGGCCTCAACTGTCCTGGAACTGACTCTGTAGACCAGGCTGGCCTCAAACTCAGCTATCTACCTGCCTCTGCCTCCTGTGTGCTGGGATTAAAGGCATGTGCCACCACACCCTGGTATCTCCCTTCTAATTAAAAGCAAGTTGGGGGTTGGGGTGTGTGCGTACATATGTATGGTGTATGTATACGTGGGGGAGGGAGTTAGCATATCACAGTACACATTTGAATGCCAGAAAATAGCTTTAAGGAATCCGTTCCCATTTTTTTTTCCTTTTGTATGGCAGTTTCCTTAAGATTAAAACATCTCTTCCTGGAGTGAAGTTCATGAGACTCCAGAAATAAATAAACTTCCTTTGTCTCTAAAAGCTGAAACATGAAAGGTTTGCAGAGTCGTTCCCCAGGGCTTCATAAATAGGAATAAGTGCTGATGGAGGAGACTGGCCAACAGCACTACCAGGAGGAAACTCTGACCTGCAGAGCTGCCTGCAAGTCATGCAGAGGGTCTAATTCCATGACACGTAGTCTGCATATTGCAGAATACTGAGAATAAGAAAAACATTCCAATATCTTCCAAAGAGAGAAAACAAGGAAACCTTCTCAGGAAGATTACAGAAATAGAATAGCAATGGACTTCTCATCAACACTGGAAACTAAAGGAAAGATTTGGCAATGCCTCAGACTGTGGAAGAAAAATAAATTATTTCTCACTTAGAATTGTACATTTAGCAACCTCAGAACTGACTGTACATACTAAGGAGACAAATCTGCCAACAGAGGACCTGAGTGTGGGTTTTATGAAGACACTTCTAGACACACCTACCAACCTCAGGCCTAAGTATGAATATTGTGGAGCTATTTCTAGACATGTAAGTTCCTTGAGTTTTGATTCCAGTGTTTCTTTCTCCAGAAAGTTGCTGACGGTCACATGTGACCAAAATGAGAGAGAAATGCAAGCCAAGAAATCATGTCAGGAGCGATAGTGTCTCCGAGTCACAACTGGGAGTGGACTAATAGATTACTTTCAGGCCAGAAGATGAAACTGTTTAACATAAACATCTATGTTTGAAGAAAAAAAATAACTAAAGCTAATTCTCTGTGTGCCTGGGCTTATTCAGTGAAAATGTACTCAATGTGGGTAAGAAACACGAAATGAGTAAACTATCCTGTCACAGAAAACAAGTAAGTGAAACAACATGACAAAGAGACAAATACATAGTCCAGGCTAGCTGAGTAAGAAAATGAATTATGTGTGTTACATGACTCAGATGGGGATATGTTCACATAACCATAATGGTGTACTCCTAAACAACCACTACGTAAACAATGTAAACATTGCATAGTGATAGTAAATCCAATTCCTATAACCACTATGGGGAGACCGTACATAAAAAGCATGCAGGTACTTAATCTTCACTGTCCATTGTGGAAAACCATTGCAATATGCATAAAAGGAAATGTTGCCTGCAGTTTTGGCTTATGCCTGTGATCTCAGCACTTGGAAGCTCAGACTAAATAGTATTTATGAGATTAAGGGTCATACACATAGACACACAAACATAAACGCACACATGTAGCCACCTACACACAGAGACATACACACACATAAATATATGCATGCCCATACACACACAGATATTTACACAAATACATACACACTCACATATACACATACATATATGCACAGGCACATACAAACATTCACACACTCAGAGACACATGCATACATACATGCAGACACATACACACATATACATAGAGATACATAGACACATATGCAGATACACACAGACACATAAACAGAGGGGCACTTATATCCACATACACACATACAAACACACACAGAGAGAGAGAGAGAGAAAGAGAGAGAGAGAAATCACACTGCCAAATATTACCTAAAGAGTTCAACATAAATAATGCCCTTCGTTCTTCACCACAACTTCATAATAAGTCTTCTATTGTATCTATTCCACCAATGAGGAAACAGAGGCACACAAAAGCTATTCTGTAGAGTAATACACACCCAGTAAGTAATCAGCCAGCAATCCATGCCAAGCAACAATAAAAGGAGTCTATTCTAAAGCTGAGCTGTTAGCTGTCAGCTCAAATACTGAAACCAAACAGGACACACAATCAAACCCTTGCTGAGATCAGATGACTACATATGAGAGACAGAGACTGAGAATGCTCTTGCTTGAGTGCAATCCATTCCCTTAGAGGCTGAGCCCAGTACTGACAAAGTAGAGCTCTGAAGCAAAGCTTATTACAAATGAAATTGGCGCTGGCAAGTTGTTTTAGTTGCCATGGCAGGCCTTGCTCTCTGCTCCCCTGTGTCTGTTTGTAGTCACAATGTTCACCATATGTTTCCTGTCAGAGATCTCAGATATTTTCCCATTTTTCAAATACGAAAATTGAGGGCCAGTGGATTTTATTCTGTCATCAAGGTAAGACACAGAGGAACTAAGATCAGAATCACACCCCCAATACTTCATGCTCCTTTTTAATAAGTCAGAGCCAACATGAGTAAGAACCTTTAGTGACTAACATTTACCCAATATCCAGAGAGCTGAGAGGGCCATAATTAGCCACCAACCATGGAAATTTACTATACAACAGCAGAGGAATAGATTTTGGCAGGTGACATTCCAAGGACGTTCTTAAATAAATGATGAACCTTTAAAGTAATGGAGTCCATATTTATCCTGCTACTCAAATAGATTGCTGGGATCTGGTTTATGATATTAAAAGAGTGATAAATATATATTTAATTTCCATCCATCTCGTCTAGGAACTATAATGTAAAGTTTAATCAGCATTTTCCCTAACATTTGAAAGGCAATTATAAGATGATATTAGCATCCATCTTACATGGCTCTTTAAAAGGCTCCATTGTTTAGCATGGCTGTTAGATCATTAAGCAAGTGCACTGTGTAATACCATAAACAGATCTGTTCTGAATTCACTATTTGCTTACTTAAAACATCATCTCAGAGTCAGGGAGAAGAATCACCTAATTATCTCAAAAGGGCCAAATACAAGTCTCTCATTATCTGTCATCTTGGAGAGAATATGATCTTACTATAGTGGTAAAGTGACCCATCGGCTACTTCCAATAAAAGCAAATTATCTTCAACAAATACATTTTGGTTTAAACTCCCACATACTTCCCTAGCATAATTAGGGAAGCAACAAGATATGAGAGGAACTACAAAGAAATAACTTTAACCACAAGATGAAAGTTAAGACAGAATTCTATCAGTAAAATTCATTGCAGCCTAACCTGAACTTTAAGAAAAAAAAATGACTCTGACTATTCTTTGTCAATATTCTATATCCTTGAACTTTATTTCAGGATCTTGCTGGACACAGCAAGCAACTGTATCTACTAGCCATATTCCTTATTCTTTCCAAGTATCCATGCTAAAGAGATAGGAGTTGTTTTCCTCTGTGACCTACTGCTTTTATACTTTTGATATTACTTGCATCCTTCATGTTCCTTTCCTCCTTATTTCCACCACTAATTCCTTAGTCATATCTTCATTTCTTTTCCATTCACTCTCCTAATTTTGTCTTCTCTGTATGATTGATATTTCAGAGTATACACACAAGGGAAGACTTAATATTTCTCTAGAATTTAAGTACTTCAGGCTTCCAACCAAAGCTATCTTCCTTATATATCACTTGCTTCAAGCTTACTTTCTATTAAATAGAGAAGAAGCTGTGTGATAGGGACTTTTTGTTTCCCAAGGGATCCTTGCTGTCTAATATGTCTTGATATTTAGTAGATGTTAGCAAATACCTGTTGGATATTGGAATACATATGATCAGATCTCACATCACAGGTCATTCAGCTTTGCACAGTTTTATTCAGCTTTGAAAGCTCTGGTTTCCAGTTATAGTGACTGTGAACCCCCTGGTATCTGGAGCAATGTTTGGTGGTTAAGGTGGTTGAAACACAAACATAAGAACTTGAGTTCAAATGTCCAGCACTTACATAAAAAGGCTGGAATGTGTCATATGTGCCCGTAATTCCAGTACTGTGGGGAGGAGAGACAGGAGGATCTCTGGGCTCTCCTATGCATAAGCCTAGTTCCAGATTCAGTAAGAGACCCTGTTCAAGGGGATAAGATGAGAGCCTTGCTTTCCTTTTGCATCCTAGAATTCCCACAGGTATGCACACACATGCACATTTAGTCCACACACGTTCCACACATGCACACACACATACACAGGACAAACTCCCAGAAATAATTTAAAATTCTGTCCTAACCATCCCTACTCCCAGAGGTATTGTTGATTCCCCTATGTAAAACTTATGTCTTGTTAGTTTGTGTAGGACTGGTATGACTTTTCCTGGAGAGAACTGGACACACATTCATTCACACCAAATAGGGCACTAATGGGAAACTGAATACATGATTCCACCAAGAGTCTGGCTAGGTGAATCAACGAGTTTGTTGATCTAACACACCACGGGTGAGGAGCCCTATAAGGCAGCACAAGGGACTCAAAGGCAGCTGTGTGGTTGATGGTAGATGAAGATTCATCTCTGGAGCCTCCTACACAGCTTTCACATAGTTTTGCAGGAGCTTAGCTACACACAAAAGATTTACTATTTATGTAACCTCTTTGGAAAGCATTTTGCAAGTCTTGTAACTTTCTGAGTTTCCTAAGTCTTAGAAGAATTCTGAGTTTCCTGATTGTTATATTTCATTAGCTTCCTCGATCTTATGATCTAGCTTCTTTCCTCTAGAAGGCAAACAGCTACTACACAACAAGGACTTTGTCTCTTTGAGTTTGGGAAAATATACAAAATTCGAATTTTTCATTTTAACCATTTCTTTTTATGTATGCTTTTTATTTTATTTGTGTGTGTGTGTGTGTGTGTGTGTGTGTGTGAGAGAGAGAGAGAGAGAGAGAGAGAGAGAGAGAGAGAGAGAGAGAGAGAGAGGACACCCTTATGCCACAAGGCGTGTATAGATATCAGAAGACAACTTGCAGGAGTTGGTGCTCTCCTACCACCCTGTGGGTTCTGAGTATCAAATTTAAGTCATCAGGCTTTTCAGCAATTGCCTTATTTCGTGAGCCATCTTACTGGCCCTATTATAACCATTTCTAAATTTATGGTTTATTGCCATTTAGTATATTCATATTGCTGTACAACAATCACCACCAACTATCTCTGTAAATATTCATCATTCCCAACTGACATTCACCCCACCGACCCCTGAAGAGCACCATGCTTCTTTGTCTCTTCCTCACATAAATGGAATAAAACTATATTTTTTCTTTTTCGTCTGGATTGTGTATTTGAACAGAATATTGGCAGTGTTCATCAATGTGATAATGCATGCGACAGAATTTCAACATCTTGAGGCTGAGTCACATTGTACAAGTTTGTGCATACTACATCTTCTTTTCCCATTCATCCTTTAATAGAGATTTCAGCATTCCTTAATGAGGTGGTGGAGTTTTGAAGACATTAATAGATGCTACATATCCAAGAAATAAAGGCGCTAATGTTTTATGGGGAAAGCATTAGGTGAGAAAAACCTTGAGGTGATACACACATAGAAGGAAGTAAAGATGGCAAATTAAAACTAGTTCTCCTATGAGCCTAACCAGGCCTGAAAATGTCTGATTCTGAGAAAGAAAAGGGAGAAAAATCTGAGAAGCACTTAGGGATTCAGTTAGTACAAACCAGCTTCTCTTGTTATGTTGTGCTGGACAAAGCATTAAAAAAAAATGTATGGACAGAACTGAGGTTCGATTGTCCTTTGTGTACAGGAGCTGGGCCTGGTGCTTCTGTCCCGTTAAATAGTGAATAAAACCTGCTCAAAACTTCTGCTGTATCAAGAATTCAGGTACTCTGCTGTTTTGGAGCCCTGCAAATTGAATCAATATGTTCAAGTCTCTGGTGTGTCTGTTTTTGAGACCCAATTTTACTTTATTGTACAGATTTAAGACTCATTACTTTCTAGGAATGTACCCCTCTTCTAAAGATGTGTTAGCCTCCAGATAGTTCTACCACAGTCGGAATCAGCTATATTGAGTCATGGATTATTGACTCTCACAAAACTCTTGCAACATTCTCCCAGCTGTATTCCCCTTTTCCTCACTTCACAGCAACTTCAGAGAAATAGAACGAAATAAGAGCATTAGTTTTCTAACATCCTGTTATTAGTGCTTAATATGTATTAAATAATACACTTATAATTACTAAAGATGGACAAAAGATGTTTATGGGTCACAGGTCATCTACATGAAAAGAATTCACTGTATATTCCTTCAGTTACATGATGAGGTGATTATTTTCCATTCTGAAATGAATAATCATAAAGGGAATTATTAATAGTGACATATTCTAAGGAACACTGTTGATTGCCTGGTCTTGATTTTTATCTAGACTGACTATCTCAATTTGTAGGTATGTGTGTTTTCTTTTTCATTCACTTTAAAGATTTTCATTTTCTTCAGACACTTATGTGTGTAGTGTGTGTGTCAGGAGTGTACATATGTGAGGTGTATGTATATGCAGTTATAGTCATGTAGAGTTGGAGAATAACTAGTAATTAGGTAGATAATATGTTTCCGAATATAATGAAAATTACTGTTGCTTGCAATCCAAATGTATAGATACAATGAGCTTCAGCAAACACAAGTCCCAACCTATTTGTCACTGATGAGAGTTGCTTAGTCCAAAGTCAGTGTCTCAGCAGCAAGACTCTAGGAAACAAGAGTCTACCTTCAAATAAAACCATTTTGGGTTCCTGGCTGCTTTGTAACTTTCCTAAGTTTCTCCTGCCTTCAAACTACTTGTTTATCTTTGATATTTTTAAAACCCTGACATTTAAAAGATAACTGCACAATAACTTTACGCCTAGTCCTAACAAAAATGACATTTTCTTGTCGTGAAAATTGCCAGGGGAGAATTTCCAAAGAAACTTTACACATAAAGAAAAAAGTTCCCCATTCTCAAGAGGGAACATGAATTTTACCGTTCCACCTCAGGCCTGCCTGCAGCTCTCAAGGCAATCCCATCAGCACTGAGTGCCCTGTGCTGCCTTTCAGATCACCAAACATTCATTAGTTGCATGTAAATTACAGAAGCTTGGATAGCTGATGACAGCATCAGGCTGAAGCCAGCGACCTCAGGAGACTACCTCGAAGCCAGCTGATGGTAACAAGAAGTTTAGCAAGAACTCACCTCTGGGGGCTCCCTGCACTCCCTGCTACAGGACAGCACTCACTTGAATAATGAAAAGGGACAGACAGCATGGAGGCAGAGGTGCTGGAGCTCCAGGGAAGGGCTCTGCAGGGCTACCTTTGAGAGTTTTCTTTTGGAGTCTAGTTTTAGAGGGAGTCAGGCAGTTCCCCGGGGTTAGGAACTTTGTTTCACAGCCCCAAAGTCCACAGGGAAGCAGATAAGACATGAGAAGACTGCATCAACAAAAGGACAGGGATGGCTGCTCTGTGGTACATGCTGGCCATGAAGGGAGCGGTCCATAGAGCAGTAAGTTAGGTCTCAGAAGCCTCGACTTTTATCTCTGGATCCAGAACTCCCAGCACGGGTGGCAGTGGATCTGTTCTGATCTGTTTGATCTGCTTCCATTCTTCCTGACTGACAGCCACAAATGAAGGATAATGCCCACACTGAGAATAAAAGAGGAAGACAAATAGCCACCTTATTGTTGATAATTATGGCAAAATTAAGGAACATCAACTTTTCAAAATCAATCTATAATTATGAGAAGATGGTATATAATGCTAGGCCAACACAGACCTCTCCCATTCTCGAATCCCTTCCATTCTGGACATTTAGAATTGCTGCTATAATGCAAGAGGTTTAATGTGAAGAACACCCCTATGTGCCTTTGCACTTTGCATGTTGCCCTGAAGGGTTGCCGTGCAGTGGTATTGGATTCTCAGCTCGTATGACCCTCCATGCAGTGACAAATGAATTATTGACAATAGATTTCTGCAAATAAAAGGGGGACAAGAATTTTGTTGTTGTTGTTCTTATACCCAAGACCATAAATCACACATTCACCTCTAACTTCCCTGCTTTCATCTTCCAGTCGCCCAGCAGACAAGGTGTCTGTATCTCAGTAATAAACTCTTTTCTGGGTCTTGCTTTTACCCAAAGCAAAATGATGTTTATGAAACAGGGACAATGTCTACCCCATCTGATATGTTCTAAACCAAGATGGAAAGCCTGCCTAATGAATGAATAGATGTGGCCTGATCCGGTGTGGAGCCAGAAGCAAAACCACAACTGTAAATTATTCTTTCCCAACCCCTTCTCTGAAGCTCAAATTGTTGTTACACTGTCTGCATCTTCAGTGCTGGTTGGCACAAACCATGCGAAAGAAAATACTGATCCCTTCCAAGTTGGTTTATCAGCTGATCTTATTTTCTCTATGTAAAGAGATTCACACAAATATTTAGTGGTGACTCAAATCAAGGAAAGCAAAAGGAAAGAAAATGAGGAAAAATATGGCTTAAGTTTGCCATGAGTGGCAAATAATTTGCACAGATAACAACTCTCTCATTTTAATTATTAACTTGATCTGGATTAAGCCATAAAAAAAATTTCTGGGAGTTAGAATGGGGTTTTATGTTCTTTTTATTTTCATGAATTAATTGATTCATTTATTTTACATCCCAATCACAGCTCCTCTCCCCTCCTCAGTTCCTCCCCCTCACCTCCCCTCCTCTCATTTCACCCTCCCTTTCTCCTCAGGGAAGGAGAGACAACGCATGTTTGTTTGTCACCCAGCCTTGGCAAATCAAGATGCGAAAGGACTAGGCACAACTCCTATGGAGGCTAGACACAACAGCCCAGTTAGGGGAAGAGATTCCAATGGCAGGCAACAGAGTGAGAGACAGCCGAAGCTCCAGTTGTTAGGGGTCCACATGAAGACCAAGCTACACATCTCTTTACATACGTGTAGGGAGCATAGGTCCATCCCACGAATGTTCTTTGTGTAGTCTCTGTGATTTCCTTGGAGCCCAGGTTAGTTGAGTCTGAAGGTTTTCTTGGGGTGGCCTTGACCACTGTGCCTTCTTCAATCCTTCATCCTTCTCTTCCACAAGATTCTCCAAGCTCTGTCAAGTGTTTGGCTCTGGGTCTCTTCATCTGTTTTTATCAAAATGGTTATTGACAGTACATTTCTGCTGTCAATAAAAGGACGGCAAGAAAATTTTCTGTTCTCCCACCCAAGACCACAAATCACAAATTCACTTTTAATGGAGATGAATGTGGTGTTGGGTAATGCCTCTTAGAGAACAGTTATGCTAGGCTCCTGTCTTCAAGACTATGATTAATAGTGTCAGGGGTTGGCTCTCTCTCTCATAGGAGGGGTCTCAAGTTGGGCCACTCATTGGTTGACCATTCCCTCAATTTTTGCTCCATCTTTATCCCTGTTCATCTTGTAGGCAGAACAAATTTTGGGTTAAAAGTCTTGTGAGTGAGTTGGTGCCCCATTCCTCTATTGGAAAGCTTGCTTGATTATATGAGATGGCCATTTCAGATTCCATATGCCCTGCTGCTAGTAGTCTTAGCTAAGGTCACCCTCATGGATTCCTAAGACTTTCCATTGTCCTGGTGTGCTGGCTCATCCCAGAGCTGCACAACCCCCACACCAATTTCAATTTGCTCATTCAGTTCTCTCTCATCAGTTCTCTTCACACTTGATCCCTCTTCCCACCTAGTTCCTTCCATCCACCCACCTCAGAGGTCTACTTTTATTTCCCCTTCTGGGTGAGATTCAAGCATCCTCCCTTGGACCTTTCTTATTATATAGCTTCTTAGGATCTGTGGATTGTAATGGTATCCTGTACTTTATGGCTAATATCCACTTATAAGTGAGTATATACCATATATGTCTTTCTCAGTCTGGGTTACCTCACTCAGTATGATCTTTTCTATTTCTATTCATTTGCCAGCAAATTTCAAGATGTTCTTGATTTTTTTGGCTTTGGTTTTATGGCTGAGTGGTCTTATATTGTGTAAATATACCACTTTTTTAATATATAGATTCTTTGGTTAAGGGATGTCTGGGTTGTTTGCAGTTTCTGTTTATTATGAATAAAGCTTCTGTGAACATAGTTGAGCAAGCGTCCTTGTGGTATGGATCTACGCTCAGGAGCGATATAGCTGGGCCTTCAGATAGAACTATTCCCACTGTTCTGAGAAAGTGCCAGATGGATTTCCAAAGTGGTTGTACAAGTTTGCATTCCCACCCACAATGAAGGAGTGTTCCCCTTGCTCCACATCCCCACCGGCATGTGCTGTTGCTTCAATAGGTCTTGATGATAGTCATTCTGATAGGTGTAAAATGATATCTCAGAGTTATTTTGATTTGCATTTCCCTGATAACTAGAGATGCAGAACATTGCTTTAAGCGCTTCTCAACCATTAGAGGTTTCTCTGTCATGAATTCCCTGTTTAGATTTGTACCCCATTTTCATTTGGGTTATTTGGTTTGTTGTTGTCTACTTTCTTGAATTCTTTATCTGTTTTGGATATTAGTCCTCTGTCAGATGTTGAGTTGATAAAGATCTTTTGCTATGCTATAAGCTGTTGTTTTATCCTATTGAAAGTGTGCTTTGCCTTACAGCTTTCCAATTTCCTGAAGTCCCACTTATTAATTCTTGATCTTAGAGCCTGAGCTGTTGGTATTCTGTTCATGAAGTTTTTCCTGTGCCAGTAGATTCAAGGCTCTTCCTCACATTTTCTTCTAGTAGATTTAGTACATCTAGTTTGATGTTGAGGTCTTTGATTCACTTAGACTTGAGTTTTGTGCAGAGGGATGAATATGGATCTATTTGTATTCTTCTGCACTCAGACATACAGTTAGACCAACACTATTTGTTGAATATGCTACCTTTTTCCCATTGCATGTATTTTGCTGCTTTGTCAAAATCAACTCTCCATAGGTGTGTGGGTTTATTTCTGGGTCTTCAATTCAATTCCATTGATCCACCTGTCTGTTTTTTTTATGCCAATACTATATGGTTTTTATGACTATTCTTCTGTAGTATAGCTTGAATCAGGAATGGTGATAGCTCCAGAAGTTCTTTTATTGTACAGAATTGTTTCAGATATCCTGGGTTTTTTTTTCTATATGATATATGATATTTTGATGGGAATTGCATTGACTCTGTAGATTGCTTTTGGTAAGATGGCCACCCTTACCATGCTAATCCTACTGATCCATGAGTTTGGGGGATCTTTATATCTTCTGATATCTCCTCCAACTTCTTTCTTCAGAGACTTGAAGTTCTTGTCTTACAGGTCTTTCAGTTACCTGATTTGGAGTTACACCAAGATACTTTATATTATTTGTGGCTATTGTGAAGGAGGTTGTTTCCTTCATTTATTTCTCAGCCAATTTATCATTTGTATACAGGAGGGCTATGGATTTTTTGAGTCGATTTTATAACCAAGATATATTCTTTTGTGTTTGGGTGAAATGTTCTGTAACTAACTGTTAGTTCCATTTGATTCATAACATCTGTTAGTTTCATTACTTCTCTGGTTAGTTTTTGCCTCAATGACCTGCCCTCTGGTGAGAGTGGGGTGTTAAATTTTTCTGCTATTAATGTGTGATTTAAGCTTTAATGATGTTACTTTTATGAATGTAGGTGCACTTCTCAGTTCAGAACTGCGAAGTCATTTTGGTGGATTTTTCCTTTGATGAGTATGAAGTGACATTCACCATATCTTTCGATTAATTTTTATTCAAGGTCTATTTTATTAAGTATTACAGTAGTTGCTCCAGCTTGTTTCTTGGGTCCATTTACTTAGAAAATATTTTTCTAGCCCTTTACTCTCAGGGAAATTATATCTTTGATGCTGAAGTGTGTTTCTTATATGCAGCAGAATGGCAGATCTTGTTTTCAAATGCATTCTGTTAGCCTGTGTGCTCTGGTGTGTGCTTCCCTTTTTATTTTGCTGCTGTGGATATATTTCTCATGTGTTCTTAGGTGTAGTTAGCCTCTTTGGGTTGAAGTTTTCCTTTTAGTACCTTTGTATGGCCTTGTGGATAGATATTGTTTAAATTTGGTTTTGTTATGGGATATCTTGTTTTCTCTATCTAAGGTGATTGAAAGCTTTGCTAAGTATAGTAGTCTGGGCTGACATCTGTGATCTCTTAGGGTTTGCAGGACATATGCCCAGGCTTTTCTGGCTTTTATAGTCACTGTTGAGAGTTCAGGTGTGATTCTGTTAGGTTTGCCTTTATATGTTACTTGGCCTTTTCCCCTTATAGCTTTTAATATTCTTTCCTTGTTCTGTAGATTTATTGTTTTGATTACTATGTGAAGAGGAGATTTTCTTTTCTATTCTAATCTATTTGGTTTCCTGTAAGCTTCTTGTATGTTTATAGGCATATCTTTCTTTAGGTTGGAAAATTTTTCTTCTATAATTTTGTTGAAAATATTTTCTGGGCATTGGAGCTTAGAGTCTTCTTCTATTCCTATTATTGTTACGTTTGATCTTTTCACAGTGTCCCAGATTTTTTTAATGTTTTATGTCGGGAACTTTTTAGATTCAACATTTTCTTTTACCAATATATCTATTTTTCAATTGTATCTTCTGCACCTGAGATTCTCTCTTCCATCTCTTTTATTCTCTTGGTGATGTTTGTGTCTATAGTTTCTGTTCTCTTATCTAGGATTTCTATCTCCAGAATTCTCTCAGTTTGTATTTTCTTTATTGCTTCTATTTCTGTTTTCAGGCCTTACCATTTTATTCATTTCCTTCACCTGTTTGATTTAATTTTCCTGTGTTTCCTTAAGGAATTTATTTATATCCTGATTCAAAGCCTCTCTCATCTTTATAAGACTAGATTGTACGTCAGCTATGGTAGGATATCTAGGGCTTCCTGTAGTAGCATGGCTGGACTTCTCTGTTACCATATTGCCCTGGCTCTGTTCCTGGTACTGGCAGGACACCTAGATGTTTTGGGGGCCAGATGGCCGTTTTGGGAAGGCAGGCAGATTCATGTTCTGGACAATGTACCTTAGTGGTCAGAGTGTAGCTCACCTCTGATGGCTGTGTCACAGAGGTACCTGGGGGGAAGAGTCTAATCTGGATGTTCCAGGAACACAAGCAGAGCCTTGGCCTGAATGATAGAACTCAGGGGACAGAGTCCAGCTCACTGCTGCTGGCTATGGTCCAGGGAAACCCAACAAATAGGGGGTTGGGGTGGAGAGGTCAAACATGGATGTTCCTGGGGCCAGTAGGCCTCTTCAGGCAGGTTTTATGTTCTTCTTTTAAGATTAGAGTTATTTGTGTTTCTTGTAGTAATCTGGAATGAATGTGATTGAACCAGCCAAAATGGTTCCTTTAACTAAATGAGGAAAATGAAAAATCATAGTGAATAGGTTTTCAAATAACCCCAATGGCTTCCTGAAGCTTTAAAAGTTGTAAATACTACAGGACATCTCAACAAACAGGTAAATCACCTGGCCTATCATTGTCACGCATGTAGGTAAAGCAGTAGGTCTGGGTATGGGCATTCTGTCAGGGCAAAACAATTAAATGTGCAGAAAGTTCGGGAATGAATCAGAGAAAGAGCTGCCTCACTGCGCTCCTCTGTGTAGATATGGATGCTCTAAATATCTGGGATGGCTTTAAAGTTAAGACAGAGGAAGCTGCTGAGCACGCTTGTGGCAAATAAAGCTTCTATGAAGAGAAATGTTGCTCTATAGCAAAGTTCCTTATTGAATGACTCTCAAACATGGAGCAGTAGATCAAGCCCAATAATGAAACATCATAATGATAAATGCTTAATCTTTCAAGTGAGTTCCAAATTTTCTAAAGTTGAATCCTACTTTTCCATGCGTGATGTAGCCACAGAAGTACACTATCACCTGATCTAGGTGATGAATAATGTGGTTGAGAATGGTAAGCACCATGTTCTTTTATCTATCTATCTATTTGATATACATATATATATATATATATATATGATATATATATATCACTATATATAGTCAGTGTGGGGTCTATGTTCAGTTAAGCATATCTGTACATGCTTAGGGGCCATTACGTATACTGCTCTATCACCCTCTGCCTTCTTGTTTGAAGATAGTGTCTCTAACTGAACATGGAACCCAACTGGCAGTCAGTAAGCCCAAGCAAACCTCCTGCCTCTTCTCCCATAGCCCTGAGGTTACAGGTGTTTGTGGCCATGCCCAGTTTTATGAGTGCATTCTCAGGATTTGAACTTGGGTCCTCGTGTTTTCACAGCAAATACCCAACTCAGGGAGTCATCGCCCCAGCCCTCTGCTGCTTAGACTCGGTCCGCATCAGGTCTTTTTCACCTTGATGTGTGTCTTGTGTTCACTTGTTTATGAAGCAGCTAAAGACAATCTAGAGAAACAAGAGCGTGGTCAGAGTCTTATGGTCAAACCTCAGACGATGAGAGACACTGGAGTGGAATCTGGACGTGGTGGTGTCACACCCCGGGCACAGACCCTGCCTCAGCTAATCACCTCCTTCTGTCAGGTGTGCTCTGTTTTCTAGACTGGGAAATAATAGTCTCAGACTGAGTGACGATTGTGGTCGGTTGATTATATCTCAACTGTGACAAGAGTGATGTGACAGTACTGCTGAGACCATATGCAAATGCAGCCAAAAAATCAATTAACAATGACTTCTCCAGCCCCACTGGATAGATGGGATAGCACTTAGCCTAGGCATGGGCCCTTCTAGCTCTCTCAGCTACCTTCTTTGATGAGTAGAAATTCTGTTCCGGACCTTGAGACCACCTTCACCTCAGCCTCACAACGACCTTTCCAGAAACACAGGAGTAAATCCTTCTGGAAGGTAGCCAGGCCAAATGAGACCAAAAAGCCACCTTAACAAGCAGCAGGAGTGCGGAAGAATATTAAAGGCTGTGACTCCCCTTCAGCGCCCTTCAGATGAATTAGAAGAAGCATGTCTGAGCCGGTACCACATGTAAATTGTGTCTCTGTGGATGGAAGGGCCTGAATTCTAATAAGTTTTATCCATCCCTATGAGCACATTCAGAGAAACATAACTTTAGAAGACAGAGAGGTGGGCGTGAAAGGATGGCTCAGTGAGCCTAGTGCTTTGTGCATAGGCATGAGGACCTGACTTATGCTGCCCATTACCCAGTAAAATGACATGAAGGGCAGCCTGTGCTTCAATCCCTGTGCTAGAAAAGCAGAAATAAGAGGACCTCAGAGCCAACTGGCCTCCCAGGCTACCCAAAATGACAAGTTCCAAGCTCAGTGTATTTTTGAGACCCAGCCTCAAAACTAAGGCGGAAAATGATAAATAAAGACACCAAGAGCCAGCCTCTGGCACTCTCACACATAAACCTGCGTGCACAACTGCATGCACAGCTGCACATGCATGAACTTATGTACATACGTGCATACAGTGTGCCTGTACACACATACAAAAAATGAAGGAAACTTTTTGTTTATTTGGTTGTTTGCTTGCTTGCTTTGTTTTTTGAGACAGGGTTTCTCTGTGTAACCCTGGCTATCCTGAAATTCGTTCTGTAGATAGGGTTGGTCTCAAACTCAGAGATCCACCTGCTTCTGCCTTTCTAGTGCTGGGATTAAAGGTGTATATCACCACCACCTGGCTAGGAAACTTTTGAATTAAAGAGAGAGACATTACGTTATCATCAACTCTAAGATATCTGAACCTCCCGTCTTTGGGGCTCTTTTTCTTCCCATTTTTTGAGTTACAGGTCTCCACATAGTCTCAGTGAACTGATCTTGATAAGAAATTGGAGAGAAATGCTACAGGGAGCTTTGTGCCTTATTAGAATTCTGAACGAGGGAGAAAATAAGGGTTAAAGTCTCAGTGTTACCAGATAAAGTCTTAGGGGAATTATTAAATCCTATTAGAAAGTGGAACCCAGAGAGATCAAGGCCTTCATGGTTACAGTTGTTTGGGGAACTAAATTATGTATCTCCTTAATACTAATACGAAATTGTTTGATTTGGTAGTAATAGGTAAACATTGCAAAAGAACAATCATAAATCAGGTGTGTGTGTGTGTGTGTGTGTGTGTGTGTAACGAAGAAGATATAAATCACTCCTGATCCTATGACCTGCAAATAACCCAGAGTCATTCAATCCATAACATTTATTGATAGATTGATAGGAATAAAACACATAGTGCACACGCACGCGCGCACACACACACACACGGTAGGTAAAAAGAGAAAAGGAGACAGATAGACAGAGATAGATACAGACAGACGAGAAACAAGAAAACTTTATTTTACCCAGACCCCAGCATGACAAGAACCTAAATTAACTAAATGGCAACAAACATCAACACACATTTCAGCTTTCAAAATTCTACCCTGTGAGTATAAACATGTTCCATAAATTCACATATGCATGTCTTTTAACTGGATTGAAAAGGACACCATGCAATTGTGAAGCACTGTTTGCCTGGGTGAGCACTACCTCTTACAAGACCCTGGGAGATGTCATTGAACCACACACAGAATGTCTGTAACACTATCAGCATCCACAGAAGCCTCACAAAGGGCTTGTGCCTCTGAGTGCTTCTGTCATTGGATGGCCAGTCCCACAGCACTACCTGTCTTCTACCTGGTTTGTCATGCATGCCACCCAAAGTACACGCTGGGCATTCCAGGTGGATCAATGGCATTCTTCTGAGTCTCATTCCTTCAGAACCACACACTGACTGGCCTCTCATGATCATACCACTTGACCAGTGAAAGAAATGCACAGAAATGGATCTAGGTAAGTCCAAACAAGGTCCTACAAGCCCCCCCCCTTTTTTTTGGTTCCCTCCTTGTGCCCGAGCTACATCATGTTTGGAAAGAAAGAAGGATGTACTAATGTTTGGGTAAAGTCTAGTTTCTCCCCGTAAAGTTTGTTTGAGCTTTGAGTTCAATCACATATCCCTCAGGCCCTTTACTCAGTAATTGCTCATCTTTGAATGGCGTGGGAAAAGAGGGGAAAGATGACTTGAGCTCCCACACATCCTGTTCAGTCTGCAGCCCACAAGCTGCATGTGGCCCCAAGTAACTAGGAATGTGGCCTAACCCTCCACCCCCCAAAAAAGAAGATGTAAACTGTAAACTTACTTACCTTAAAAAAAAAAAAGAAAAGTTCTGTGACTCAATTACATGGAGAGTCAGGCTTTGGAGATCACAATAGCTTGTCACAATGTCAAGAGGCTAGACACACCTGCCAGAGGTTAGTTTGAGAGGAAAAAGGTGTTGCTACCCTTTCTCAGTCTTAATATCTTGACCGTTCCTGCAGGTTACTTCAGCGTGTAGACAACTTCTTCCAGAGGAGAGCCACAGTGTCAGGCCGTCAGACAGAATCAATTAACCAATGAAGTTATAATCGTCCACAGGGTTTACCTAATTAGGACTAAGAAATGAAGTCCAGGGCAGCTTCTTGGCATTGACCCTGACACAAGTCCAAGAACAATAAAGTCTTAGAAATCAAACATAAGGCTATTTAAGTCATGTGAACGTTTACCCAATTAAGATCATGCTGGATACACATCTGTCATCAATTCCTGAAAACCTGTTTGAAATGACAAATGAGGGAGGGAAAAAGTCTGGGCAGAGTTGCTTCTGATGTGGTCATTAGGCACTGCACACATTATACTACACAACAAGTCCCCAAAGGCAAAAGTCCTTCTAAAATTCCCAGAAGTGGGCTGCAGAATATAGGAAATGTGCTGTGATTTAGTCCTATAAGTGAATTTTATCACATGTAACTCCACCAAAATCTCATTTTGTTTCTTCATATTTTGAGTTTTAACGTATTAATATTTGGTTGCATAAATAATGGTTTTCATGTCTTCAACTGGTGTTTTGTAATTAAGTCTTTCAGTTCTTTACTTTCTGCCTGTGCATATTGAATAAGATGCCTTATTGAAATACTAATCCAAATTAACATGACATTAAAATAATGAAAATTTTAGCATTGAATAGCATGGATTTGGATGGCCATCTTAATCTGACAGGGAAAGATAGCTGGAGGTTTTTCCTGGAAACAGTGGTGGCTCATATCCTCTCGTTTAGCGCTCTAAACCTAACAGACGTGGAGGCAACCGCTTTAAATGATGTAAATGTTTACTTTTAAAATTCACCTTCCACTTCCAGTCAACCATTCCATGGGGCTTTAGCAGTCTTTGGGGGTTAGATATTAACATCTCTGGTTTTAAGTGAGCTTAGAGAAGTTAGTGTGGCTTTTTACATTCTATAAGAGAAGGAGAGGATGTTAGAGGAGGAAGAGAAGAAAAGGGGAAATGAGAAAGTTAGAAGATGGTAGAGGCAGGGAAGAGGAGATTGTGAGAGGGCAAAGGAAGAGATGGGGGGAAAGGGAGAGGACAGGAGAGGATGGGAAGGGAGGGAAAGGGAAAAGAGGGAAGAGAGGAGAGGAGACGAGAGAAGAAGAGAGAAGAGGAGAGGATTCTTACTCTATCCTTCAGGCCAGCCTGTAATTCATTATATAACCTAGACTGATTGCCCTTAAACTCTTAACCCCTCTGCCTATATCCCATCAGTTATTTTCAAAATATGTTTCTATTTTAATATTTATTTTTATGTGCATGCCTGCTCTGCCTACTTGTACATCTGTATGTCATAAGCATGCAGGGCCTGCAAAGGCCAGAAGAGGGCTACAATTCCCCTGACAATAGAGTCCCAGACAGATCTTCGCTTCGAGGCAGGTGCTGAGATCTTAATCCCAGGCATCTACAAAAACAGCAAATGTTCTTAACCCCTTAGTCACATGTCCATCCCCTCTAAATATTTCCTTAAAAATCTAAAATAATATCATCATTTGATCGATCATTCAGTTTCACTGAAATGGGGTGTGTTTCTCCTAAATTTTATTTTCCTCCTCACTTGCCTCTTAATGGGAGCTTCCTTTCCCCCACTCAAAAAGACATGAGACATAAAAGTAAGAAGAAGTCTACAGATGACAGAAGAGTACAAGCATAGAAAACAGATATGAGAGAAGTGGAGTGGAGGAGCAACCAAAACAGAGGTTGTAAGGAATGTTATACTAAAACCTTATTTTTTATAATAAAATGCTAATTTTTAATGAGTTGTTTTCTATCATGTCATAGCTGGCAGAACAACATCTAATCAAAAATCATGCCAACTTGACAACTGAGGAATGGAGATTGGCATGAAGAAAGCACTTGCTCAAAGGCACACAGCTAATACATAGGGCAGACACGACAGGAACTGAAACATAAGCAACTATTTAACCACTGCCCCATATCTCCCAGAAAAACAAGCACAGCTTCAAGGGTCTAAGATGAAGACTGTAGATGATTTGTTAAGAATTAAGGTTTCTGTTAGTTTCCAAGATACAAAATCCAGGTGTAACAGGAATAAAACATTAGGGACATGAAAAGGAGGCTCAGTGTCTTTGAAAAATGCCTGATATTACCCAATATCTCAACCTCACCCAATGAGTGTGCACTTGGATATCAATTCTGTGGGTAAAAAAACCAGACATACACAAATGTATATACATATTCACACAGTCCCTATAACTGAAATGAAATGTCTATTGTAATTGCTTTTATTAAGTACCAATTTTTCAAATAGGGTACTGTTTTACTTAGGCTTTCCATTGCTATGAAGAGGCACCATGACCCTGACACCTCTTATAAGGAAAAGGATTTTGTTGGGGGTAGCTTACAGTTTTAGAGGATTAATCTGCAGGCAGACATGGTACTAGAGAAGGAACTGAAAGTTCTATATCTTGATCCACAGGCAACAAAAGGAGACTGCCACACTAAGTCTTGCTTGAGCATTTGAGACCTTACAGCCCACTCTCCACAGTGACACACTTCCTCCAACAAGGCCACACCTACTTCAACAAGGCCACACCTCCTAATGGGCCAAACAGTCACATGCATGAGTCTTTGGGCTGTTCCTACTCCATCCGCCACAGGTACCTAAAGAGAAGAGTCCACCTTTGTATTTGCTAGACTCCCTATAAACAAAAAGCAATCCAGTTTCTTGAAGCTCACCATCTAATAACTGTTCTGAGGTTGCAGGCTGAGATCTCCTCGTCCAACGTTTTCATTCACTATGCAAAAGCAAATTCTCATTCTTTGACTCCAAAGTGATAAATGAATCCAAGAGTTCGAGCTCAATTACTCAGAAGTTCTTCCATCACATGATTCTCAATAATGGATTATGTGCTAGATATCTTGTCTCTGCATTATCCAAAGGGCTAAAGGGATGGGGGTTAAGCTGTGTCAGTCATAGGAACAAAAAAGAAAAGAAAAGAGGGGGGAGGGGAGGCAGAGATACTATGGTATACGCTGATGGGCCTGCTGGTAAGATGAGAAAGAAAGAGGGAGGGAGAGAGAGGAGTTTTGCAGTGAAGAAAGCTAGGAGTCAGGCAGGGAAGAATGCGGTGTCTGGTGCTGAATATGTGGTTCTGAGAGAACTAGCACCTTTTGTATTTTTTCAAATCACCTCAGGTGGCTCTATGCCACCAGCACTGAGAACCTCTAAAGTAACAAAAGCAGAACATGAGCAAGGAAATGTGAAAGCACGACTTGGGTTCACCGTTTATTGGTAATTTAGCCTTTCTAGTCTACTTACAATTCACCAATGACACATTTAAAATATACAAATAACCACAGCAAGTGATGAGAAGTGATAAGCACCCTTAAAAGAATAAATTGACTATGGAAGAGCCTCTGTGTGTGGAGGAAATTGCACCACTACCCTGGGGCGAATAGAGAGTGTGGAAGGCTTTTTGTGGGATGTACCTATTTCTGCCATATATAAGAATATTCACATGAATATTAAAACCAATTCAAGTGATTGTAAACCTCAAGGGCCATGAACACAAATATTTTTCAAAAATCCCATTTTCTTACATTTTTTTTTCTTCCCACTGCCCTCACTTTCTAACTCAAATATCTACTTTCTTACCAGGTAATAGAATTTTATCTACTGCATTTCCAGATGCAGCCAGCCCATTCTGGGAAAATGCAGTCAATTTAGGGTTGAGACTAGGAAATTCAGGATTTTCAGCCCTTTCAGGGTTGTGGCTTGGGTACTATGATATAATTGTCCAAGGATGCCGCACGTCTGCAGGCTTCTTGAAGCTCCATCCTGTGAGACATTGCTCAGGCTCTTCATCTCCTCTGCTGATCTCTCTCTCTGTGCTTTGCCCTGGGGCATGAGAAAAGTGCAGGGTGTTGCCTCAGTTCCTCTGGCTCCTAGTGACAAGAACTAGATACACTTTACACATATGCCTCTGCCCACTCTGTCAAGGGCAGGAAAGATGGAGATCTTGGCTCACCTTCCTGACTTCACTCAAAACTGAACAGTTTGGGTCAATTTTACCCGTTAATTCTTTCTCCATATTCACTGAAGTTTCTCCCAATTGCCTCCTCATAACTAGAAATTGTACCAGGGAGGGGGAAGCAGGCCTTTCTGGAGCCAAAGCTGTGGCCACTTCCTTCTGGTGTCTTATCACAGGCCCAGAACCTCTTGACATCTAGAAACAAGAAGTTATTACTGCCGTTCAGCCGCCTCCAAATCAACCATTTATTGCACAGGCTCTGACTTTGATGTTGAAGAAAACTAAATGAAATAAAACAAAAAGTCACTACTAACAGGCACACACACACACTCTACACTTGTCATTTCTTTGAGCTTCATGAATCAGGTCTCTAACTCTAAAGCAGGGTTTTTCTTAACTTTAGCGTTATCAGTAGACAGGAGACAAAAAAATAAATGATAAATTCTACAAGTTATGTTCTCATTTAAAAGAAGATACATTTTATTTGCCAGTATTTTATAATAAAGCCTATAACATTGATTTTTTAACAAAATATGAACATGTATACTTTCTGTAATCACCAATTGCATGAAAGCGATTTTAAAAACTTTGAAATGGAAAAGGGAGGGGATTGATATTGTGTGGGAATATTAGGAACTTTACAAAATCAAGCAAACTTCTTTCTGTCCTTTTTGTGAAAAAAAAAAGCCAACTTCCAATATTTAGAACTTTCATCTGGTCGATCCCAACTCATAATATCAACTGGTAATACCAACTCACTGACCACAATGTGATGCTGTGATGGGAAACGGGCCTTCTGTGGAAAGGTAACTTTTACATGTACCCATCCTCAGCTCCATCATTTCAACATCATTGGTGTTCAGACTGTTGAGCAGGACTGAATTATGCAAAGCTCTCTCCAAAGCCTGGGGTACCCAACTAATGTTCCTGAAGATATTTTTATCTCTATTATTTAAGCCCTTGTCTTTCATGATTAAATAATTGACTCATTGGTAGCCATGGGGTGCCTTTCTCCTGAGATGTTGTAAAATGGTTACATGCTTTGGCTGGAAGGACAGGGTAATTTTCTTCAGGGGAGGAACAGAACACCACATACTTGAGATGTGACAGAACAAATGTTTGCTAATTTTCTGTTTAGGGATTTTCAGTTTTCCACTTGAGTTGCTGCTGCTGAAATGAGAATTTTCACATTTTGAATATGCCATAATTTATGCGGGAGACATTCAGTAATGACTACAGCTAATGCCAACTGTAAAATTAGCCAAATATCCTTGGGTCCAAAAAAATGAATGCTCAAAACAATTGTTAATTGAGCTGTTTTAGTTCTTTCTTTTTTTTTTTCAGAGACAGAACCTTCATAAAATGGATCCATAGGAAATTGCAGGCATTTGTCATGTGTACCATCTAAAGTAAGAGTTTCCGCGATGTCTTTCTTCAAAACCAATACTAAATGCCAACATGGAGGACTTAAAAGATGCGGCATACAAAAGAGGAGAAGAAAAACATGTCAGGAATTGGGCATGAATTTGCACCCATCCATGCTGGACCTGCTCTGCTCCAACCATTCCCAGGTGAGAAACATCCATTTATCTACTCAGAACTAGAAAAACAGGAAACACTGCTCAGCAGAGAGATCACAAACCACTTGAAGTCAGGACTTCTCACTTTTGTCTCAGCACTTCTAATGACTACTTTCAAAACATTTGCTAAAGGGTCCAGAGTATAAACAATTGAGCACTGATACCTACTTCCAATAACAACGGCCACCATGAAAATCTAGTCTTATCTACTTTTCTATCACACTCAAATTCAGTATGGGTTTTCTGAAACAGTCTTTTTTTTTTTAATTAAATTTTTATTTTTTAATATTAGTTATAGTTTATTAACTTTGTATCCCAGCAGTATCCTGCTCCCTCGTTCCTTCCCAATCCCACCATCCCTCCCTCATCTTCTCCCTACCCCTTTCCAAGTCCACTGATAGGGAAGGACATCCTCCCCTTTCATCTGACCCTAGCTTATCAGGTATCTTCAGGCCTGGCTGCAAAATCCTCCTCTGTGGCCTAGCAGGTCTGCTCCTTCCTTGGGTCAGGGGAGGGAGGTCAAAGAGTCAGCCATTGAGTATGACCTGGAGAGGACAGGAGCTCCACAAGGACCAAATATATCTGGACACCGAGGTCTTTTGTGAGACTGTATCTCCAACCAAGGACCATATATGGCTATAACCTAGAACCCCTGCTCAGATGTAGCTATGGTAGCTCAGTATCCAAGTGGGTATCCTAGTAAGGGGAACAGGGACTATTTCTGAAACAGTCTTTGAAAAGATGCAAGGTAGACAGATGCCCAAGAGACAGGAGTAAGAAAATAGGAATTTGGTTCAAATGGTATTTATAATCAGTTCTTGCATCACAGGCACACAACCTTAAATGTATTCGATATAACAATGACTAGTAAGTCACATCTGAACTCTGAGTGTAAACTCTATAAACTGGTTTTGACTTCTAACCTACATCACTATCATAAAATCAGCCTAAGGGCTGGGAAGTAGCGTGATGGCAGAGCGCTAGCCAAACATTCACAGAGCTCTGGCTTCAATCTCCAGTTCCATTACACAGAAAATTAAAATACAATAAAAGTGAATTTCAAACAATGTTAAGAGGGACATTCATTCACAGTTATGATGGAGTGACTGATGTAGGACTGGCCTTTCCTTCAGAATAGTTATCACACTGAAATTGATAACCTGAGTTCAATCCCCATGATCCACATGGAAGGAAATAGTTGACTCTTGCAAGTTCTCCTCTTATCTCTGTGTATTCTGGAGAACACGCTTGCATATACACAAATACAATATGTAAATAAATAATAAATGTATCTTAAGTTAAGTTAGCAAACTGGACATTTTTCTTGAGACAAAAGTCTTTAGGAGTTTCACAGAGGTCAGACTATAATTGCACTTAGTAAAGGGAAGACACATATGAAACAAGCCATGGTCCATCAGTTTGCTACTCAGAAGACTAGAGTCCACATGAAGGATTTATCCAACTTCGTCAACATTTTTTCCAACTTCAACTTCCCCAGCTATGATTTTTCAGCTGAAATTCAAACATTGGACCCCTCTTACCAACACAGTAAACTTGGGGATTTCAAGTTGTCTTATGAAGTCTCCAAAATGATTCTTTGTCATTTAGTTATGAGGATGGAACACACACTAAGTGAGTGCTCTGCCGCTGACCCACACTTTAGCTGTCCATGATTAAGCACTTATTTACATCTTAGGAATGACAATCACAAGGCTTCTGGTGTATCAGCTGCCATGACAACCAGAACCAAACTCCAATCCTGACATTTCATTACCATTTCATGGCCACATATCTGGAACCTCTGTCAACGCGCTGTCCCTTGCAAGGCAAATTGGTTTTCATTCATTTTTATTAGTGTATATTAATCGTAGCAAATAATGGATTGCATTGTGACATTTTTATACATGTCATAAATACTTTTATCATATCCAAGCATTTAATTTCTGGCTGAGAATGCTAGTACCTTGCTTATCTCTCTTGGTGGTCTCGCTGTAGTATGTTTGCCCAGAAGGCTTGCCATAAAATTTGCATTGAATATTTCTTCACCAGTAACATTTACAAAACCACATAGTTTTCTGGACCACTTGATTGAAGATGATTGGCTCCTTGGACTTCAGCTGGGATCTGCTATAGAGCATTTTACTGCTTCTGGAATTCTTAAATTTTGAAAGCTTCCACACAGCCCACTACAAAAGCTGGAGAGTCATCCCTGCATGGGTTTTAATGGGTTTGTGGTAGGGAATGGGATAGAGAATTTACCTTCATATTGGAAAGAAAATCCCAGTACCTACTAGAACTCTAAAAAGTTTTGTTGTTGTTGTTTTGGGTTTTTTTTTGTTTTTGTTTTTGTTTTTGCCATGGTAGGTCCCTGAACCGTCATGATGTTTGTTGCCTCTGGAAACATGAGCCTTCCCAAGGAATTCAGCCATCTCTTTCTTATCTTATTATTATGTGGTCATCACCACCATGAACCAGTAAGGTAAGTATTCTGTGTAACACAGAAAAGAGGGAAAGATTGACATAGCCTTGAGACAAACACACACAGACACATACACACAAAGATATGCATGTATGAATGTAGTCAGGAAAATGAGGTTTTTTTACTTCCTTTTACATTCATTTATTTGTGTGTGTGTGTGTCCACACATATGCGTAGCACATACATGCATGTGTAGGCACACACACACGGAGACACCATAGAACACATGTGAAGAGCAGAGGACAACTTACAGAGAAATTGGTTCTCTCTTTTTATTTTGTGAGTTTGGGGCTGAGAACTCAAGTAGGCAGGTTTGGTGGCACACACTTGGATGCACAGAGCCATCTCACCAGCTCTGAAATGTGGACTTATTCACCTTCTCTAACAATGATACATGCCCTCACACTGAAACACAGGTGTTAACCTAGCTAACTTTACTATGGTCTTTGCTACAGTTATCCTCCATGATTCTTTTGATTTCTGCAGAAACAGGACCAATGAAATAATCCAAGATACAAGAAAGACCATTGTCCCCAAATCCTTGGGATCATTAAGGGCAGTGCTAGTCTTGGTCAGACCAAAAAGAAGGCAGTTTTATTTTGCTTCGTTTTATATAATCTGTCTTGGTCAGAAGGGGTAATGCAGATATTTCCACTTAGCCTTTCCAGTGACAATAGCTCTCTTCTAACGGGCCTATATGAGGATTGTCTTAACTACTACCTATATAATTTTTGATTCATACTTAGATCTAATAGAAATGGAAAATCTGACAGAGGGCTAGAAGTAATGATAGATCTGGTTGAGGTTGTCGAGACTTGGGGAGAACAAGAGCTCCACAAAGACCAAACTGAGCAGGGCACAGGGGTCTTGTATGAGACGGTTTCTACAATCAAGGACCATGTGTGGATGTGGCCTGGAACCCCCACACAGATGGGGCCCATGATAGCTCGGTGTAGGACTGAAGACCCTACTCAGGGAAACAGGGACTGTTTCAGTCATGATCTTGATGGCTGACTCTTTGACCCTCCCCC
>CM053748.1:36140285-36152865 GCA_028658305.1 Pachyuromys duprasi
CCATTATCAGATATGCTTTTGGGGAGAGACCCTAGAAATCATGATGGTATTTATCTAAATAAACTTTTCCTCTTACAGACCTTGCTGCCTCATAGGCCACTAGTTCTGTGTATAAATATTGCCAAGAGTTGAGAGTGAACAAGACTGAGGCTATATTTTATTTAGATATGTCATAGATTTTGTCTCTCTAGAAAATTATTCATTTAGTATGTGTCCACATGCACCATAGTGCATTTGTGGACATAACTTTCTACCACGTGCACACTGGAATTTATTCAAGATTTTAGGGTTGGCAAGGCAAGTGTCTTTCCACACTAAGTCATTTCAGTAGCTCAGATTCTTCACTCATTGGGTTAGCCATTGGTTTGCCATCCTTTCAGGGGGCACTCTCAGGGTGAGTTTGTCCATTCCCTCAAGTTATTACTCAGGTACTAAAACCCATGGCCCAAGAGCAACCCAAGTCAAAAAAATTTCAACATATCTAGTTTCACTTTTTGTATCTTATCTATTAAAAAAAATCCTGAAAGTCTAAAGCAGGAATACTCTGTTGGCTCCTGACAGTGCATGCCAGGACCTTCCAAATACATTCTGGCAGTTGTTACAATATTTACCTGTCATTCCTTTGGAAAGCGTGGGCATTTCAATCATTTAAGAAAACATACTGCAAGCTCCTGATGCTTCCACAAACAAGCATCAGCTTTATTCTTTATATTTGCAACACGTAAGTGCCTTGAGGGTCTATCAAGTGCTACGGACGGACCAACTAAGCCTGCGTAGCTTACACAGAAGCACAGAGGACAGGAAGTGAGGAGAGTAGAGCTTAGTGCTGTCTCTTACTAGTTTCAATTTTCTCAGCAAAGCCCCAAAGTCCTGGGTCTATATGCCCCTCGGATATGCCTACATCTAACACTCTATATCCTGACAATACTGGAAAGTAACTTGACCAAAGTACTTCAGCCAATAGAACTGGCTTTTTTTAATAGTTACACAGAGCTGCCTCTTGTACCTAGTAATATCAAAGTATCTGAGTCCCAATGCCTATCAATTAATATATAATCAAATTATGGATCATCTGTAGTATTGAATGCAAAAAAATTAAGTATACTAAGTAAAATTTCACTAATATGAAGAAAATTTTATTTCACAAAGTAAAATCACATAGTCCTTAAAAACAAATGTATGTTTTCATACTATATCTTATCTGTCCATCTGACTGTGTTTGAATTAACCTAGGAGAAGCCAGGCACAGTTGTACAGGCCTGTAATCTCAGCACTCCGGGAGGTAGAGGCGGGCAGAGCTCTGTGAGTTCAAGGTCAGCTTGGTCAACAAAGTGAGTTCAGGACAGCCAAGATTACACAGAGAAACCCTGTCTCAAAAAAAAAATAAGAATAAGAAAAAAGAAAGAAAGAAAGAAAGAAAGAAAGAAAGAAAGAAAGAAAGAAAGAAAGAAAGAAAGACTCGAAGATAACTTTTGAACGTGTCTTTGAGGATGTTTCCAGGGAAAATTAACAGAACATACACAGCAGGGAGTGGGCAGCACTCACTAGAGTGCATAGTGTCCTCTACAGTGTGTGTCACTGTCCCTGGAAGTAGATTGTCTAATCATCTCCTCAGTCATTCTTTTTTAGAAACAAACAGCATAATAATGCTAACTTCAAACTTTGGCAAGCTCTAAATCCAAGTTTGGTCATCTCAGCTTGTAGAAATAAAAGCCAGAGCTTCAGACTAAGGAAACATTGTGAGATATTATTAGAAGACTTCTGATCACATTAGGATCCATTAAATAACCTTATTAAAATCTATTTGTTACTCATTTTGTTTCACACTTAATTCTTTATGGATGTGTTTGTAGTAGATGTGAATTTTCCTTTATAATACAAGAGTAAGAAATTCTCATTTGGTTTATTTATTTTAAACCAAATATTCTTCACCAGAAGAAATTTAAAATCCAGCTTAATTTTTTTAAGTTTTATTTTTTTTTAAGAAGGAAAAAAAGATCTTCCCTCACACACCTCTGCAGCTACATATAATCTGGCAGCTCAAACATTGCACAGACTCTGTGAAAAGGCTCTGAAGTCACCATCTTACTTTCTAATTCTAGCACAGTCCCTATGATCTTATTTATTGAGTATGAGTCTAAGGCAGGGTGTTGAGAGCCATGGGTGCTGTCCCCTCTAACCACACTGTGCGTTCCTCTCAAGAACACTGCCATTGTTTACGGTAAGACAGGGGTACATTTTCCAGCCAACACACCTCCTCGAACCTGCCACACTGTATGCTCTGGTAATCCCCAATCTTTTTGCATCTGTATCTTTCTTTAGCATCTGTTGTGGCTGTTGACTCAAATTCTTTAATAAGAGAAAGAATGGGACTGACTTAGCCTGATGAAGAAAGGAGAATGGCAGCAAGTGACAAGGGGAACTTCTAGGTTGTTTGCTCTGTGGCATCTGAAGATCAGTGGAAGCACAAACCCAAAGGTAAAAGGACTTAGCCCTTTATCCTCTATGAGTTCCTTGTCAAAACTCAAGCTATTTCATGAGATACACTCCCCTTCTTCCCTCAAAAAAAAAAAAAGAAAGAAAGAAAGAAAAGAAAAGAAACCTTCAGCTTTTTCCCAAAAGGATTCTTTTTCTTCATATAAGGTTTAATAAATCCATATCACAGAATCTTCTTTCTGTGTTCAGAGTGTAGAAACCACTAAATTCTTGAATACAAGAACCTTTTGTGCTTTTGACATGCTTCTAAAAAATACCACATCTACTTATCAGTTGCAAATTAATCTTAAATAAAGGAAAGGAAGAAGAGGCATGGGGCACAAGTCAAAGGAGTGTCAAGTGAAAAGACAATTTAAGCTTAAAATCACTGAATAAATTATTACAGGATTTCTTTCTGGACAACTCTAACCTTAGAAAGCATTCTCAGTAACTCTCTAAGAAACTGACGAAAATAAAGTCCCCCTTCTCCGTGGCTCTCCTGCATTCAATTACCTGCTCTTTATTTTTCTTCCAGTATTTACATAATCATTTTCAAAACTGTCTCTGAGCTAGTATGTTTTGACAGAAGCATTGGTGACATTTTTTGGTCTGATGGACAGTGCATTAGAAAATGTACATCACCCATCTTGATGAGCTTCCGATTGTTTGCAAGAGCTAAAAAGGCAACATCCATGGGTACATGGACTCCAGCACAACACAGCAGGTTCAACTCAAGGCCAGAAGCCATGCAACTGGTGTAGTGAACAACTAAGTCATAATTTTCTGTCTTTATTTTTAAAATGGTTACAAATTGTTTGAGGGTTGCATTATGAAAAATAATAAAAGTAATTTGACCTGTTCGGATAGTCCTGCAAGTTTCAATGTGTTAAATAAGGCATACTGAACAGAGACAGTGGTTTGGGCTTTTAATATCAGCTTGCAGGAAGCAAGGGCAGGATGACCTCTGTTATTTCAAGGCCAGCTCAGTGTAAGTAGCAAGTTTCAGGCCACCCAGGACTACATAGTGAAATTCTGTTTCATAAATAAATAAGACCACGCTTAGATGGCATCTGCACACCCTATTCCACACAGTCTGGGCAGGGAACAACCAAAAGATAACCACCTGTCCAGTGCCACATGGTCCAAGAAGGGCATTAGCACTCCTGAGTCAACCCCAGACACCCAGAGACTCCAGGGTACCATTAAGATAAGCAAGTAAGTGTTGGAGAGATGGAAGAGAAAGAGAAGCAGAAGGTTTTGTGCACAATGAAGAAAGGCAGAACTGGAGACTCGAGGGTAGTGGGAACAACCTGATGTGAGTAGCCAGTGGTGCCACCTGGTGCCATGTTGATGTCTGATAGGCTGTGCAGAACTGAGATGCCCCCCTTGTCCCTCACCACGTGCAGAAATCAGGAGAGTTGGCTCTAGGGTTGTGAGAGTGAGAGAGCTGACCACACCCCTCACCTGCTCTAGCAAGCAGGAAAGCAGGCTCTACACCTCGCCTGGGCAGCACAGTAGAGCTGATCCTGTTGACAGGGCCATGAGTGAGCCGGTCCTGAGGACATAAGAGCAGGAGAGCTGGCGCTGACCCTTGTTAGCTGCGGCGTTGGATGAGCTAGCCAAGGCAGCGTTTGGAGAGCTTGTGCTGGTGCTATGGATGTGGGAGTGCTGGCTGGCAGACCAGCTCAAATACCACCCAGGACCAGATCCAGGGCTTTGAGTTGACCCACCCTATCGATAAACTGCTGGAGTGCATGATGGGGCTGGTCCTACAGAGGCAAAGGTACATGATTTTGATGACACAAGGCAACAACAGAATACCAAAGAGGAGTCTCAGTGAGGATCCCGCATTGCTAGTGTAGCAGAGGTCAGAGGCCTGGAACCAGATCAATGAATGACTCACTGCAATGAACATTTTAAGTAAAGAAGTGAGGACAAAGAAGTACGCTGTGGGACATATTTAACAGGCTACAGCTTTCACAACAAGAATTTCTGGGGCGGGACATGAGGGTGGCAAATTTAGAGGGCAGGAGAGGAGAAGATGTGTGGAGTTGGAGAACATGATGTAAAATTCACAAAGAACCAATTAAAAATTAAATAATAAATAAACTAACAAATAAATTGGTAAGTAATAAGACACACTAAAATAAACTATATAATTATAGTTTAAACTATAAAATTATTTAAAGGAATTTCTTGGAAACATTTTTATAATGCAAAAATTTATCTTTGTTTTATTTTATGGAGCATTTCCTACTTAGAAATTCCCTCTATAAAAAAAAAAAAAAACCTTCCATCTTGGTGGAAATCCAATAAAAAGGCAAGATTTTCTGACGAGTTCAAATACTCCATACTTAATAAGTGCACAATGTAAAACTTCAGGAAGTCCCTGAAACCCACCAGGTTCACTAGGCCTCTCTCTTCCTACCTGCATATAGCAAGTAACAACAGCTAAGAGATAATCTCAAACAAGCAGAGATGCCTAGAGGAGGCACAGATCAAAGACTTTTTTTGTTTGTTTGTTTGTTTTTGTTTTACAGACAATGTTTCTCTGTGTATCAAACCGTGGCTGTCTAGTACTTGCTTTATAGACTGGGCAGATCTGGAACTCATAAACTCACAGAGATCTGGCAGCCTCTGCCTCCTAAATGCTGAGATTATACCCAGTGAAACTGACCATGCTAGTTTCTGTACACAAAGAAAGTGAAGACCTTCAAAAAAAAAGAAAGAAAGAGAGAGAGAGAGAGAGAGAGAGAGAGAGAGAGAGAGAAGGAAGAGGCACAGACCAGGTAAGCTTCCTGAAAGAGACACTCTGTAACCTGTTGAGCTGTCAACAAGTTGTGCAGTGTGCTCCAGGCTTCAGCTTACATGAACTGTCACCATAATGGATAGCATGTTGGTGACTAAGCTGTCTTTGAGTCATTTTTGCTCTGGTGAGTAACCCTTCTCTGCTAATCCTGTAAGTAATCCCAATAAACATTCACTGGTTAACCGAGAATCTAACTTTAGGTTCGAAGTCTGCCATTTGAGTACCTCTCTGGGGTGAGTAGACACTTGTTTCTCTCCAGCAAGAGTGGCACACAACAGTGTCTCAGAATGTCCTGGCAGAGTTCACACTGATTCAGTGTGGGAAAGGGATTACCTAAAACATTTGTCTTGGGGATCAAGAACTCAAGAATAAGTCAACAAGACTGAGAGCCTAACTTAGATGGACTCTGGGATACTTCCACCAAGGCCATCTATCAATAGTACTTTAAAGTGACCTCATCAAGACCTCTCTACTACTGGTACTTGTCCCAGAAATAAACACCAAATTCCTCCTTTCTCACAACTTTCAGACATGACAGCCCTTGTTCCCCTACTAATAAACAGCTTTTTTTTCAAAACGCACCTGTAGTTTCAGCCAATTCCTAGCAATTCATGTTTCCGTTTCTTCTGCCCAGATAAGCTATTCCACAGCAGGACTGGGATTCTGCAGTGCATGGGAGGGGTGTCATAGCTGTCACGGCGGGAGCTTGGGAAGAAGAGGAAAACAAACATATTTAGGGTAGGTTGGAAATGTTTGCTGAAAGCATGAGTCTTGGAGGGAACACACAGGAAGAGGGCTGTGGCACAATGAACACCACGAAAAGTCTCACAGAGAAGGGAAGGGAACAGTTATGTAAACAGATAATTGCAGGACAGTGCTGAACTCTGTTGAGTGCTTAACCACCTCGTTGAAGCCTGCAGCTTCAATTAACAAAGCTGGCAGGCCTAGGCCTCTTACTGTTTGGAATGGCAGTGAAGACATGATCTACAACTCTCTCGGTACTGACACCCCACCAGCTCTTGCCAGGCCTAAAGAGCATTTCCTTGTCCTTGGTTGACCTATCTCGTGTCTATGTGAGGAGAAAAGCTTTTGTGGAAAATATTCTTCTCAAGGTTTGGGGTTTGTCCAGTTTCAGTAGAGTCATTACTATGCCATTCCAAAGACAGGAAATAACAGATCCGTTTCTTCTAATGGAGAGACAGTGTGCAGTTTAAAGGTGGTTTATTAGCTTCCAGTTTATGATACACAGGAGCTATTTGGGTGCATAACTCACCTCCTGGGTCCAGAGCCAGCCTCGCAAACCTCAGCACCTCTTTCTCCCCACCTTTCTTTTTTAAACTAAATAGAAAGCTACTGTACAGTTCCAGTGTGGTTATATACGATGTTAATAAATGTGCCACACACACTGTCCGCTCCTTTAAGTAACTCTGCTAACCTGGACACATTATCAGAGATTTATGCTGCCGCAGAGTCTGAGGGGGGATGCGGGAAATGGCTTTAGAGATGCAATTAGACCCGCTCACTCTACATTTCAGAGATGCCATGAGGAAGACGGTACAGAAGTGCTTGTAAAGAATTAAAGGTAAAAATAACAAGGGAGGAAGCACAGTGGAGGGAAATTGGCCAAATTTTTCTGTCTTGATTTTAAAAGTTCTCTGATTAAACTTACTATGCCACCCAATTTTCACACTCTGTAACCTGTTTTGGAATTCTGGTTAGTTAAATAAATCCTATTATTTGGTTATTTAATAAATATTTGTTAAATGTATAACAACTAATCTGTAAAGTACCCTGGGTCAGGGCCTGTCAATGTGAATAACTCCGTCTCTGGAGTCCAGAATATATATTCAGTATAGAATAGACCTGTCATATTCATTATTACCTGAATGGATGATACAAATAATGTCTTACTATTTATAAGTGTTATTTCGATTTTTAAATGACTTTCTGAAGAGTTCATGGTATAAACATGGGCATTTATTCAGGTGACTCTAAATCACGAATCATCAAAACAAAAAGAAACAGAAACCACAAGGATCTGCAGCAACGTGCTTGAACGAGATGGTAGCAACCTCTTGTGTTGAGTTGGTATGCTGATGGGAACACCTGGATTTCCCTTCAGGAGGTACATTATTTACAGAGGAGTTAATCATCAAAGAACAGTGTTCTGTCAGATGCATGCACCAGGGGCTCCTCATTTCCTAGTGCTGCACTCTGAAGGTAGCCTGCATCCTTAGGCTTCTGTGTTGTGAGGCTATGGCCTCATCCCAGCATTACTCATAATTTAAAAAAGACGTTAGTGATACAAGCTTACCTTCCCACCAGCAGTGAAGGAGGGTCCTCCTTTCTCCACATCCTCTCCAGCATGCGTTGTCACTTGAGTTTTTGATCTCAGGCATTCTGATGGATGTAAGGTGAAGTCTCAGGGTCTTTTGGTTTGCATTTCTCTGATGAGGAAGGACATTGAGCATTTCTTTAAGTGTTTCTCTGCCATTCGATATTTCTCTATTGAAATTCTCTGTTTAGCTCTGTACCCCATGTTTTAATTGGATTACTTGGTTTGTTTTTGTTTAACTTCTTGAGTTCTTTATATATACTGGATATTAGCCCTCTGTCAGATATAGGGTTGGTGAAGATCCTCTCCCTGTCTGTAGGTTGTCGTTTAGTTCTGATGAGAGTGTCCTTTGCTTTACAAAAGATTTTCAGTTTCATGAGGTCCCGTTTATTGATTGCTTTGCTCTTAGAGTCTGTGCTGTTAGTGTTCTGTTCAGGAACTTGTCTCCTGTGCCAATGAGTTCAATGTTCTTCCCCACTCTTTCTTCTATCATGGTTAGTATGTCTGGTTTTAGGTTGAGTCTTTGATCCACTTGAACTGTAGTTTTGAGAATCAACCTGGCGTTGCTTTCTCAACAATTAGGAATAGTACTTCCTGAAAATCCAGCTATCAGAAAGATGATCACCCATACAACAAGGACATTTCCTCAACCATGTTCATAGCAGCTTTATTCATAACAGCCAGAATCTGGAAACAACCTAGATGTCCCTCAACCGAGTAATGGATACAGAAATTGTGATACACAATGGAATGTTACTCAGCAATTAAAAACAAAGAAATAATGAAAATTTTAGGCAAATGGTGGGATCTAGAAAAGATCATCTTGAGTGAGGTAACCCAGAAGCAGAAAGACACACGTATCACTTATAAGTGGATATTAGCCATATAATAGAGGATAAACATACCTAAAATGTATAGTCGTAAAGAAGTTAAACAACAAGGAGGACCCTAGGGAAGATGCTTAATCCTCATTCAGATGAACAAACAGGAAGTTGAAGAAAACAGGGAACAGGGCAAGAACCTACCACAGAGTGCCTTTGAAAGAATCTACCCAGCAGGGTATTGAAGCAGATTCTGAGACTCATAGCTAAACTTTGGGCTTAGTGCAGGGAATCTTTTGGAAGAAGGGAGAGATAGAAAGACATGGAGGGAACAGGTGCTCCAAGAGATGTGGAGGGGACAGGAGCTCCACAAGGAGACCAACAGAGCCAAAATTCTGGGCCCAGGAGGACATGCAGAGACAGATATTCCAACCAAGGACCATGCACGGAAAGGACCTAGATGTAGCCCATAGGCAGCTCAGTCTCCATGTGGGTTCGCTAGTAAGGGGAGCAGGGGCTGTCTCTGACATGTACTCAGTGGCTGGCTCTTTGATCACCTGCATGCTTGCCAGGCCACAGAGCAAGAGGATCCAGACAGTCCTGATGAGACCTTATAGGCTAAGGTCAGACAGTAGGTTAGGAGAACCTCTTCTAACAGTGGACTAGGGGAGGGGAATAAGGGGAAAAGTAGGAGGGAAGGTGGGACTGGGAAGAGATGAGGGAGGGGGCTACAGCCAGGATACAAAGTGAATAAGTTATAATAAATACTAAACAAAAAGACTTTAGTTAAATATGACTATCCAAATTATAATTGCCCACTATAGCTTAAAACACATTATCAGTGTTAACTCCAATTTATGCTTTGCACATCACTTCCCATATTCTTCTGATTAGTCACCCTTTATAATCTCCAAACACTTCCAAAAACATAGATTTCTACAACTTGCTTCCATCTTAGCGAATACATCTAGCTAACCTCTCATACCCTGAATAGACTTTCTCTCCCACTCTACACCTCCTTATTCTTATTCTACTTTTCCTATACTTTTCTTGAAGGGGAAAAAGACTCTACGTACTTGTGAGACTTTATTATAATTTTCAGTTCCTTTGTGGAGCCGTCTGGCACCTTGTATTGGCCAGCTGTTGCTGTGTAAATAATCTACCTTCAAATGCAGTGGTTCCAAATAATCATCTCTTAATGTCTTATGATTCTGGAGGTTGGCAATTTGGGGGTGAGCTGAGATGTGACAACTGACTGTTTATTATAGTGCCAGCTGTGCTCACCCACATCTAAGGAAGCTCGGGTTGTTGTCACATCTTGGGCCTCTCTTCACATCGTGTCACCAAAGCAGCAGCACATACTTGTGAATAATATCAGAAAGCCTCACAGGTTATCTTGGAAAGTTGTCCAGCATTCTTTGTGCCATGTGTCCCTGATGAGAAGTGAGTAAGACAGGTCAAATTCAAAGGAGGGAACAATAGACTCAACCTCTTGATGAACGAGGTGCATGGAATTGATGGCAGCCTATACCAAAATTACAAAATGTTTTAATCCTCAAATAAAAAGTTTATCTATATTATATATATATATATATATATATATATCCTACTAGAATCTGTACACCTAAAGAAACTGATCAAGAGGGAGGACTCTGGCTAAAATGCTCAATCCCCAACCAGAAAAGCAAAGCAGATGGACATCAGAAGAAGAAGAAAACAGGAAACAAGCTAGGAGCCTATCACAGAGGGCCTCTGAAAGGCTCTGCCCTGCAGAATATCAAAGCAGATACTGAGATTTATGGCCAACTGCTGGGCAGAGTGTATGGAATCTCACGAAAGATGTGGGAAATAGTAAGATAGGGAGAGGACAGGAGCTCCACAAGGAGAGCAACAGAACCAAACAATCTGAGCACAGGGGTCTTTCCTGAGACTGATACTCCAACCAAGTACCTTGCATGGAGAAAACCTAGAACCCCTGCACAGATGTAGCCCATGACAGTTTAGTATCCAAGTGGGTTCCATAGTAATGGGAACAGGGACGGCCTCTGACATAAACTGATTGGCCTGCTCTTTGATCACTTCACCCTGATTGGGGGTGGGGGCAGCCTTCCCAGGCCACAGAGGAAGACAATGCAACCACTCCTGATGAGAGCTGATAGATTAGGATCAGAAGGAAGGAAAGGAAGACCTCCCCTATCAGTGGACTTGGGGAGGGGCACGTGTGGAGAAGGGGGAGGGAAGGTGGGATTGGAAGGGGAGGAAGGAGGGCTTACGGGGATATACAAAGTGAATAAAGTGTAATTAATAAAAAGAAAATTTAAATCCAGAAGCTTAATGTAAAACTCAAAATAAAAATATTAGTAAGTGATCACTACAGGTACAGACTTTATACACTTTACACAATACACAGTATTTTGTTTTCACTTATTGACTGGGTTAAATTATGAGCTGTGAATCAAAGCCAGTCATCCTCCCATGCCTGCTCTTGTATAACCTGTGAAGGAATGTTTTTAGAGTGAGTGTCCGGGAAGTGGGGACTGGGTAAGTGTGGGCTTCCTGTCTGCTAGAAAAGCGCTCTGCTCCTAAAGTGCTCCCCAGCCTTATCTTTACACTTTAAATTTTTTATTTGCCTGTGTGTGTGTGCAGTATATGTACCTGTTGGTACAGGTGTGAGCAAATTTCCTGGTATACACACAGGGTCTAATCAAGGCATAGAGTGTCTTCCCCCATTGCTCTCTACTACCTTTTTGAAACAGGATATCTAATTGATTCTGGAGCTCACCAGTTGGCTACATTTGTTGGCCAAGAAGCTCTAATGATCTCCAAGGAACTGCCTGCCATGAACTACTTCAGAAGCAGACAGTAAATACCACCACAGGCTTTTATAAAGCTGCTGGGGAGTGTAAACTCAGGTCCTTACACTTGTGAGACAGGTAATTTACTGATTAAGCATTCAGTTCCCTGAGTTGTCTTTAAACTCACTCTATAACCCAAGCAAGCCTGAATCATGGATTTCCCTGCTTCAGCCTTTTAAGTATTTGGGATTACAGTCTTGTGCCAATCATTCTGTCCTTTTCTTTACATTGTTGGTTTAGAAAAAGAAATATTAGTTGACAGCACATGAAAGTCAAACAAAATTGAAATTCCAGTGCCTTAAGTTATCTTGTTGTCTATGTACAGCTCCTGCCTCTGTTCACAATGCAACAGTACATGAACAGATATTTTGGGAAATCCCATGCATTTACACTGTGGTCTTCACTCTCAAGATGAACTATATTCCCTGAACCATCTTGTCATTAGGTGGACACAGGAGAACAGAGATCACACACACACACACACACACACCAACAGCTACATACACCACCTGTCCTCTCACCCAGAGTAACAGTCAGCCTACAGAAGGCCATAAGAAGGGATAAAAATTTTCAGAAGGTTCTGGGATGGAGAATTGAAACATATAGTACATAACCTCTCTGATGTTCATCTGCTAAGTTTGGCCTTGTATGTGGTGCACTAAGCCACCCTGCCCTGTCCTGCCCTCCACTGTGAGTGTCCAAAAAGACTTCAGAAAGAACCACACTGGGGTCCAGGGAAGGTCCAATAGGGTAATGTTGCATCAATGAGAAAGCCTCGCCACTTACGCAGCTGGTAATGAGAGCCCAGGTAGTAGCAGCAAGAACTAGAATGACTTCTTTCCATTTCGAAGAAAAGTCAACATTTTCGGTTGTTTATCTGAACACTGTGATATTAAAACTGTGAGTTTCTAAAAGGATTGAACTGACCAAGCCCATCTCCACCTAGGAAGAAGGCAGAGTTTTATTAACTTTCTGAATAATGGCATTTGCAAAGGATTTGTTTGTTTAAATGCTCAAGTAACACATGGAAAATGCACTGTTTGTTAGCATTTACACAAAGACCATAACTGTTTTGAAAATAGATACCCACTCTTAGGCATATATCCAAAAGATGCGCAAGTACACAACAAGGACATTTGCTCAACCATGTTCGTGGCTGCTTTATTTGTAATAGCCAGAACCTGGAAACAACCCAGATGTCCCTCAGTTGAGGAATGGATACAGAAATTGTGGTACTTTTACACAATGGAATACTATTCAGCAATTAAAAAGGAGGAAATCATGA
>CM053748.1:36152965-36169843 GCA_028658305.1 Pachyuromys duprasi
ATGTAAACAAAATGTGTCACACACACAGGCACTCATACACATGCCTGTACAGACATACATGTACTGAATTATTCAGCCTCAAAGAGGAACAAAATCCTCACATATGACTGAGCCTTTAGAATATGAAACTAAGTGAAATAAATGACAGCCTCAGAAAAAAATGACAAATTTTGCACCATCTCAGGTTAAGAAACACTAAGCAGGCAAGATTGCAGAGACTGGCTGTTGATGGTGGCAGCTAGAGGTTGGGGATTACGGGAAGCAATTGTTTAATGAGGATGGCATTTCAATTTTCCATATTAAAATAGAGTCCTGCAGGACAGTGGTGATTAAAGGCTACTATAGAAGGTCATCTGTAAAACAGTTCAAATACTTTCTTTAAGATAACTCAGAGAATAAAAGCCACCAGGCATGATGATCTGAGTTCAATTTCTGGAAAGAGAGAACAAACTCCCACAAGTTGTCCTCTGGTCCATGCATGTGCTTTGGCACCAATATACACACACACACATCATGATTGATGTTAGATAGATAGATAGATAGATAGATAGATAGATAGATAGATAGATAGATAATGTAATTTTAATTAGTTAAAATGATAAATCTTTTGTGTATCTTCCCACAGTAAAAAAAAGGAGGAAATCTAAATAATCCTTTTAAAGTTTCTTCAAAATAATTTACATTATAGCTGCTAACTACAACAATATGTTAGAAATCCTAAGATAGAAAGACCTGGAAGGGACAAGAGCTCCACAAGGAGAGCAACAGAACCAAGAAATCTGGGCCCAGGGGTCTTTTCTGAGACTGATACTCCAACCAAGGACCATGCAAGGAGATAAACTAGAATCCTTGCACAGATATAGCCCATGTAACCAAGTGTTTTCCCTCGTGAGGGGAACAGGGACTGTCTCTGACATGAACTCAGTACCTAGCTCTTTCATCACCTAACCCTGGGAGGAGCAACCTTACCAGGCCACAGAGGAAGACAGTGCAGCCAGTCTTGATGAGACCTGATAGGCTAGGGTTAGATGGGAGGGGAGGAGGACCTCCCCTATCAGTGGACTTGGAGAGGGTCATGGAAGGAAATGAGAAAGTGAGGGAGGGTGGAATTGGGAGGGACTGAGGGAGAGGGCTACAGCTCAGATACAAAGTGAAAAAACTGTAATTGATATAAAAAATAACAATTAAAATTAAAAAAAGAAATCCTAAGTAAATTGCTTTAAAGTAATTGTTAATAATACAACCAGAATTTGAACCCAATTCTGCATGAGAGTAACTGTCTTTTCTGAATACATTTTATGCTGTGATGCCTAATTGTAATGACTGCCTTCCATCGGTGTACAATTAGCTCCTCTTTACAGAAATAGAACTAAAGAAAGTATGGAGTAATTTGGCAAATCTCTGTGATTCGTAAAGCATCAGAAGTAAGATGAAGAAAGTCTATCCCAGACTTCCAAGCCTAAGCACATTTGCAATGAAGACATCTTCAGACACCATCCACCACAGAATCACAATTAATGTCCCCATTATAAGACAAAGAAAGCTGTGCATTCTCAAATTAGACACAACAGAGAAGTTGGTCAGTCAGGACCGAGGGTGGAGTTCTCTTTTTAATCCTGATTAAACACAATTAACTCATAAGGAAACAGATAGACTTAGGTCAAAATACGTTCAGTCAGCATCTAGTTTTGTGACTCCAAGGAGTCATAGTTAGAAAAGATACTAAGATAATATGGAACTACTGAAATTAAAGAATATAAATAATAAAGAAAATCTGTTATCCTTAATTAAATCTTGAACCAGAGGGGAAAGGAGTACAAAGAATGATAGTGAACTTTGTATTAAAATATTTACTTATTTAATATTTATGTATGCATGAGTCCCTGAATATACGTATGTGTGTGACACGCACGCAGGAGTCCAGAGAGATCAGTAGAGGCTTCAGATCCCCTGGAGCTGAGGCTGGGATTATAGAGAGTGGTGGGCTGCTATGAGTGTGCTGGAAACCGAACCCAAATTCTCTGTAACAGTAACACTTGCTCTTAATCACTGAGCCATCTCTCCAGCCCTCAATACTGAAACTTCAGTATGGACTGTGTAGGCAAAATAGGTTTATGTTACCAGTGAAACTCCTGGACTGTGGGATCCTGGTGTCTTTTCTTTCCATGTTCCAGCCACAGGAAGAGAGACTATTCCATACAGGTGTCTTACCTCCCAGAGGCTCAAAGGCAACAGGACCAATCATTCACAGACTGAAAGCTCAGATACTCCGTATGTCTTTATGCGTTGCTTATCTTGGTTATTGTCAGTAACTGGGAACTAATTAGCACATGTATAATCTGTGTGGATGAAGAGAGTAAATAAAAAGGAGAATGGAGAAAGGAAATGGAGAAACCATGACTAGAAAGGGATCTAGATCAAGGCACTGGACTTAATGTTGATCACACAGATGTTCTGTGCACTCAGCTCTGCCTTTACCAATACCGTTTATGTATATATATATATATATATATATAAAGATTGGTCTATTTTCTGCTCACTCTGCTCACAGGGCTCCTTCTTTGCCAAAACACAAACATGGGCTTTGTGTACTTTTGAACCTAAGGGGTTGTAACTTTGGACATCAGACATCCAGGCAGTTGTCAAAGGACTTCAGTTCATGCCCTACAGGAAACTTTGACACTTTGAGGAGGTTAACGTCTCCATTCAACTTGTCACACTGAGCTATTTTGAGGCCTTTAAGTACAATAACCTCTCTTTCCACAAGCAATTTCCCAAAGGCCTCTGTGTTGAAACACACACATGGACAGGCTGCTGGAAGTGTCCATTAATTCTCAAACCTGGAATGCAATCCCCCCTAAACCAAAGAAACAAATAAAAAGCATGAACTATCTCAAATATAAAACAGCAAAAATACATCATAGCGTTCAAAAGGCAGAGCTGAAAAAGATGATCCCATTTCATGCTACATCAATACATCTCAATAATTTTACGTGAACGAGGATCCAGAATTCAGAAATATATGGGTATCCAAGCAGGTAAATCTCTTTCATTCATGGGCAAGAGCCTATGTCTGATGTTGAGGGGCTTGTCTAAAGATTTAGGTGGGGACAGGGGAAGAAAGAGAGAGAGAAGACTGACTTAAAGATCATAATATCACAGCTGGAAGGCCTGGTTAAACATGACTCAATTGCATTTTGCCATTACAGGCAAATCTCGGCCGATGTTTAAATCGCCCAGTCTTTCACACAAGCAAGAAAATCAATTATTCGTGCATTGATTTCTACCGTTATCTCCTGGAGAACTCAGGATGTGACTTTTAATAACAATCATAGAGGCAGCAATATGATCATGGGCCAGTAGCCCTGGTACTCCCCCATTTGGTAGATTTAATGAAACAGTCGTGCATATTGATGTTCCACTCCAGCATCAATTTTTCTAGCTATTGAATTTCACCCTTTCTCTGCCCTCCCACTTCTTCAAATCTTGAAGGTCATTTTCAATTTCAATCCCGTTTCCAAGGCATTAGGCGCATCATCCAACTCTCTGTCAATGGGATATTTAATAAGTGCTCCAATTCCTCCATCCAAGAAATTAATGAAATTTCTGAGTCCCACAATAAAAGTTTTTTTTCAAAGAGTCTTTCCTCTCAACTTCAACACAATGACCCACTGACAAATATTCTCAATCTGAGCCAGCTGTGTACTTAACAGTAAAATGAGCTAAACTCCATTTTTGTCATTTCTTGATGAATATGACAAGGGAGAGTGGATTTTAAAAGCTGTAGGAGGTATAGGGAAAGGTTGAGATGCCTTCATTTGCCCTTACCTGACAAAATGAAGAATAGAAACCATGTCAGGTAGCATACTTAGTCGTTCAGGCTTGTTTTCAATTGTTATTTCTAAAGTTCTCGAATTCTTAGGTGTTCATTGAGCCATCTTTCTTAACATGTTGGAAGAAACATGAGTTTGGCGTCAAATTCACTGGAAACAAAATCCTGTCTCTCTACTATGTGAGAATATGAAAAACAAAAGAGTGTTTTTTTTTTCCTTTTGTCTTTAACCTCCTGAGCACCAAGGCCCTATGTGGAACAGGGACATAATTCTTATAAGCTTGTTTGTTTGTTTGTTTTTGGTATTTTGAAACAGGGTTTTTCTGTGTAATCCCTGGCTATGCTGGAACTCCTCTGTATGGCCTCAAATGCCTGACTCTGCCTCCCAAGTGCTGGGATTAAAAGCATGTGCCATTACCACTTGGCGATTCTTTCTAGCTTTTAGACTGTTTTCAATGACTGACACATCTCTTTATTTGTGTATAAACTCAATGAAAACATTGCTGTTTCTGGTTTTGTCTCATTTGAAAAGTTTTTCTATACTATAAAATCTCTCTGTGGTCCTTTGAGCACTTGTCTGAAAAATGAGAGAACTGTGAGCTACAGCTGTTCCCCTACTTGGAATTTCAATGTCTGTATCCTCTCTGACTGATTTCTTACACTCTGGGGTTGGGGGTGGGGACAGTCCAGGACAAATGGTTCAGCCTTGTCCTGTGTTCAGTTAGGATGTGCTTGAGTATAATACATGTTAATTATCCCCACCTCCTCAAGCCTGTTTACCCTTCTGAAAGAGTACATTGTTACAGAAGACAGTTCCCAGCTTTTAGGACTCCTTCCTTGAGGTTAACTTGCAGCGTTTAACAAAGGATTGTTGTGTGGTTTTACAAGTTGACTATCTGTAATCCAAAAAGCTTGAGTCAAGAAATGTTTCACATTTTGAATTACTGGGGATTTAATTTTTCCTGTAGATATTGTAGATGTTAAAAAGCACTGAAAGGGGGGCCCAAAGCCAAAGCGCAAAATTCACTTATGTCTCACATACATCTTATACACACATCTCAAAGGTAATTGCATCCTTTAATTATATTTTATTTCTTTTATTACATGTATATAGATGTGAATATGTACAGGCACACATACCATAGCATGTGTATAGTTATCTCTCTGTACATTAGCTAGTCTCCAGAACAACTTTAAGGTCCTTTACGGTTGAGCCATCTTGCTGGCCTCTTTGTGTGTGTGTGAGCGTGTAATAGTTTTTTAGTTAGATATTATTACTGTGATGAAATAGCATAAACAAAAGCGACTTGTGGAGGAAAGGAAAGGGTTTATTTGGCTTACATATCCCAAGTCACAGTCTACTGAAAGAAGCCAACAAAGGAACTCAAACTGGGAGGCAAGGGTTGATGCAGAAGGCACAAAAGAGTGCTGTTTTCTTGTGTACTGGCTTGCTCCCCATGACATCCTCAGCCTAATTTTTGTAGAACTCAGGATCACCATACCAGGGGTTGGACCCTCCTTCATCAGTCCTTAATTATGAAGATACCCTACAGTTGGATTTTATGGAGTCATTTTCTAGGTTGAGGTTTTCTCCTCAGATGAGTCTATGTCAAACTGACATAAAACTAGCCACCACAAATGATCTTATAAAAATATTTTTTTAATTTTTTCCTTTTTGTTTTCTATACTTTATTCACTTTATATTCTAATTATATCCTATAGTCCTACTCTCTTACCATCTGACCCTAGGCTATCAAATCTCATCAGGACTGCCTGGATCCTTTTCCTCTTTAGACTGGCAAGGCCGCCCCATTAGGGGCAAGCGATCAAAGAGAAGGCAACCAAGTTTACGTCAGAGATAACCCCTGCTCTCCTTACTAGAGAACCCATATGGAGACTGAGCTGCCTATGGGCTACATCTGACCAGGGGGTCTAGATCCTCTCCATGGATGGTCCTGGGTTGGTGCATCGGTCTATGCAGGCCCCTCGAGGCTGAAAATTTTTGGCTTAATTGGTCTTCTTGTGGAGCTCTTGTCCCCTCTGGGTCCTTCTATCTCCCACTGCCCCTTCTTCCATAAGAGTCCCTGCACTCTGCCCAAAGTTTGGCTGTGAGTCTCTGCATGTGCTTTGGTTCCCTGATTGGAGAAGTCTTTCAGAAAACATCTATGGTAGGTTCCTGTCCTGTTCCCTTTCTTCCACTGCTTCCAGTGTCCTTCTTGTTTGCCATTCTAAATGAGAATTGAGCATCCTCCTTAGAGTCCTCCTTGTTATGTAGCTTCTTTAGGTCTGATACAACAACCAGCATTAAAATAAAAGGAACTAACAGTCACTTGTCATTAATATCTCTCAACATCAACGGACTCAACTATGCAATAAGAAGACACAGACTAAGAGAATAGATGAGGAAACAGAACACATCATTCTGTTGGATAAAAAACACATGCCAACTACAAATATAAACATTACCTGAGAGTAAAGGGCTTGAGGACAGTTCTCCAAGAAAATGGACCCAAGAATCAAGCATGAGTAGCCATTCTAATATCTAATAAAATAGGTATTCAACCAAAATTAATCAAAAGAGATGAGGAAAGACACTTCATACTCATCAAAGGAAAAATACAAAAGAAAACATCTCAGTTCTGAACTTCTATGCCCTAAATAAAAGGGCACCCACATTTGTAAAAGAAACATTAATAAAGCTTAAACCACACACAGATCCCCACACATTAATAGTGGGAGACTTCAACACCCCACTCTGACCAATGTGCAGGTCAATGAAACAGAAACAAAACAGAGAAATAATGATACTAACATATGTAATGAATCAAATGGACCTAACAGACATCTACAGAACTTTTCATCCAAGCACAAAAGAATATACCTTCTCAGCACCTCATGGAACCTTCTCCAAAATTGACCATATAGTCAGTCACAAAGCAAGCAACAGATACATGAAGATTGAAATAATCTCTTGTATCCTATCACACCACCATGGACTAAAGCTGGACCTCAACCACAACAGAAATAGCAGGAAGCCTACACATGCTTAGAAACTGAACAACTCTCTGCTCAACAACAACTGGGACAGGGAAGAAATAAAGAAAAAATAGTTTTCATAGAATTCAATGAAAATGAAGGCACAACATACCCGAACTTATGGGACGCATGAAAGCAGTGCTAAGAGGAAAGTTTTATAGCACTAAGTGCCTTCATTAAAAAAAAATAGAGACATATCATACAAGCAACTTAAATTTCTTCCTGTAAGATGTTTTAATTGCTTTTCCCCTCTCCAACCTCTCCACAAAACCTATCCACTTCCTTGCCCACTCAACTGTTGTTTTTTTTTTTTTTCAAAAAAATTCCATAATGGAGTCTTCAAAGTAAAGACGCACATGCATTTTGCTGGCTTCTCCTCACAGACAACGATTTCTTATTATCTACATTTCCCTCTTTTTTGTTGTTTGTAATGGTATGCTCCTGCATTTGTAAACCAAACTAGTTTTATTTAGTTTGAACAGCTGATCCTGGAATTGTGTGTATCACATAATAAATGCACAGTAAAATATGTAAGCTATGTGAGGGATGAACAAATAAGTGCCTTTTTGATTCATGCCATAATCTGAGACCTGGGCAGCTGTTCACTGACGATACCAGCATTATCAATATTAGCATATTTGTCTCCTCTGATTCTCTAACAGTTTCACATGAGCAGACTTTGGGGCTACCTCTGTACCGTGGTTTGTTCTATTAAATCCTGCAAATTCTCACAGGAAAAACAGTCACAATTGTCAAACTCTCATCTCAGCTCCACTAAAGTAAAGAACAAACAACCATCCCAAGAGTGTGGTTGCAAATACCTATACCTCCTACGAATCACATGTCTTTGAAGAGCCATATCATATTCCAGGGACGTCAGATGCACAATGGCGCATACAAATGATGCCTTATTGTTTGTAATGATTGTGAGAAATGACCTAAGACCCAATAAAAATATAGGAAGTACATGAATTATGTATATGATTTATGTCAGTTCTGAAATAGCTGTTGAAAGTTATAGTGTCTATAGTATGGGTAATGCTCCATGCACAAGCCAACAACTCAATCCTCAGAAGCATATAAAGGTAGGAGAGAACTGACTCCACAGTGTTGTCCTGTGACATCCACAGGTACTCCGTGGCATGGGAATTCACACACAAAATTAATTAAAAAAATAACATCCTACAGTAAGATATATGAAGATATTTTCAGAAATGTGGTTAAAAGGGGAAATCCAGTGACAAACTATAGTTAGTTAACACTAAAGTAATCCTAAAGTAAATTTGAAAACATCCCTGTGGGCAGAGATAGCAGAAGAGAACACAGAATTTCGGAAGGTTTGGAATGACTGTGTAAGGGATTAGGTAGCTCTGGAGATGCCCCAAAAGTAGATGACGCTTGCTCTAAAACCCATAAATGCCCAATCAAATTACTTCATTCTTAAAAAGACTACCCATACATTCATTAAAATATTTAAATAAAAATAATTTATACTCAGAATATCTCCAATCCTACTGCCAAGCAAGTAAGGTGATATTGTGGAGAAAAACAAACAAAAACAAAAAAAAACACTGACTCAAAAATACTTTGGACATTAAGAAGTGTAGGGTAACATTCTAAAAGCCTTCAAGTTAAATTCTGAACCCTGGGCTCCCTGACTCATTTCACTCCCCAGACTCAACTCTTCAGTTCTCTCTAGCTTACTGGTAGGGCTTCAGTCTGCATCAACTCCTGCAATAGTCTTTTGTTTGGAAAATTTCAGGTTTAAGCAAGATTATCTGAGGGCATATTAAATCTATTAAAGAAAAATAAGTGCTTTGATCACATACTCAAAATCTCTAAAAAAAAAATTATCTCTGTTAAGGTTGATAGCTTTCCTGAGTCTTCAGAATCTCTACCTTAAAACGCTCTTCTTGCTTTTCATTGTTGTGGTTGTAAGTCTACTTTTTAGTGCATGAGCTATCTCTCCAGCCCTTGAAAATTCTATACTTGATATTAATTTTTTCATTACATGCTTCAATGACAGAACAACACTTCTTAGAATCAAATTCATAATTTATAATTCTCAGTAAGCCTCATTTGTCTTGTCCCACTTGGGTTGCACCGAAGTCACTGTGCAGGGAGACTTCACTGCACAGGTTCTCACTTTGAGATCACTGAGGCTGGAGGGACTCATCTTCACCCTTACTCCCTCCCAAATTCTTATCCAGCATGTGGATCAGGAATGTCACAGACCTTTAAAATTAAACAGCTACAGCCCTGTCCAAAACACTCAGTGGGCCTACTTCCCGGAAAGCAGTACCACTGTGAAGACTCAGTCTTTATCACATAGGACTTTATAGAACATCCAATATCCAGAATATTGTGGTACCCATAATACAGACACTTCAGTATCATCTCTACTTTCGTAGCTCAGAAAGACTAGGTGTGTAGGGATATGGTCACTTGCCCAAATATTTAAGCCCTCACTCTAACTTACCACAACACACTTCCCTATCATGATCTGTCTGTTAGTTTAGATCCTCTAAACTACAGAGACCAAGATTTCTCTCAATTTTGAGAAGGTTTGACCATCTAAACATTCTAAATGTTTTGACATTTCAGATCTCAATGAAACGAGTCCAATTTCACTACTGGAATTTGCATGTTAGATCTCTTAGAAAATGCCCCAGGGAAACAGCTCCCTCTGTAAGTAGGTGGAACATGATAAATGATGACAGTCTAATGGGGAGTGCCTGACAAGGGCTGAAAACCCTCAACGGATTCTTTTTGACTTGTGGTTTGACCTGAAGCCAAGCGCTCCACCTTTGTCCTCGCTGGTCAACACTCTGCCTATTTCTGCTTTAATAAATAGTCATTTTCTCTGTTTCCTCAAAATATAGAGAGGGCATTTTGAGGACAACGCATAAAATTCTTCATGATTCTTGGAAGATTTTAACTAGACAAAATTAGAAAAGGCTTGAATATCTTCTCTCTCTCTCTCTGTCTCTCTCTCTCTCTCTCTCTCTGTCTCTCTCTCTGTGTGTGTGTGTGTGTGTTTGTGTGTATGATACACACAGGTAGGAACTGAAGATGATGTAAAACTTGAAGCAGCTTCCCTGACACAACAGTGATTGTGTGGACACTGGGAGTTGGTAAGGATGTAAGCTTACATAAGGTAGCAGGAAGAAGTTACTGCACCTCACAATCAATGCATTTAGTGATTAATTGTCTAGGACAGAGGCTGTAAAATATATTCTATACAAAGTATGATAGTTTGTTAATTTTTAATGACCATCTAAAGCCTGTCTTTTACTTGCCTTGCACAGTGGCATGAAAGCAACCATGGGTGACTGTGGTAGTGGGCACTGGTACGGTATCATACAATAATTCACATTGACTAGGATGTGAATCAAATTTCCATTCAATTCATAGTTTGCAAAATGCTGATTTTGAGTTTTTGATGAGTGAAAATGAGATGTGCTATATGATAAGTTTCAATAGTCTTCTAAGCTGTTAGAGTTGATCCAAAGAAAAAAAGAAAGAAAACTTTATTAAAATGCGGCAAAGTCATCTTTCATTCTCCAAACATCAAATCTTAATTTACTTTTAGATTTCTCCAGACGTTTTATAAGGATCATAAATTAACTTCAGAGCCAGATTCCTCACAATGGACAGGCTTGTATCAAAACTAGGTGGTTGTTTCTTAAACCCTCTGTCAGCTGCTCCTTAGAGGCCTTGTCTGAGTCAACCCTTAACCAGCGGTAGCCTCTGAACAGAATTTCCAGAGCTTTTAAAGCACGGTGGCACACTGCCAAGTCCGAGAGAAGATGCAATAACTGTAGTCCTAGCCTTCAGCTCACCATGCTTATGTCAGTAAAAGATGCTGAAACATCAGACTTACTACAAGAAGGGAAGCTCTGGGCCTTAAGTGTAATGCACATCCAGCAAGTGCATGCCACTGGTCAGGGCTAGATTTTTTTTTTTGAAAACTTGCCCTGAGCTTTGGTTTCCTTGACCATTCAAGTATACTCCACGACAGCCATGGCACAGAATATATAATTTCATAGGTCTGAAAAAATGAGGTGTCTGAGCCTGGAGAACTTAGCTCAGGATTGTGAAGTCAATCAGGAAAGGTGAGGGATCATTTGGATCCATCTCTGCATGATTTCGAGAGCGCCTGTTACTTTCTGCTCTATGCCCTATCATCTCTAGTCTCTTCTCTCTCCACAATAGCCAGTGAGTTAGTTAGACCTAAACGGAGTTTAAAGTACTAGTGCAGAATTGTCTATCATCTCTCCGTATCATGATGAAGGAATGGCCGTTTAGACAGCTACAGGCAACTATGGAGTGAGTAACTATGGAGTGAGATCCAAAAAGAGATGACTTTCAAATTAAAGTGAGACTGTGAGCAAGAAGGACAAATTCTATAGAAGAAAGTGATAGAATATATATATATATATATACATAGAGACTGTGTGGGAGAGAGAGAGAGAGAGAGAGAGAGAGAGAGAGAGAGAGAGAGAGAGAGATGAAGTAGCTTTGTTCCACAAATAAAATACTGAATTAAGTGGTAAGTCTGGGAGCTGAGTTGTAGAATAATGATAGTTTGATAATTGAGAAAAAGAGTAACACACTGGTCAATGCTTCTCACATTCCAGATTCATCTCATGTTAGCTGCATAGTAACTGAATGTACTGTTTGAGTGTATGTGTTTGGGGCAGTGATAGTTATTGACCCCAGAAGGACATAAAAACTGAAGATGGTTGAACAAACTGTAGGAACTGTAAAGGGTTGTGGTAGTCCTTGAAATCACACTGTCTCAGTTTCTCTGTTGTTACAATAAAATGCTCCGATGCAAACATAACTTAGGGGAGGATGGGGCTTATTTCAATTTTACAGTTGCAGGTTGTTATTCCTCATTGTGGGAAAGTCAAGATGGCAGAACTTGTCACATCAAGAGATGTGGAGGAACAAGCGCTCCCTGGCTTGCTGTGCTCGACTTGATCTCTCTACTGGTGTACACCTCAGGAACCCCTGCCAGGGAATAAAGGCTGCCCCTGCTGCGCTGGGCCTCCCCATCTCAAATTACTACAGACATAGCCACAGGCTAACCTGAGCTAGACAGTCCTCCACCAGCATCTCTTTCCAGGTGACTCTAGGTGGTGTCAAACTAATAATTCATTAAAATCCATTAAAACACTTAACATTACTGTGTATTCTTATCTGGGTTCTCCAAAAAGTAGAACCAATGGTGTGTGCATGCCTTCATGAGTGTGTATGCAAAGGGAGGAGAGGGAGAGCAAGTGAGGAAAGGAGATCAAGTATTTTTGAGATTGTGGAAAATAGTGAGTCTGAATTCAATAGTGAAAGTTAATGAGAAGGCTGTTACTGCTCAAATCCAAAGGCAGTCAGAAATAGATTTCTTCTTTCCTCTTGAGATCTGTTTTGTTTCCCCTATCAAGAGTCCAACTGACTGGATGAGGCCCACTCACATTGGAAAGATGATCTTCTTGTCATCTTCTGATTTAATTGTAGATGTCATCTACCCAACATCTATCTCCATGGCAACACCTAGACTTGTGTTTGTTTTAATGTCTAAGTGTCACGAGCTACCCAGATTGTTGACAAATAAAATTTATGATCACATTATATAAAACATAAAAATAAAATAATCAGACAAACCCTGTTTTCAAAGGAGACTAACAGTAGTAGCTTCAGGTTCTATGAGACTTACATGAGCTGAGCCTGGGATCTGGAAGCACTCAACAGTGTATAAATCTTTTTCTCAACTATAAAACTATCTTCATCCCACCACATCACTGAGATCCCACACTTAGCACCTTATTCAGTATTTTATTTGTAGAACAAAACTATTAGGATATAGTCCCAACTTAATAGAATAACCAAATTACTCAGGAGGAACGTCACCAACCACATGAAAACAAGTATAGTTTGTACACAAAAAATGTTTAAGCAAATCCCTTGGTTGGTGTGGCAGGATCAAGGAAGACTTCCTGAAGAAAAAGAGAAGACTTCAAGTTTTCAGAGTATTTCTGATATGTACAGAGAAATAATCAGTAGGAAAAACATGACAAAGACAGCACAGGAGAATGGGGAAGACACAGCTTAGGTAGAGGATGGGCTGGCCTGAAAGGGAAATGGCAAAGGACAGCACAGATAGAGAAACATAGGATAAGAGTTTGAAAAGCCACCATGACATTTTGAAAGCAGATCCAGGTCTGAGTTGCCAAGATAGTAATGACCAACCAGCACATGGCTCTGCTGAAAGCCTGTTTTAGAATTCTAAACTGCACTAGCACGAAGGGTCTTAATGAGCATCATTTGTAAAACATATGAATGAAGCCGTTCTCCAGCTCATGAATGCATGGAAAGGTGAACATGAGCATATTCAAACTGGGGTCTCCCAAAGGACTTTGTACACAATTGTCTTCAAGGAACAAATCGTGTTCTGTTGTAACTGTCTCTGTTTACATTTGCATTCCCCACTGGACACAAACTTCCCCGAGTGTCTGAGTCACATGATTTTAACTCTAGGAGAACAAACAAGTATCTCATTGAGCTAGGTTAGAGACACGTGTGTCTTAGGGCTGTAGCTGCAGTTCCAACTCTCAAAGGAGGAAGTCGGGCCGTTTCTCACCAGAACTCAGTGTTATTTTCTTCAACAAAAACATTGAGCCAGACATAGTAGCTCATGCCTTTGAGGTCAGCACTCAGAAGCCAGAGGCAGGAAGAGATCTATGACTTAGAAGCTGTCCTGGACCCCAGAGAACTTCGCGACAGCCAGAGCTACATAGGAAGATCCTGCCTGAAAAGCAGAAGAGGGAGGAGCAGGAGCAGGATGAGGAGGTGGAGAAGAAATCTTTAGTCAATAGACAGTTTATATGATATGAAGAGAAGTCAGAGAACTAAACATAAAGCTTTGAAAATAACTTGACTCTGTTTTGTTTACATTTAGATATTTATAAGAAGAAACAAACCATAAAAATGTGAAATCTAAGAAGATGATCATAATCAAAATTGTCTCTTTTGATGTTTCTAAAACAAAATATTTTAAGCAATTAAAATAATATTATGGCATGGAGAGATAGCAGATTGTGTCTTCCTGAGAGGTAAACTTATAACTGATAATGCCTTTTGCTTCTCAATAATTCCAGGTTACAGAGGTCCTTGGGCTACCAGATCTTCAAGCTGCAACTCCGCCTGGTGTTGAAGTGCAAGCTGACTTCTGTCTCAATGCATTATTGCCTCTCTTTTCTTTCACAATCCCAGGAGAGAAACCTAAAGTCCCCTACTTCAGTCAGGTTTCTACTCCAATTGAATCAGCTGGAAAAAAATGTTCCAAAGGGCATATAAGGTATTTAGTCTAAGGTGAGGAATGTGGTATTTGGTTATCCATCTCCATAAAGCAACTCACCATAGAACTCAGACTGATTTAATAAATGCTATTATAATAAACAAAGGCAAATTGATCGGAGCCATTTTGGCACTAAAGTGCAAGAGAGTGAAAATAATGAGTAAACAAGAAAAGGTGGAGTTGCACAATAGAGAAGTCTGCCCTCAACTTAAGACACAACTAAAGATGTAAAGTTATAGATTCATGCTTACTACAATCACAGGCAACACCCAGCATTTGTGGAAGTTTGCTTAGCATTTCCTGGTATATAGATGTATTCCATAGCTATAGAGGATATCGGCAAATCAACAAATGACATCAGCTGAGACAAGGCCCAGAACTTCTTTGCAATCTTTGCAAATTAGTGTTCCTGAAATCCTGGAATAGTCTTGCTGTTCTTTGCTCCCCAGCCTTGCGACTAGAAGTGGAATTTTCTATTCTCCTCCATTAAATAGTCTCTTACTCAAAATTTCTACTGTGAGGTCTGTTACCCTGACAAAAGTCATGTGGCTTGAAATTTCCTTGTATCTAAAAATACCATGCAGACCTCTCATCACAAACCAGATTCAGGAGTTCTAGAAAAACTCCAGAACAAAAAGCTGCATTTTTATTAAACATTCCAAGTGACTCCGAGGCAGCAGGCCTAGGCCTATACTGAGAACTTCATGCATAAGAGAAGAGCCTTTACTGTGACTTGTCACTCTTGTGTAGTATGTTCTAACCCTTATCTCAATCATCCCAGGGAAGTCTGGACACTCTTTACAACCTACTAACCAAAATAAAGTTTATTTACTACACAGATGTGTGTTTGTCATACTCTTCTAAATTCTCATTTGCTGAAAATATGGTCTCTGAGAAATAATTTATCTATAAAGCATAATAAAATTTAAAATTGAAGATTTCAAGATTGAAGCCAGCATGAAGTTCTGGCTCTGCCACTTCCTGATGCACATAATACGAAACTGGCAGAGACTTTCTGATACTGTTAATTTTTTTCACCTTGTCAAGCTGTGGCCGTCTGCAAACTGAATCTTCTCAGATGAGGGCTGAGAGATGCAGTGGTCTTTAGGCATGATGATGACTTGTCAGAAGTTGCTTTAATACTATGTCCATTTACCAAAATAATAGTAGTAAGTTCTTCCCTAGGGTTGATGACTGATCTAGTAACAAGGTTTTGGCCCAATTACAGTTACAAGTCTGGGTTTTAACTTTTAGATCAGTATTTCAATCCAATAAAAAAATTGTTGGCTCCTCTCCATTCTTTCCACTATTGCACCATGGGCATGTCTTTTTTTACAAGCATGTATTATTCTAGCTCGTACTATCCACAGCTGGGTATGATTAATGATTATTTTTTCCTTTGGGGATAGTGTACATAGCATCGTCCAGATCTATGAAAGCTAGTCAGTATGGATGAGGCTTCCAGGCCAGTACTAGCTTGAGTTCTCCATCTTCTGTGGCTCAAATAGGTAGTATCTTCAGAATTAGGAACTTAGCAGCAACTGGGGGAGGTGTTAATTCAAGAGAAATGGCAATAGACTGTAATGGGGTCTATAAGGCCTCACTAGCCAACAACTCCAAAGGAACTAACCCATTCCTGGTCTCTTTCCTTTTATTTGACTCTCCTATTTCACCAACTTAATCATCATGCACATAGTAGGACTGAATCCTCCTTTTCTTCTTTCATCCCAAATCTGTAAAGCAGTCTATAAAGTCTGAAAAAGCAGTAGCTATATCTGGTGTTTGTTGTTTTATCATCACTCAGAATCACTCAGACCTTGTTCAATAAATAATTACAGAGTTCTTCATGTGTACTGGGCTCTGAAATAACTCTAACCATAGACACAGGTGCTTAACCCAGTGCTTAAAAGAGTCAATGCTCATAAAATGTTGTTCAATGGCAGTAGAGGCTGCAGCTAAGGTAAGTGCCTGGCTTATAAAGAGCACATATATAAGAAAGCCATAAAGGATGCACTTTGTGGGAAAACAGCTGCAGTCTACTATGTAACAAGATTACAAATCTAGTGAGGAAGGGGTAGCTAAATCTTTCCAGTTGAGTTGGATGTCCAACTTGGTTTCTTTCTTCTCATAGAATGTAACTCCCAAAGGATGACTGATAAGTGGTGAATTTCTCATTAAGTGGGAGAGAGCAGTCCTTATTTTGAGTTTTTATATCTTGTGAAATGCTTCCTAGATCTAATCAGTAACATCTGTGATGACAAACATAAACATCCGTTAATTTCCCTACAGTGAAATGCAGCAGCAGTTCACATCCCTCCAGGTTCCATATGCGAACAGATGAGGAGGGCACTGGATCTGATCTGAACCCCAAAGATACAATGCAGAAGACAGGCCACAGTGATAGAGAAAAATCCTGTGGGTGGAACTTCCTGCATAAGCAGAAATGAAGGAAGAAGGGAAGATTGTACCTTGGCACAGTTGAAAATATTAGGACATGCCCTGGCAAAAGCTTGAGTGTAGTTAATGTTCCATAACCAAGCCTCATTCAGCCATTCTTATATAATGCATTGCAACCTGCTTTTCCTCACACAAGGTGATCTCCTAGAACTATTTATACTTGCACCCCAGGACTCCACTTCTTTCTATTTTTTTT
>CM053748.1:36170343-36200027 GCA_028658305.1 Pachyuromys duprasi
ACTGAAGACCCTAGTGAGGGAAACAGGGAATGTTTCAGTCATGATCTTGATGGCTGACTCTTTGACCCTCCCCCATACAAGCCGGGGAGTGACAGATGGGCTAGAACCCAGGGGAGGGCATTGCAGCCAGACCTAAGGAGACAGGATGAGCTAGGTTTGGATGGAAGGGGAGGAGGTCCTCCCCTGTTGGTGGACTTGGAGGGGGCGGGAGGAGGGAGATGAGGGAGGGAGTGGGAGGGTGGGAGGGTATGAAGGAGGAGGCTATGCCTGGGATGCAAAGTACCTAACCTGTGATTGATATAAAAATAAATTAATTAATTAAAAAAAATAAATAGCTAGCATAGGTCAAAGCTTTCCTAAGTTCCTTGCATGAATTAGTTCCCTTTGTCATATGAAATCACAATGTAAATAGCATATTTCTCTTGCTTGAAGCAGGCAGAAATAAGAACCTAACATCACTCACTAAGAACTGTGGGATTCAAAATACATATTCTACACTTCATGTCATGGTACCATCACTAATATTAATCTGTAGAAAGAAAAGTATTACACTAAGGTAGAATAATTGTTGGCAAAATATTTCCACAAGGGCCAAGATAATAAATATTGTAGACATTTGCTCACTCTAACTACTTAATTTTGCTACAGTTGAGTGAAAGCAGCCACGCAGATAATATATAAACAAGTGGGGGTGATCATGTGTTGTAAATGTTGTTTTTATTTCCTCAGAAGTTGGAATGAGATGAGACCCATTTCCAAGCTTTACAAATACATGGCTTGGGCCAAGTATACCTATCTAACTACAATCCTAACTATCCCTAGGCCTAGGTTTGGAAGCTTCTAACCTCTGCACAATCTAATCTTTTATAAGCCTGGACTGTAATGGGTTCAGCTTCCCGCAGCTCTGTCTGCTAACCTAGGCCTACAATGTTTCAGCCTCTGAGACTTACTGCTGAATAAGTTCACCCTTTCTAGTTCTTTGTGTACTCTGGCTGGCTGGTTCAACTCAGCTGTTCTTGTTCAAAACTCCTCATAAAGCTGACTGATTCAAACTGGCTTCTCTCCACTTCTCACTGAATTGCTCTTCTTGGAAAAACTGCCTCTGAAAACCATGAACTCAACTACATGAACTCAACTGCATTTAACTGACCTGCACCAAACTGCCCCAAACTGTACTATATTTCCAAACTCTACTGTACTGTCTCCACAAATTCTCCTGCTCTCTCTCTCTCTCTCTTTCTCTCTCTCTCTCTCTCTCTCTCTCTCTCTCTCTCTCTCTCTCTCTCTCTCTCTCTCTCTCTCTCTCTCTCTCTCTCTCTCTGCACTGCTGTTAAGAGCTTCTCTTTCCTGTCTGTTCTCACGAGAGTTGGGAGTATCCTATCTCGGACTCATTCTGTCAAAATTTTCTCTGATGACTTTGTCTATTCCTAAATTAGATAAATTGTTTGGGATTAAAGGTGTGTTCTAAAGATACGTCTGTATTCCAGCCTGAGGAATTAGAGATGTGTCTATATTCCAAACAAATCACACAGACCTAGGTCTTTGGATGTGATCCCTTGCCAGAGCAGCCATGTTGCTGGATTAAAATTATTTTACAATGTGTCAAGCAAAAGTCAACTACAGGGAGGTAACAGGATGATTCAATACCCAGGCTGACCTTTTGACTTGACATCTCTTTAACTTCAGGCTGTATAATTTAATGCACAAACGTATACATACAAATAACATTATGTGGACTGAGCAGGTTGTATTTGTGTATTTAAGAATACACACACATATCTGATAATGCATATGTTGGTGTGGGTGTGTGCATGTGGGCATGTGGAGGCTATAGGTTGATACCATGTTTCTTCCACATTATTTTTGAAGCAGAGTCTTTCACTGTGATTGGAGTTCATGAATCCTGCTGGGCAGGCTCTTCAAGGAATGTCAGGAATCTTCCCCTTCCCAACCCTCTCCTTCAAGCATCACAGTCACAGCCCCTGACTTGTACTTAAACTTTGGGGATCTGGACTCAGAGCCTCAAGCTACCACAGGAGGCATTTCATTGCTTGAGCTGTTTTCCTACCCCGAAGCCTCTCTTTGTATAGACTGATTATCGAAAACACTCATTACAGCAGCTGAAACCTAACTGAGACATCTGAGCAGGACATCACTGAGAGGAACGCACAATGTACCTGGTGTTGCGTAGAAGAAAGAACCCAGGCCCATCAGCTTCTCACTGCTAGGCCACTGTGCCCTAACACAGCCTCAGTCACTGCCATCTGTTACCCTCTTGTGAAATGTCTTCTGAACCCATATTACATGCACCTAACTTAGACCCCTCTTCCTTCACTGTATCTATCCCCTCATGTGGATGAAATCTAATAAGGCTAGAAACAGAAAACAATATAGGAAGAACAACTGGGACTTAAACACACTCTGCTTCGGGAGAAATCACATTTAGAAGATGCATGCGCATTTACCATTTATGCACAATGACCAAGCGACACAGTAACTACTTGAATATTGATCCAGAGATAAGAACTTGTAAGTTGTATTCGATTACAATAAGCAGTGTTCATGCGCTCAGCTGTCACAGTCTGTTGCACATGAAGCATGAATGTGTGTGCTCACAATTAAGTGCTGGGACACAAAGCATCAGTCCTCATCCCTAAACTTCTACTGCGTTCTCAGAGAATCCATATCATATCCGCATTAATAAAAAAGCAAATCTTGCTAGTGGAGAGTGGAATATTGTAGTGTTAAAGGAACATTGTGGTGTTCAGGGAACACTCAGCCTGGCGTTAGGCTATTAATTGCAAACCATTCATCAATGTGTCAGGCACCAGTAGTAAACAGATTGCATAAATTATCTCCTATTAGCCTCTGCAACTTTGGGATGGAAGTACTGTCATTATTTCTGCAGTCCCAATGAAGAAACTGAGGCTGAGTCCCACAATAAGGTTTTCTTTGTTACTGCAACCATGACCAGGCAATGCTTTCCTCTTACTTCTCCACAAGAAAAATCATCATGCCTTCAGGAACTGACAGTTCTTAAAAATTTTCATGCCTCCTTGTCAAAAGATCAGGGCTCTACATAAACCAGGCAGGGACCCCTCTGGGAGCAATGTGTCACCACTCCATCACTCTGTGACAAAGCTGAGAGATGAGAGAGGTTCAACAGCACGCCAGCCACTGGGGCTTTCTTTCATGGCCACAGAAACAAACAAAATAAAAAGAAGCAGTTAGAGGCAAACAACAGGATGCGCAGGGGACAGCCATAAGATCATGAAAGTTCCATGATGTTTCAAAATAAAGAAAACAACTGAAATGGAAATCTTTCACATCAAATAATTTGCATAATTTAAAAGAATATCTGCTTCAGATTTAAGGCCTGATCTCTTCTTATCCTTCTAGTCGACATGAATGTATTTTGTGGATTAGTTAATCCACATAAATAAAGGAAATTACATACAACAATAATGCATATTTTTAAAGACATGCACAATACACACAGCAAAGAATAATAAATTAATAATTAGGGTGATTATTTAATAAGTAGTAAAGGGAAAAGAAACAGAAGTAGAAAAAGAAAATCAAGAGTATACACCAATACTACAAGGAAGAACAAGGGTCGTGGACCATGATTGGGAAAGCAGCATTATTCAATCCTTTTGGACTTAAGACCAAGAAACAAACAGTATAAAATTAAAGAAACAAAGAACAGACACCCTCTATCCAAGGGATTGCTAAACAACAAAAATGAAGATAGACTCCTGAATGGGGGTGGAGAGCATCTCAACTGATTCAGCCACATTCCCAAAACAGCACAATCCAGATTTGTAGAAAGTAAAGAATGTTTGCAGTGTAGCCTTGGCAAAACAAGGGCACAGACATTTGCAATGCAAAATTACTCTTATTGAGCAATGGTCTTGGCCCAGCAATATTTTCTCAGGGACAAACCGACAGCTCAGTAATAGATTGAAGAGACATCACCATTAATATATCCACTGCACTAATCCATTTCTTAAATTAACATTGTACAAAATTAAATGTCACACAAACAAGATATACTTGTTCATTAAATATAGTTGAAGAGAGGGGAAGGGCGGTGACCTCTGAAGCTAATGGGTATCCTTAATCAGGCATTCACATTGAGAAGCTTTGTGGCATTAGATGATGCAAATGGAGGGAATATTGTGTCATGTCCTAGCCTGGCATTCTAAAAGGGAGAGGGATAGATCATAGCATGAGAAGAGAATTTGTTTCCTCTTGAGTTTTCTAATGTCACATTTGATCATCTCTAAATGAGTCACATGCTCTTACAAACTAAGTAAAGCAGGAGAAAGGAAAAGGAGGACAGGAAAGAGGAGGCAGAGAAGGGGAAGACAGGAAGAAAGGCAACAAGAAGAGGGTCTACATCTGCCATTAAAGATGGAGAGGTGGGGGAAAGGCAGAAGGGAATTGGCTATTTTGTTGCAATCTAAAGTTTTCCCACCAAGAATGTGACAAAAACAGCAATAATCCATAGGGATTTATAAAGACACAAATAGTTGACAAGCATCTTGTGGGCCACATGGATTATTATTATCAGCAATGGTAAAAATGGCATTGTCTACAATGGGCCTAAAATCCCAAGGGCTGTATTACCTAGCAACCTAGTTGCAGAAGAAAGTTTCTGTTTTTGGTTCCCCTCATCATCCCATTTACCTATCAGATAGGAATATTGCATCACCTACATGTGATCTCAGCAAGGTTACCAGTTCCTGAGGAAGAAAGTCAGAAGCTACGTTCTAGCACTGTGAATTTACCTGTTGTGTGATTCTTGACTAAATTATCATTTTCGACATTCATTTCCTCATACATAAAAGTGAAGAAAATAGTGTGACAGAAATCATAATTAAAGGGGATATAAATCTAACAGTTCTTTCTTAATACACATGGGGGTTATTTCCAGGTCTCCATACATATACCAAATTCTGTGATCACTTAGAAAAAAATAACATGGCAATTGGATATAGACTATGTACACCATCCTCTATTATATGCAGTATTTATAGATTACTTATGATTCCTAATACAATAAAATGTCTATTGAGTTACATTGTGTTATTTAAAGAATAATTATAAAATAGTGTATTTTTCAATAATCTATATTCAGCATAAACACAGTTTTTCCTTAATGTATCTTTGACAAGCAGGTTGTTGAATGCAGCAATATGAAGAGCCAAATGCAAAAACTTATCTCAGATTGACAGAGTTAAGTACTTAGTAAGTATTAGTTACTACGAAAATAAGCCTGCCAGGGACTGAAGATTTAGCCAAGTAGCATCTATTGATCATTCTCTGTACACCACACAGAGTTCTAGACCCTAGAGATTAAAAGCTAGACAAGTCACAGACCCTAGCTTCAGGCTTTTTAGTTGCTTGAATTAACGCTGCTAAAACCAACCATTAACTTTATTAAATTTTAAATTCTCACTGGTAATAAATCAATGTGCTTGAAAGGACTTTTGTTTCCTGTGCCAGAAACCACAATATCAATTTGCTAGTGAGTAAAGTATATGCACAGAAATTAATGAAGCAGAGAACAATTGAAAATAAAGAGAGAAGCATATGTTTTTAAAAAGTGATTATGTTTTTAAAAAGTGATTACTTAGTGACTTATTACTATATGTTAGGCACTATGTTAAGCATGGGATATTCCTGACACATTTATTTATGAGAAAATGAGACAATTGAGTCTTACAGAATTTTTAAATGTGCCCAAAGGCATATGGATAGCATGTAGTGAAATGGGATATAAACCCCTAATTCCAGAGGCTGATCCTCTGCTATCCTATATGCTCTATAGGTATAAAATATTGTAGGGCACTAATTACTTTAATCTGGAAGGAACTTGGATAGTATGTGATTTATCTAAATCAACTCTCTCATCATATGCAAGATTAAGCAGCCCAAGGAGTGAAAGTGGCAATAATCACTCAGCTACTTAATCCTAGAACTGGGAGCTCATCATGGAACTTACACTCAGACTATGTTACATCACACTGAGTTTTGGACTAGTGAGTAAAGCCTGTCCTGAAGGAAGCAAGTAGATAGACCTGTGTGGCTAGAATTAAAGCAACTATTAAAGTCTACTTTCAACCCACAAAAGATTCCATCCTTTACCAAAGCACTGGCCAGGCATAGAACTGAACAATCACATTTCTATACCCCACCCCCCAAAAATCTACTGACTGAAAGAAATGTAGAGTGGAAGTCCTTCCTGTGGGTGGATTTCTCAGGTCAGAACCCCTGAAGCTAGAGTGATAATCTCTCCAGTTTCTGTTTCTATGATTAATGTCCTTCAAATGGTGTTCTAATGAGCTAGTTTATTACCAGATCTCTAAGCTCATTGTCACCATCCATAGTGAATACCAGGATTACAAACACAAAAGCATTTGTGGAACAGCATATCATACAAATTAGGGATTAAAAACTGGGTGCAAGACAATAGGATGTCAGGAAAGGTAAGCCTGACCATTGATTCTATGTTTACACGTGAGCTAGATTTTACAGTACCTAAATAAACAACATAGATACAAAAATCTTACATAAATATTTCAAAATATTTAATCACAGTTTTGGATGTAGCTTTTGCTATTCAACCTGTAGTTTGAGTCCTTACATCTGCCAAATATCAGAATTTTCCCCCTGAAAATGCTTTTCTCCTATGTTTTTTTTTAAAAAATATTTCCTTCCAATACACTACTGTATCATGTACACTCTACAAAACAGAGATCTTTCCTAATTCTAAGTTTTTGGTAGCTAGCCAGTTGCACAGCCTATATGTTAACCTTGCTTGGTGAGTCTTCCAGAATCTCACCTGCTCGTATCATCTACAACTCCAGGTCAAGATCCAGTCACATAACATGAATGCTGATCTACGTAGGTCAGCGCCCAAAATCTCAGCCTCCCTGCTTCATCCTCATCCTTTCAGGCTTAGCTCAGGTCATGAAGCTTGCATACCTGGCTCAGCAAACCTTCCAGAAGTCCCATTCATAAACATTCCTGCTTACCCACTGAAATGGAACCATACAGACACTCAAGCAAAAAGTCAACTCTGAGTATCTGAAGAACTGACCTACCAACTCTTCATACCTGACTTGAAATCAACCAAGATTGGGCAACAACAAAACCAAAACCAAGCTTTCAGACACCAGAGACAAACTAGAATCACTTACACAGCCAAGGAAAGAAGTCTGCATGCCCATTGGAAAACCACAAATAAAACAAAAGCAAAACACTGTCCCCCAGCAAAACATACCAGTTCTCTGTAATGTTCTCTAGTGGGGGTTACCTAGATGAAACCTAGGACACAAAACTTAAAACTATAATCATAAACGTAAATAAGGAATTCAAGGAGTTTAAAGAAGATATTAAAGGTAGATGTATCAATTAGCCACCCTTAGATTTAAAACGGAATTTTCTATGCACTGGAAATTTGGAAGTGGGATATACTGAATAAAGGATGGATGGGTGGCTCTAAGGACAGAGGGAAAAAGAAGAATGGAAATAGAAAGGAAGAAGGAGAGAAGGAGAAGGTAGACAAAAAGAAGAAAGACAGTGTGAGGTAACCCAAAGGTTTGTAACTTAAAGCTCAATTGAACTCACAGACTAGTAACTCTAAACATATCCTAGAATTGACAATATTAGGAGAAGAAAGAAACCTCCAACAGTACTGACAGAATATGTTTGTTGATCTAGAATGGCTGTATTATCCACTCATGATAGAAATACCACAGAAAGGGAAGATTTTTATTTTTATTTTTTTGCCATTTCTAAAAAAAAAAAAAGGCACGATAATAGCATGACTGATTGGTGATTAACCAACCATTTTCTATTCAGAGTTGAGGCCTGCATGGGGCATTGTAAACTCATGAAGGTCATAGGCTCTAATGGGGAATATACTAACTTTGTTTTATTAAATGCATATATTGTTAAAAAGACTTCTAAATATGTGTGTTTATACATGTAGGCTAGTACTGTTCTCAAGTTTGATCAGAGAAACTTGTTTATGCTGTTGATGACTATCCATAGGCAACAGACCTGCCAGTATTCTTAGGGTGAATCAAAAATCTTGCATTTACTTATCAAGGAGAAAATAGATATCATTTGCTTTCACCATATGAAATGGTTATATTTTATTCCAACATAGTAAACGGTTTTGTTTTTTAATTTTTTTCCACTAAATTTTTAGAGTTCTGTGGTTAAGTTGGAGTGACTTTCTGTAGAGGACGGGAAGCAAGAAAAGTGCTATGAGAGGTAGGGAGGGGGTACTAACACATATGTTATATGAAATTAAAAGGGGGAAAATACTAGGGTCAGAATGGTTTAAATGGGGATGGAACAGTGGGATAGTAAAAGGCAGTGGTGGGGAAGAAACAACCACAACAAAAGATGGGTGAGTATGCCGTGTGTAAATCTACTATTTTATAAACTAACTGAAAATGTAATTAAGACAAATTTGCATGTGAGCTACATGTATGAAGAATGTGGATCACCGAAGGCATAAGTTTTCAAACAAAAGTCTTAGTGCTGGTTACAGGACACTTCCCTATAAGTTGCCGGCCAGGCAGCCCCCAGAGACTTCTTAAACAACACAGACTACTCCCATTGGTCTAGGTTTTCCAGAAGAACTAGATGTTAAGATCCTATTGCTAAAGACAGTACAGACTTCTGAAAAAAGGTACAGATAAGTCACTCTGAAACTGAGTGGGAAGCTTCTTCCATTCTGGATAGCAACCATAGTGCTTGAAGGTGCTGTGTAGACTGCTAAGGAGAAAAATCCATTAACGTTCTTACACAGTTACAGATGCTGAGTGTTTCATAATTGACTTGGCAGCAACATACGTCCATTAGAGCCATAGTGACATGACTGCTTAGGAGGTTACCAACTCTCACCAATACCAATGGAACCTTATAAAATAAAGAGTGTAAAAATTGTTAAGAGTAGGATAAAAAGGGAAAAAAAGGAGTGCTATGGAATTCTGTGTGCTGGATATGGCAGGGCCATAGTAATCGTGAATACACAGTGTATGTGGCTACCCAAAGAAGACATACACACAGCAAAAGAAAATGTGTGTCGTGAAAGCAAGAGAACTAGTTGGAAAGAAAGAGGTCATCAGAAAGCAAGAGGGAAAGCAAGGGGATAAGTGGCAGTAATGAGGAGTGGATGTTGTCACAATGTGTCACAGGCAAGCATGAAGCTATAAAAAGAGAAGATTGGGCTTGTGGACACAGAGCATGGCTGGAAAGCACAGAGAAGAATAGGGATGTTTGCTCAACATCTCTGATGTCCACCACAGTCACGTTAGGTGTTGTGATCCAGAGCCATCACACAGGAGGTGCCGCATAAACATTGGGTGGCTGGTGTAAAGTGGCTAACAAAGCCACTCAGAGTCAGAAGAATTTGGATGTCAATAAGAGGAAAGGTAGGAAGGAAGAGGAACAGACAGCCTACACACAGAAAACTTGTTCAATTTGTACAATGGCAACCGCAGAGTTAAGCACACAACAGCAAACACTGTTGAATTCTGACCTGCTTTCTTACTTTTACTCAAGGTCAAATTTCTTAAGCATCTATGACTCATAACTCTGTGTGGGTGGGTGTGCTTGTGGGTGTGCTTGCCTCTATGTGTGAGTAGGGAGGTGCAACAGTATACATACATGTTCATGGGGGTGTGTACACATGTGAGTGTGTGTGTGGTGCAAATGCACAGTTATGTATGCACACATGGTAGCCAGAGGCTAATGTCAAGTGTCTTTTTCAATAGCTCTCCACCTTGTTTTTGGAGTCAGGGACTCTCACTGATCCTGAAGCTCTTCATTTGGCTAGACTGGCAGCCAATGAGCTTAGGCAAATATCCTGTCTCTGATCCACACTTCACTCCACTCCCAAACTGATGTAGGATGTACCACACTCAGTTTTTAGGTGGATGCTAAAACGCAAGTCCTCGGGATTGTGTAGCAATCATTTTTACCAACTGAGCAATCTCTGTAGCCCATTCCTTCATGTGTATAAAATAGGATGCATGCCTTCCTAGATAATATATGTTAGGTGCAAGAAAAATAGCTTAAAGAATACACTTGCAAATGCTCTTTTCATTTCATTATAAATTGACTTAAGCCCAATATAAACTTGTACCATGTAGAGCAAACTCCTTCATCAAATCTGCAGGGAACTCCAATAACCCTGATTTTGAAGACCTATTTCCTTGAAAACAGAACATTTAGACAACATTGGGGAAAAAAACAAAAAAGAATGATATCTGTAAGTCACAGTAAATCTTCACGTAAATTATTCATTCTATTTATTTATAAACAGCACAGCAAGTCAGCCATGAAGTTAAAATTGGGAAATCAATTTCCCTAGAAAATAGTTCAGGTTCTATGGAGTTGTCTTTGAAGATCTGATGGCTGCAATGATGAATTGTTGTTATGGCTTCAGTCACATAAAGAGAGCATTACAGAAAGACAAACACGGGGACAATTGTGAGTTACAGGGATGAGGGTGCATGAGGAAATTGGCTTGCACCTCCAGGGAAGGGTTTCCGAGCTCCTTTTATTGCTCTAGTTTTCACTTTGCAAATGAAGTGTGTGAGCCACATGCAGGATGACTACAGAAATGTGATCAAAGATATAATTCAAATTAATACAAGCTTCAAATTCTAACTCTTCTAACTGTTGTTTTCAGAAATGTATCTATCATAAATTTAACATCAAGGAAATTTTATTACTCAAAAACTAACTAAGAAGAATGAACCAAATTGTAGTGATTTTGAAAAGAATGATTATTATTTTGGCATATATAAACGGTTGTTTGTCTAATTTCTATTCTCTTCCCTGCTCACAGACTAGGAGATGCTTTCTGGCTTCTTCCAAGCTCCTTGCAGTCATGACCTACAAGGGAGGCCACTCACTAACTAGTGAGAAGCAGATCCGCTTTGGTTAATGTCAGGCGTACTTCGCTATAAGGAGGGTAAGCTTTGCGAAGTCCACCAAACGGTCTCCAGAAGAAAAGGGGAAAAATGTCCTTCTTTTTCCTATAAATGGCACTGTGTGTAGATTTGATGATGGGAACTGCCACCGCACCAGGCTTCCAGCATGACGTGAAGGCTCTTCTAACTCAGCAAAAGGAGGGAGATAAAGAGAGTCTAACTCCTGACGATGTTCACTGAATCGCTGCTGTAATCTGTCCCATTTCTAGACACCTGGTGTGTGATGAGTGCGTTTCCTAATTGTTTATGCCAACTTCCTTTGAGCTTCCTGATTTTTACAGGACATTACTCTCCAATACAGAGGTCCTAATGAGTTTAATAAGAGAATGGGAGGCACTACTCTGGCCTATCTGGTGTCCTCTTTTTCTACCCTCCTAAAAACACATTTTGTTTAAGGTGCCCCTATTATAGATAAATAATCATTTATAGACAACGGAAAAACTTAAGGGAAATAAGCTGTCCCTGCACTGTGTCCTGGGCTTTTTCTCCTGCTTTCTTCCCGATGAGTGGACTAAATGAGCAGGGGCAGCAGAGTCAGCATTTTCTGCTCGCAGAGCAGTACACCAGAAGAAACCCGAGTTCTTCACACTTTGACCAACTATACACTTCCTAAAGATCTCCCTGTAGGTTTCTTCACTAAACGAGGAAGAGAAATTTCCATTTAGAGGCACCCTTATTGGTGAGTTTCACTGATACAGTAAATCAACACCAATAAAAGTATTAAGCCAGTTACTTAGTATTAAATAACTCCCAAAATAAAGATTACTTGGAGAATAATGTGAGGATAAAAAATGTGGGCTCTAGGAATAGACTTCTTGGGTTTGAAAGCTGGCTCTGCCTTCTGCAAGCAGTAGGAGTTTAGATAAGCTACTTAATTTCTCAAAGTCTCAATTTCCCAAATGGAAAAATTAAGATAATAATAAAACTAAATCCCCTCCAAAGAGTTATTAAGAGAATTTAATGAGCCAAGCCACATGGGAAAAAATTGAGCCCGGAATTGAACACATTACTTCATCCATGAAAAACTAAATATATCATGCCCATTTGGGCATGCTGACCACAAAAATAGATAAAAGTCCCCGCCCTTTCAGACCGAGGACTCCATAGAGAGGGAAAAGATAGCAAACGGCATGAGGAATGAAAGTGCAGTTTTTATTACATAGAGATTAAAGCTACTGAAAATGAATATCGTGAAAGAGAAATAGAGAGTGGTTAAGGGGTAGGGTGTTGTAATTTAAATAGTAAGTAAAAAAAAAAGTGACTTTTACTACCTAATGGATATAAAGGAATGAAACATAGGAGTCCCAAGAATAAGACAATTTTAGGCAAAGGGAAAAGCCAGTTGAAAAACCTGAGCAAGACCAGTACTTATTCTAAAAGTGATCTATAGATTCCATGCAATCTCCACCAAAATTTAATGACAGTTCTTGCAAAAAGATTTAAAAAAAAACATCTAAAACTCATATAGAAATACCGAAAACCCTGAGCAGTCCAGGCAAACCGAGCAGAGTGATAGGGCACAATACCTACTCTCAGCTTACACTAGAGAGTCACAGTGATTAGTGAGGTTCATCATGAGAACCCACATGGAGAAGAATGAAACAAGATCTGTTTCTCTAAGCCTACCTACACAGAAATCAGATCAAAACAAACCAGTGGCTGAATATAAGATATGAAACAACTAGAAGAAAATATGAGTAGAACACATCAAGATGTAAGCATAGGCAGGGACTTCTGGAAACCTACTTCAAAACTGACAAATTGAATTACATGAAATTTTAAAACTTCTGTACACTAAAGAAAATAAACACCAAAGTAAAAAGGTTGCTTATAGAATGGGGGAAAACCTTAGCTAGATGCATATCTAATGGGAGATGACTACTGAAAGCATGTGAAGAACTGAAAATTAAATATATAAAAAAGTCAAATACCACAATTGACAAATAGTGAATGAACTAAGTAGAAACTTTTCAAATGAAGAAAGTATATTAAAACAAAAAATTGTAGGAAACAAGTCCAGTATATTTAAACACCAGCAAAATGGAAACCAAAACCACATTGTGATTGTTATTTTATGCCAATAAGAATGGCTGTTACATTTATTCAGTTCAGTAAGAATTCCTTGATTGCATTTATTCTCAGATAAGTTTCGAAGCTATTGTGAACAGGATATTTACCCTGATATTTTTTTCTCAGCAAGGTTGTAATTAATAAAAGTTACTATTTTTTACCTTGATTTAATATACAACTACATGATTGAAATTGCTTAACAAGCCTCGGTGAAGTCTTTAGGATCTCTTAAGTACAAGATCAGACCATTTACAAACAGAAATAATGTGACTCTTCCTTTCATGTTTGATTCATTTTATTCCTTTCTTTTAAATAATAAACTAAGGCATTGATCATCATACAGGTAAGAGGAAAAAGTTCCAGATTTGTTTCAGATTTTGGAAGAAAACTTTTGTTTTTTTCCCCCATTTGGTTAGTAGATTTTGTATCTAGTTTTTATATGTTGAGATATGTTTCTTATCTCTAGTTTTTCTAGGTGTTTTAATATAAGAGTGGTTAAATTTTGTCAAAGGCATTTTTGTACTAATTGAAATAATCACATTTCCATTCTTAACTCTATTTATATGTTATAATTTTGGATTTATGTTATTGATTTATATATGTTAAACCAACCTTGCCTGACTACAATTAAACCAACTTGAACAGAATATAAAATATTCTTAGTGTGTTGTTAAATTTGGTTGCAAGAATTTAATTACTTTTTAAATTTTTTTACAAATTCACATGTATATACATCTTCTATTCCCATCTCATTTCTTCACACTCCTGTTAGCTTCTTATATCCACAATAAAATTCTACAACATCCTGCTAAATTTCCTATGTCACAGCACTGTTTTCCCTCAGTAAGGTCATCCATCTTCCATTTTTATTGCAATTTCAGGACCACCAGATGGTATTTGATATGTTGAAATTTACTAAGTGCACTCAGAGTTCTTAAATGACAATTACACAACCCATGGAATTTCTCTTCTTGATTATTAGGCTTTAGGGTTTACCAAAATAAAAAACAAACAACAACAAAAACTTTAAATATCCTAGAAGTCACTTGGGAGGCACTTGTGCTATTATCAAAGCGGAATTCTGTGTGTATATTCTTGGTAATTCTGCTAATGTCTCTTATGCTTTAAGTGATCTACAAACTCAGATTTCAGTCATGTTATATATCACCATTCCTTGGACAACCAGCTTTGGAGTCTTATCTCTGGATTGTTAGATCCATAATAGGACAATGGGAAATATGCTCAAAATACAATAAATATATTCATTCAACTTTAAAGTTTTAATTAATTAATTAAAATACTTTTACAAAACTTGTTACATTAAGTAATTAATTTTAATATAAATGGGGTTATCAATAACCTGGTCAGAAAAATGCCCCTCAAGAAGTTGTCTGCCCAAGAAACTTTAAGAAACAGTATACAGCAACTTAATATATACTTTATCACAATTGCCTCTTTGGCCATGGTCCTTTTAATACAGCTCTTTGGAAGTTGTATTAGAATGGCTCCTTATCAGAATGAACAATTCCTACCTCAGTGCTTATATTTCAACTGGAATAAGACATTAAGGTGATTTCTTCCATGAAGGAAGCAGTGAGACTTCTTTATTGAGCCTCATCTAGGGATCCATATTGCTCAGGATGACGGCATTAATATTGGCTTTTAGCTCTCTCTTCCATTAGTATGGCCAGATATTCTCCCAGGGTTGGGATTAGGAAGGATCCACTTATTTTCTAACAGACTCCAAGTGTTTGAAGTAGCTTATTGACAATTAGTTTTGAGTCAAAACTTCTATAACTGTAGGCTGGAGAAATGACTCATCAGTTAAGAGTCTTTGTTGCTCATATAGAGGACCAAGACTCAGTCCTACCAGCCATATGGCATCTTGCAACCAAATGCAACTCTGATTCCAGGAAATCTGACACTCTTTCCCATCTTCTATTGACCCTGAGCATACATACTTACAGTTACATACAAGCAAAACATAAAATAAATAAATAAAACCTAAACAAATCCTTTTTATTACATTTCAGGATTGGATCTATGTGTCCGTAACCTGTTACATTTGTAGGCAAATTTAGTACAGTGGTGATTCAAGGCAAAACTATCTCCTGGGCTGAATTGTGGCGTCCCAAAATTTGTATATTTAAGCCAACTCCTCAGACTGACCATATGTAGAAAAGGGACATTTAGGAGATGTTTTAAAATTAAATGAGACAAGAGACTAGAGTCATAATCCAGTAAGAGCTGTGACCTTAACAGGAGGAAGAGAAGAGGAAGAAGATAAAGGGGAGCGAAAGAAGGAGAGAGAAAAAGGTAGTTTGCCCCTATTTTTTTCTAGTTCTCCAACAGCCCTAAGAAGACCTCCACCTTACTTCTGATTTAGGCAGAGAAGTAGCATTCATCATCATCGACTGACTTTTTTTATTAATTTATTTATTTTTATATCAATCACAGGTTAGGTACTTTGAATCCCAGGCGTAGCCTCCTCCCTCATTCCCTCCCACCCTCCCACTCCCTCCCTCACTCCCACCTCCCCGCCCCTTCCAAGTCCACCAACAGGGGAGGACCTTCCCTTCCATCCAAATCCAGCTCATCTTGTCTCCTCAGGACTGGCTGCAATGCCCTCCCCTGGGATCTAGCCAGTCTGTCACTCCCCGGCTTGTATGGGGGAGGGTCAAAGAGTCAGCCATCAAGATCATGACTGAAACAGTCCCCGTTTCCCTCGACTGACATTTTTTAAGGATTTATTTATTATGCATACAATGTTCTGTCTGCATGTACACCTGTGTGCCAGAAGAGGGCACCATATCTAGATGGTTATGAGCCACCATGTGGTTGCTGGGAATTGAACTCGGGACCTCTGAGCCATCTCTCCAACCCGACTGACTCTATTTTACCTGAGGACCATTCACCTGGATTGGCTGTTCTGCACTAATTGAGTGATAAGGATCTACAAAAATTTCTACCTTCAACTGGAAAAAGGAACCTTACTTATGATCCAACATCAGGAGAGCACAGAGATGGGGGAAAGTTTGCAAACATATCATGAAAATGTGCATTTACCTAGCTTTATCCCTTATTAAGGAACTCTCTCCAGAGACCATTACGGCCAAACAAAATTCAAATGTGTGAAACCTTGACTATGGTTCAAATTGAATACATCGCTACACTTACCAGAATTTGATCAAGGGAACTCCATCCTGATAACTTCATCAGTTCCTAATGTCTTCCCCAAGGCCTCTTGTCTAAACTCTATAACCAGATTAAGCTGCCCCAGCCCTCACTTACTACCTTGAAATGGATATTAAATTTTCACACATGAAGTCTTGGGGCACACTCAAACCTTAGCCAAACCATAACAACTTACAAGATTTTTATTTTTTGTCATTGTTGTAATTGTCTTTATTAAAATGTATTTTTATTATCCCCATTTTCTAGAGATTTGGCAAGTAGAGAGCTTGGAAAGGAGTGAGAGAGTAGGTAAAAGACTCAAGTTCATACAGCTAGTAAACAGAGAAACTGGTTTATTATCTAGGCCATCTTATTCATCCATTCCAGACTGTTACTACAGCTGCTGTTTGAAAACACAAATGTATCCCAAGGGTGTTTGCCTCATGTTACTTCACACGTTGCTCATCCCAAGGCAAGAAACCTGTTCTAGTGGGGGTAAAGGAACAGGATAAAGCACTCTGGTGTAAACGATTGCATCCCTCCAAAATTCATATACTGACTCTGCACGCCAGTGTGATGGGCATAGAAAGTTGAAGTTTCTTGGAAGTGATTCAACTCTGGAAATAGAACCCTCGTGAATGGGGTTGGTGCTCTTAATAAAAGGGGCCTGAAAAAATATGTCTCCCACCTCTGACTACTAATCTTAAAACAAATGTTGAAGTTAAAACATTCATAAAAAAACATTCATAAATTTATCATGAAAGGGTGGTCTTTATTTAAGTTTTATACTTTAAGGCAGAGTGTCAGTTGTGGTGATGTAGCCACAACCTCACTTTTTGTACAATGAAAGAGGTTCTTTCATTATGTGAAGGCACTACATGGGGGACTCTTGGTGTTAGAGAAGTTGAAGGTTAAAAGGTATTTGGGGGATTAAATGCATTTGTGGCGATTGAATTCTGCAGATTTTTCCTTTTCTTGCAAACAAAATCGTTAAGTAGGAGGTGGCTGTGCACATCTATAGGGTCAGCACTCAGGAAATAGAGGCCAACCTGAGCTACATATTTAATTCAAGGCTATCCTAGGCAACACACTGAAAATTTAATTCAAAAAACATAGAATAATTGTGACAAAATCCTGCAGGAAAAAAATTCTTACTCCAATGTAACTCTAGGATAATATAGATTCTGACATAATAAATGTTTTGGAATATGAAGATTTTCTGTGCCTAAATTACATACTTTCTACATCTCAATCATTTCTTATTTGTTGAAAACCCTTAAATTAAGATCGTGCATTTTGTGGGTGAGTTAGAGACAAGAAAGTAATATTGCAACACTGGGAAAAGGGACAAGTGTGTGTGTATGTGTGTATGTGTGTGTGTGTGTGTGTGTGTGTGTGTATGTGTCTGTGTGTGTGTGTGTTTGTGTGTGTGTGTGTGCGTGTCTGTGTGTGTGTTGGTTCATGTACAAATGTCTGTGAGGGAGGAACAATAAAACAACCTCTGGGGCCCTTCCTCAGAAACTACCCACCATGTGTTTTGGAACCAAGTCTCTCATTGACTTGAGGATTTCCAAGTAGACTAGGCTAGCTGCCCAAGGAGTCCTAGGAATCTGGCTCTCTCTTTCTCCTTTGTGCTAGCATTACAAATGCACACCAAGTCTGGGAAATCAAACTCAGGTCCCCAAACTTTCAAGGCAAAGATTTTGCTCACTGAGGTGTTTCCCTTTGGCCTTTTACATTATTTTTAAGGCAGATTCTTATGTAATCCAGCCTGGCCTCAAATTTACTATATATCCCAGGCTGAAGTCCTGATGTTCCTGTCTCCTGAGTGCTGACATTCAGGTTTGAGCACAAGAGGCTTTCTCTCGTTCTACTTCTAAACACTGAGAAATGTGGATAACCTTGAAGTACAACACAGTATTGCACAATAAAGGCATTTGAAGACTCAAAAACAAAACAAAACAAAACGCCCACAGGAGGTCGGGAATGTAAATAAGGAGGCTTATAGCTGAGTTTGAAGTAGCCAAGCTAACTGGTTAAGAGGAAAGATAGTGCTCTGAGTAAAACAACAGAGCTGGTCACAGCTGCTCCCGGAGCAGCCCAACCACCACCATTACCGGAAGAAAATACAAGTTGCTGCTGTCCTTCAATTTAGTACACTTGACATGTAGTTATATCCTTAGACATAGCCCTGCATCTAACCCATCTAGTTATAACAGACTGAAGAGTGGTAAAGATAACCCCTATAAACGCTTTTTCTATTCCTGGAAGGACACACCAGCAAGGAGACTGCCCCAGACTGTCTCACACAGAATGGGGAGGAAATGGTAGAGCAAGAGTTATGCCAACAGATGTTAGCGACAGGCTTTGCAGTAGTCACTGGCTCAGTGCACTCTCCATGCTGGAGGGTGTACTTACTGCTCTCACTTTCTGATCAGCTAAAAATAAGCCTTGACTATGTGCCCTGTGTGAGTTCACCTTCAGAAGCATGAGAACTAAGGTTTTTGCTGCTGATGGGATCAGAGAGAATTCAGAAGGAGGCATCTCCCTATCCATCATCCCACCATGTGAGGACACAGGATGAAGAAGCCGCCAGTGAACCAGGAGGAAGACTTTTACCAAAAGACAACGTTGCCTTGATCTTGGACTTCCCAACCTTAAAAAAGTGTGTGGAAGAAATGCGTGTCTTTGGTATTTTGTAATAGTTACCTGAATAGTTTAAGACAGAAATGGTTGGAAAAGAACACATGAGAGAGAGGAAGATGTAGTAAGAGACTTATGTATTTTCAGTTATTTTTTTTTTCTGAGGCAAAGCAGTGTTTTCAGAGAACAGAGATTTCTCTCTTGCAGATTGGAATTCTCTTCATGTTAATAAATGGGCCAAGGAAGCAGCTGGATGCCCCCTTATCACTGCCTTGGGAGCTATTTATGCTAATCCTTTCCCTTGTAGCCTGGCTGGACAGGGATGAAAATCCCCACCACCAGGTATTAAAAGAGACAGAGGAAGCACACAAACCAATTTACAAGGTTTCGCTTGACCAGTCTTCCTCATTTGAGTCCTATTAACTCTGATAATGTATCCTCACTATTAATCAGCTCGGGAGAAAGCAAGGTAACATCCGTGTGTGAATGCGGGTGGGCTGTCAGCCTTTGATGATGCTAAGGTTACCAGCTTCCCAGCTGGGAACTCAGAAACAGCAAAAAGAACATAGAAATCACCCTCTTAGGTCTCAGGAAGTAGTGAGTGAGGCAGCAGATACTGCCAAGGAAAACACCGGGGAGGGTAGTGTCACAGAACGTCTGCTACTCTAAATTTAAAGCAGGGAATACTGTACACCCTACATAAGGGTTGTGAAGATCTGTGAGGTGTGGTGGAACAGTCAGCATTCAGTGCCTGTCAAACAGAAAGTGCTTAATAACAAGAATATGACAGCATTTTCCCACTCTCAGCATCCTAATGGCCACATGTGGTTTCAAGAGGAAGCACAGCATTTGAGAAGCCTCTCAATCTCTTTTCCTGATCTTTAACCTTAAACTCACTCCAAAATTCTTCTCTCTTGTGTCCTTTTCACTGAGGGTTCCCTCCCATTAAGACACGAGATGCCAGGCCCATGTGTGATAACCAAAGACAGTAGTCTGTCCACTCATAGGTTTAAACATATTTTTCCTTGATCCTTATACTCTTCGATATCACCTCCCATCCCTCTATCTCTTGACCTTCTCCCAGCTTGCCATCAGTCCAACATAATAAAAGACAGTTCCCTGCTTATGTTAAAACAGATATCTCTGCCTCCTCCTCTCAGGAGAACAGATGTTTGCTCAGGGCTTCTCACTTATCATCCCAGGGATGAGCCAAGAGCATTTGAAATTGAAAAGCTTGTTTTCTCCGAATTAGGGCTGTCTCATTGGTCATCAGTCAGAAAAGAAGCAAGAGAGTCAGAGAAAAAAAACTCTAATGTGCAAACAGGACGGAAGAGCGAGAAAGGAACAGACAAGTTTTATTGAAGAGAAACTATTGTTAATAAGTCCGCTCAATCCATGAACTTCACAAAACACAGAGAGGCCCAGTAAATATTACATGGTAGATAAGGAACTTTGGCTAGAGACAATCTGACTAGATCTTTATGATTGTATATGAATCTACATTTAAATGGCTATTTAAATGTACATACAAAAAGTTTGCTGAAAAAAAATAGTGGCAATGAGCTAAGGGGAAGCGGCTCTAAGAATGCACGGTAAGAGATGAGCTCCTCATACTGAGATGATTCATAGATAACCTGAGGAATCCAGCCTAAGGACCGCCCCAGACATAAGGTGGAAAGCTGCTGATTTCAGTAGAAGAGTTCAGAAGATTCAACATTTGGAAGATAAGTCTTAATTCTATGGTAAACAAAGCATTTTGTAGTCTCTGTCAGTATCTATCCAGGGATAGGTCATTTGAGAAAAGCACAGAAGAAAAGAAGGCAGAGTATCTAATACTATAAATACCGATATTTAAGAGGTAGTTGAGGAGCAAGCAGTAAAAGATGCAAGGAGTTTTCAATAGAAAGAACTAAAGCACCTTTAGTATCCATTATCTCTGACCTGCAAATCACTGAGTCTTTCAACTTAATATTGTGCTTTCTATGGGACCATCATTGTGCCAAGTTGTGGTGTGGTAATGAATAAAATGATCCAGAACTGACCTTCATGGATCTTTCTGTCTGGGAAACAGTCTGTTCAGATTCAAATGAGTCACTGGGCATTCACTAGAAGGCATTTGAAAGAACAAGTGGATAAAAAGGAAACTATAGAAGTCTGAGGGAAAATTAAGACAATGGAAATAAAGTCAGTCAGAAATAGAGGGGCATGAGGTTGGTGATCTGGGAGGGTTTCAAGCATTTGAAGGCAGTGGAGAACTTCTTGACTTGAGATTCAGGATCCATCAGGACTTAGGCTTCTCCAAACGTAAACAGTAGCATGACTCATGTCTACATGGACTATGGTGAAAGCAGCTGTCTTTCATGTCTTCTGAGACCATCAGCAGAGGGACTTTCCCCTCAGGTCCCCTACAGCATATGCTCTCATCTGCATCATGAGAATATCTGTATTAGCCTAAGTACATACAGCAGGCCCTTTAATTAATGTTCAATATGCCTCACACATTAGCAAATACCACCATGCCCCCATGGAACTCTGAGACATCTGGTAGACTTGTGTCTCCCTCAAGATCTTGTTTGTCTCTCTTATAATAAAAATGGTACAAGTTATACACTCTTTGCCAAAGACATAATCATTCCCATATCCCAATACCCTTCAGATGTCCGCTTCTTACTTGTTCACTGGTATAGCTCTTTAGACTTCAAAGGTATTGCCTCAGCCTATGGTCTCCATTTATTTCAAAAACTAACTTAGGATTATACTCAGGGGAATCAAAATATAAGTGCCAATATGTTTAATACTTGTAGCCAAAACTAAACGAACAATTGTCACTGCTTCCTGTAGTTGATTGTCTATAGCTTTGCTTGTGATTCTAATCAACCCATTTTCCACACTAATCAAACTTTTACACTCTTGTTCATGTGTTTCTCAGGTGGTAGATGGGCAGTAGCTTGACCTTCTATTACATCTGCATTGCTGTTTTCTCAGCTGAGTGAAATACCCATGGAAGTTTGTTAGGATTCCAATTTGCCAAGATTAACAAGTTAATTTTGTGATTTCAGGAAAAAAGAAAAGCTAAAAATCAGCAATATTTCCTCCCCTCTGTGTGTGTGTGTGTGTGTGTGTGTGTGTGTGTGTGTGTGTGTGTGTGTACCTGAACTCTGGGCCTCATATAAGATAGCATACATTCTATTGCTAAGACATATTCTAAACATCTTTCTTTGTTCCCACTTTTTATTTTGAGACAGGACTCACAAAACACCCATGCTAACCTTGAACTTATCATCCTTTTGCCTCAAATACCGAAGTGTAAAGGATTATAGTTTTGTGCCATGGAGGACCACTGCGGTGATTTTTTTTCCCATGGGAGATAGTTTATTTGATATATTTTAGCAGAAAGATAAGATGTCTAAGAATGTTTATAATTTTCCCTGAGAATGTAAGGGCCTACAGTTACTTTTATAAACTCAATGTACTTAGAGAGATCCAAACAATTAGTCAGATGCAGGTGGTCACATCTTAGTTTTCTCAAGGCAATATCAGCTTACATTTGTTGCTCACATTCGTGGTTTTCCAGAGACAACATTCCTGTCACCTTCAAATGTGCTTCACTCAGGCAGGAAAATAATGTGTTGTATTGAGTTAGACAATGAACTCATTAAAAAAAAAAATCCAACCAGTTAATTGATGGAGTTTTCCCCAGTGTTTCAGAAGTGTTAAAGCCATGTAACAGTTCTCCAAAACATAGGTCCGTGAAAGTCAGCACCTCTGAGAGGGAATGTGGAATCTTCCATGACAGGCGTATACCCAGGAGCAGACAAACAAAAGGTGAGACAAGTATTTAGAGCCTTGGCTTCACATTGACAAAATAAACCAAAGTTATAACGATTTTATGTGACTTTAAAGAATCCACCACGGTGTAATGAAGAAAACTATAGCATTCTTCTAATTATTGCTATTGATTTAACATTGCTTAGAAAAAGCCTCCAGATTACTAGCGGCACCAAATCAAATCCTCTAAGTGATAAGAAACCAAACCACATGTATGACTTTGACTACTTCCCAGGTTCTGATCACCTCATGTCCCACCCTAACACTAAAGATACTACCCCATACTAAACAGATAGCCTATCTATCCAAGTGGGAGCTAGAGCAGAACTGAGTCCTAGGACTTGTTAGAAATCTCATGGCTGGTTTGACTGGGCATTTTGTAGATTTGAATCTTTCTGCTTTATTTCCCTCCTTCCAAACATTACAAATCTGTGCAAATGACTCACTCCCTCAGACACCACCCAATGATTTCTGCTGCTGAATCTAGAAACCCTGAAAATTCTCATCACCACTTTTTTCACAATACCATTTGTCAGTAGCTTTTCAAGCAATTTCTTTCACCAAACCGAAATCACTTAAATATATGTGTGAATTTTCACAAGCAGCTATATCTTATACTTCATGAATGTCCAAGCACACACGCTACACTCACCATTAATTTCATGATGCTTATTATTTATTAATGAGCTCAGTTTTTCCAAATTATGTCCCTTAATACATGTATGAAGTTCTCTTTCCTTTCATTCAACCTCCCACAGAGTTCTGCTGATAATCAGTCACCTCACCGTGATATGATCACAACATTATTTTCCTGTTACAGGATTCAAACGTATATTACTCATCTTGAACTCAATACGGTGATAGAACAACACTTGAACTGCCTAAAAAATGTGTAAGTAAAAATGCAATCTCTTACTTGTGTGACATGCACCTGTGTGTCACTGAGAGGAAGCAGAACCAAGGGTTAAGAGTTAGGAGAATACACCTAAACAATGTATTCAGTATTTCAGCAAACAATTTTTGAGGGCCTTCTACGTAGCGAACACTATGTTGGACCTGTGGATCTTGCAAAAATTATCCCACATCCCACAGTCAAGCCTCTTGAGACTACGTTATATGTGGGAATAAATAGAATCACCCAACCTTGGAATGGACTTAACTACAGGGCAAGAAACAGCTGTTCAATATGTTGACATGCATAAGAGCTGAATCACCACCTCTCAGGCATCCTGTTGGAAAGATTCCTGTATCAGGTGGGTATTTAGTTATTCTCCGTTTTTCAGCAGGGATTCTCAGCATGGGTTTTTTCTTGTTCCCGAGCCATGTGTTTGATGAGTAACAAGGTATTTTTGGATCTTCCCTAATCATTAACTCAGCATTTTCCCCAGTAGCTCTCTGTCCTTGAAGACCTGGCTAAAAAGAGGAAGTAAAATAGATATTAGGAAAACAGAAACACAAAAGTGATCTCCGTTGTTCCTGTGGACTGTGGGATGAGATGCTGAGGGAAGGCAATGTAGGCAGAAACAAAAAGGTCTCGTTTTCTTCTCTTAACCTGGGACAATAAAAAAAAAAGAGTGGTAAAATTAGCAAATAGTTGTAGAAGATTCTCACCACTGAACAGATAGTGGGAGAATTTCCCAGATTAGCAAGAAGGAGTCTCTTGGCCTCTAAGAAAAGTCTGAAACCGTATCAAATATGCTGCAAAATGTACTGGACCAGAGGCAGTTGCTATGCTGGGTACAGGCGATGGCGGCACCACTACTGAATCCCCAGCCAGTACCTAACATTCAGGTGATACAGAAATGCCCAAGGGTCTCACCGAGGAGACATATGAACACTGAAAAGGTAGTGAAAGTTTAGTCTTTGGGCTCACACAAAGATTCCACAGTAAACAGATTCCATTTAGCATATACCAACATAAACTGTCAAAACATCAGATGACATCACTGGGGGACCAAAACAACCACCACCTCCCCCCCCAAAAAAAAATCCAGGCGAAAACATGGAACACTTGCTTGTCCCCACTCCCCTATTAGTAGAGAGCAACATGAACCTTCCAATTTCCAGACACTAACACGGAGACACACCCTTTCCAAATAAGGAAGTGAAAATTTTTTTATAAGAGTCACCATGTAGGCAACATAATCACAACACCAATAAGGACTGTTTAACCTAAAAGAAAAGGAAAAACCATACTGGACTGATGAATTTCAGATTTCCTCACAGCTATATAGTGATAATAAAGACTTCCACCCTTGAGTCCACACAAAATAAATATATTGTGCCACCCAGTGCAATGGTATTCATAAGAAAGATTTGATTCAGGGCCAGAGAAGTGGCTCAGTGGGTAAAAGCGTTTGCCTCAAGCTTGATGATCTCAGTTTGACTTTTAGGAATCACTGTAAGAAATGGAGAGTTTCTGATGCTGGCTGAGTAAGGCACTGATCAATAGGAATATAGAAAAATATCATTAGGAGTCATTTTATTTTTTTTAAATCTTAAAACAGTTTTATTTTGTCTCTGGGCTATATAGTGTCTGGTTCTTGGTCATTCAAGTAGTACCAGGTACAGGTTTCTTCTCATGGAGTGGTCCTTAACTCGAATCAGACATTCGCTGGTCACTCCCATTAGGTTTGTCTCACCATCTCACTAGCTCATTTTACAAGTGGGACAAATTGTAGACAAAAGCTTTTGTGGCAGGGTTGGTGTTTACAGGTCTCTTTTTGTAGCCTACAGAATACCTTCCTGTACCAAAGACATAAGAATGAAGAGGTGAAGGTTCTGTGTAGGTACCAGCTCACCATCTCCATGTTCAATGAGGAATAGTGCTTCCTCAAGATCCACTCTAAATCAACTGAACAAAGGTCATATGAACTCACAGAGACAGAAGCAGCAAGTACAGGCTGACACAGGTGTGGACTCGGTCCTCTGCATATGTGTAATAGCCCTCAGTTTAGTATCTTTATGGGACTCCTGAATGTGTGATCAAGTGGATCTCTGATACTTATACTTTCTTTGGGGCTCTTTTTTCTTCTGTTCGTTGCCTTGTCCAATGTTAATATGATAGTTTCTGTTTTATCATCTTATATTTTATTTTGTTAAAAAATAATAAAACATCTTTTATTACAAAAAAAAGAATACTCAACTCCCTCACGTTGTACACTGACCTCTATTGCTTGATGTATTCCACATTAATGCCTGAGTAAACATGTGTGCATGCTCACACACACACAAATTAAAAATGTGATTTTTAAAACTTTTAAAATATTTTATGCATTTTGGAAAAATCAAGACTATTAAATGTCCTGTTAAACCAATGTAATTGCATGTATATTCCTAATTCGGGTATAACTTTGTGAGGCTATATTCACATATCTGAGCCTACCTACTTCATAACTCACCCAGAAAAGCTAATTGGAAAAAGAAGAGAATGGGGCTTTTTTTAAGCAGGGATATCAAAAGATCCCAAGTATGTTCACACGTTTTATTTCTATTCTCCACAATGATTACATTTTCAAATGGAGTTATTAGCCTGTTTTAATGTTGTGCTTTAGTCTCCATCATGTTCTTGAGTTTTAATGAGTTTCCTCCATACTCTCCATTGTTATTAATTTATATTCTGAAGAAGTTGGTTGCCCTTCTATTGCTTGTACTCATCGAACCCTAGAACCTATTTTACATGAAACATGAATTCCATCAGCACAGTTGCTGGAAGAAAGCATGTCTCTTTCTTCCATGCAGAATTTCCTTCCCCATTCTGGGCAATCTCAATTCTTTTCAAACCTAATTTCAGGCTTCTTTCTGTTTTACAAGATATTTGTAGTTTTCTGTAGAAACTGTAGAATATACACGTCTTCATTTTTAAATGTTTGATTTGTATTTCTGGAATGTCATATAGGTTTATTAATAATAAATCAATATTACTCAACGTATCTAGTAGATGTTTAGATTTGTCTAGTGGGATATATTGAGACCAGCCACCAAATTCCAATATTTAAAATAGATAAAGTCATGTAATATACTATTACCAATATGCACCATGCTTAACTACCATTTTCATTTCCCAAAGAAAATGAAAAATAGAAAACTTAGTTAGCCACACTCTCTCAATGTATCCGTTTGTGTCCTGACTAAATAAGATGGACACACAGCTGTTAGTAAGCAAATATGTCAAATCCATAAGGGGTGGAAGGAAGGACAAACTGTCACAGCCTTCATCAAGAGCCCTGGAGCTCAGCCAGAAGGGAAACTGAAGCTCTGAAACAGCTGCACCTCTTGAATTTACACCCCTGAGATTTCCAATTCCTTTGAATTTTATCAGCATTTTCCAGCAAAGTTAAGAGAAAGAAACACAATGGTCAGAATGAGCTACGAAAATTCCACTGAGTCCCTCTTTCTTTGTACCAGCATGAAACTGCTAACACATGTCCATTTGATTCCCACTAGGAGGGGATGGTATTTTTACTACAAAGGGTTAAACTGCTAAGTAAGGCAGAAGGTTTGACAGCCACTTTGAGTCCAGCCAGCACACAGCTAATCAATCCTGGCTATGTTCCTTTTCTTTCACAGGATACCAAACAGCTATTAAGTCTCTGAAAAGCTGTATCAAACACCAAGCAAAACTCTGAGAGATGGCAACATTAAAAGGGGACCTGGGAGGCAGCTAGTCAATGCCTGGAGCCCCTAGTCTTAGTAAGAAGAGTTGCTTCTTTTCATCATCACTCAGATCCTAAGTTGTTTAAGTCCCATGAAAGGTGTTGGGAGACATTCCACTTCTAAAGTATGGACAAGTCTGGCATACGAAAGCATGAGAATTCCATCAGATTGCTTACTCTCCAGCCAAACTCTTCAAGGGGAGTTTCACAAAACACACTTGAAGACCTAATACATGATTATTCACCAAGACCTAAAGCAGAGTCTAAAGGTATCCAGGTTAAAAAGTGGAAAATGCAACCTCAGAAACAATCTTTTCCATTTTTTCTTTTGTTTTTCTCAATTTATCATGGAAGGACCAACAAAACCTTATTTCTGATTGTTGGACTACAGAAACTTTCACACAATATACTAGTTTTCTATTATCAGACAAAAGAAAGAAAGAGAACGGAAAGAAAGAAAGAAAGAAAGAAAGAAAGAAAGAAAGAAAGAAAGAAAGAGATACATCTAATTTGTACAAAAGGCTATAAATATTATTGCTTAATCTGAGGATGTTTGACTTATTCATTAATACCACTGCTAGCTAGGTTAGAACAATTCTGTTCCATAGGATTCATGGAGACAAAATAAAAATTGAAACAATTGGTTTAAAAAAGAGTTAAAGGTTTTAATAATTTCATGCTATCCTCTATCATGGGGGATTTAAACAGTATGTATACTTAACACTGATAGAAGACACATGGCATTCAACAAAATTTTATAGCAATATAAGTTGCTAAGTCTCTTCTACTAATTTCACTCTCTACCAGTTCAAAGGTACGATCATTTCTATACCCATCATGAAGGGTATAACTTGAGAAAAATCCTACTGATTCTTCATCTTCAAAAGTTGCTTTCATAATTAGAATTATTCTCTAGTATCTGAATAGATTATTAAAAAGTTTCCTTTCACTTCCAAACATCTTCAATCTATATCTCAAATAAGAAGGAGAATAGTTTTTTTTTTCACTACTAGCATTTTAATTCAATTCCCTAATGTGGGGGGAAAGAAGAAAACATACATTACTAGCCAAATCAATAGAAAAACTGAGGAAGAAATTGAAGAAAGGGATCAGACGCAAATGCTTCTGTCTGGTGTATTAGACCTTTGTATACTAATGTCAAGCTTCTTTGGAGCAGAACTCAACACAAATTCTTATTATATTCATTTAGAATTTTCTCAACAAAATCAAAATGAAAGTAACTTCTTCTTTCCTCTATGAACAAATAAATGAGCAGTAGGAAACATAACTTTTACTACCGTAAATTGTTCAACGGATAATAGGTAAGGTAAGTTATGCATATGTGCCCCAGTTTACCACTTAGCAGTAATAAAGAATGACAAATTACCTTTATAAAGCAGACAGTTCATGTTTAAGGAGGAAGATGTTGCCAATATCAAGAAAAGAGAGCATGATAAAAAGGGAAAGATATAGACATCTGCAGAAAGCTCCTCCTAAGTCTTTGCAAAGCCTTGGGTATGTGGGGAGGACAATCAATAGAATAAAGTAGGATGGTCTTCAGAGTTCAGAGAGACATGGATAGCTTGCATTCCCACCAGAAAAAGATAAAAAAAAATTATATATGGATTAGTGGGTGAATCTAATCAATAATTACTAGGCAAGCAACAAAACAAGGACCTGTGGACCATGATGAGGAAAACAAGTACAGATATAGTTTGTGAATTAGTAAACAAACACAGTCAAGTGATTATTACAACTAGACCCCAGATGATGATAGAAGTTGAGCAAAGTTTAAGAATCCCAAGAACATGCTAAAATCTGTACACCTAAAGTAGCTAAGCAAGAAGGAGGACCCTGGGTAAGGTGCTCAATCCTCATCCAGAGAGGCAAATGGGATAGACATCAGAAGAAGGTGAAAACAAGGAACAGGACAGGAGCCTACCACAGAGGGCCTTTGAAAGACTCTAACCAGCAGGGTATTAAAGCAGATGCTGAGAATCATAGCCAAACTTTGGGCAGAGTGCAGGGAATCTTATGAAAGAAGGAAGAGATAAAAAGACCTGGGTCTGGAGCTCCACAAGGAGAGCAACAGAACCAAAATATCTTGGCCTAGGGGTATTTTCTGAGATGGTTATTCCAACCAAGAACCATGCATGGAGATAACTTAGAACCCCTGCACAGATGTAGCCTGTGGTAGCTCAGTCTCCAAATGGACCCTCTATTGAGGGGAACATGGCTTTCACTGACATGAACTCAGTAGCTGGTTCTTTGATCACCTCCCCCTGAGGGG
>CM053748.1:36200527-36232241 GCA_028658305.1 Pachyuromys duprasi
TAAATTACTGGTTTCAGCTTAAATGTAAAATGATACATGTCTTAATCTTCTTGTCAGAATTTATCAAACTGTACGTTATAGATAATTACTGCGTATAATATTGTGTACAATTTCTATAACCAGAACATTTGGCCTAAAATAGCCACAGTATTCTACTGCTCACTCACAATGACTAAAAGTTCAAAATATATGTTTTTTAAAAAAGAATTAAACTTGGTAGATTGTAAAGAGGAAAAAAAGAGGCTATAACGTTGGAAGAAGTGTGGAATGTATCTTGGAAAAGTTAGGAGAAGGAATGGAGAAGGAATATGATCAGAATGTATTTTGTGCATGTACAAAACTCTCAGATAAGTAATAAAATACTAGATTTAATTGGTAAAATAAATAAGAAATAATAACCTCTACATGACAGAAAAATAACCAAATGTCTTTTTTCTCATCATTTAAAAGCCTGACAGAAAGAAATTTGAGCCTATCTATTGATAGATTATCACTTAATTCATTGATGTTGACATGCACTCTTAACTCTGTTGCCTATTGTTGAATATGCTACTCAATGAGAGGACCGATATATGAGGAATTCAATGTGAAAATTCAGTAAATGATTTCATGCTGATTACAGATCTAATATCAAAATAATGAAAGGAATTAGACATCTTAAAAGCTGCAAAACTTACCTAATTCTCAAATAAGATAAAACATGTGCAGGTAAATAAAAAGATTGACTGGATCAAAATCTTAAAGTTTTTCATGAAAGAAAATACAAACTAAAGAAAAATGCAAGATATACAATCAGTTAGAGAGATGCCACATATGTATCAGGAGTTGACTATCTTGGTTATTTTTTGAAAGCCTATAAATCAATAATATGAATGATTAGATAAAAACCTTGCCAGTGATACAAAATCTTAGAGGAAATAGAATTATCCATTAGTATGAAAGTGGTTACTTAAGCTCAACCATAGCCAACTTACAGAATTTTGTGTAATCATCTTTAAAAAAAAATAAGGAATATCCCTATGGAGTGAAATAGAACTACCACCAAGAAAATGAACTTTGTAAAATGCATGCTTCTCTACATCATTCATTACATGCATGTATATACACCTATGGTGATTAAAAGAATGATGAATGCATTATGATGATGATCCGGAGAATCATAGAAATGTTATATCAATGTGGGTCTAGCCAGATTCACCTAGAATGATACATGTTCAACAAAAATAAACTGGAATCAGTGTATGAAGATAGTTCTTGACATATATACCAATGTTTATATTTTCTAGATGGTAAAAATCATTATAAGGGACTGGGGATATAATATCATGGTAGGAATGCTTGCCCAGCATGTGTAAGGTTTTGAATTTGATCCCAGGCACCACAAAAAAGCAATAAAAACTTTTTACAAATCTTTATCAAGTCTTATAAGTATCAGAAAATATGTACACACATATAAAATATAAAATACAAGTCACTGGTCCCATCCTGTTCATTCATTCCATTTTTTTTCACTCATTCGAGTAAATAATATTACTGTTGCTTTCTTATGAGCCAAGTGCTGTTTGTGCGATGTTGATACAGGAATTGGAGATTGATTCCTCACACTTAGGGACCTTCAATTCCAATGGGAGAGATAAATATATGATGACAAATAGGAAGAAAAATAAATATAAGGGGCCAAGAGTTCATGCTTCATATCAAACCAACCAATTTCTCTGCTTAGTTTGAGGAACACATTTCCTATGGGGAAAGGGAAGGATGTTAGTGAGACAAAGTGCACTCAGTGGTTCATCACTACAGTTGACCCTGGGGTCAAAATAAGTATTTACCTCTCCTTAATCCACTCTCCATTAAATCCAGATTTCAGAATTTCTGCGTCAAGAAACAAATGTTAGAGTAACCTTTCTCACTACCAAGAGTAGTGAGGTTCTTTGCCACGCTGAATTCCCAGCAGTGGGGGCTGAGAAAACCTGCTTCTCAAAGCTTTCCTGAACCTATCTGCGGTCCATCCCATCAATACTAAAAAGTGGCAGTCGTTTTTAATTTTATACACTCTGTTAGAATACCCAAAAGCATTTCTTAAACTCTACTTGCATTTCTGCAAAGTGTAATGTATGTACTGGTCTGTCTTTGGGTATAGTCTGACCGGAATTCCTTTTACTGTAGATAATATTGAGTACCTCTCACACTGTTACAATCCATTTGCCATTCTTGACCTGTGTTTTTTTTTTCTCTTAAGAGCCTTTTCCTATCTTCTGACAAGGTCATTAGTATGTGTGTCCCTATTGTAGATATTCTTTTATATTGAAATTCCTAGACTCCTATAAGAAAAGCTACAACTACTTCCTAAAAATGAATTTTTTTAGTGCAGATCTAGAGAAATTAAGTAGATGAGGCAGGTAGCTATGTTTGACAGATTGTTTATCTGGGGAGTTTGAGAGCTGAGGCAGTGTCTTCATTGGAAAGACTGTGTAAGGATCATGTACATAGTAAGCAGTTAAGTATGAAATCCAAGAAAGAGGTCAGAACTAGAGATACATATTTGAGAACTAAGCATTGAAGACAGGAAGCTGCAATTAACTGCAGAAGAAGTAGAGAAAAATTATACATAATTCTATAGGATCAAATGCAAGTGTGTTGTATGTGATAAATATTACATGCTGTACCCATAAGCTACCTCATATGTATTATGGATTTTTAAAGGCTCACTTATTAAGATTATTTTATGTGTATGTGTTCCTGTGTGTATGTATATGTACCACATGCATATAGGTCCCTACAGAGGACAGAAGGCAGCACTGGATCCTCTGAAGCTGGAATTATAGGTGGTTGTGAGCTGCCATGTGAATGCTGACAATCAAATTTAGGTCCTCTGCAAGAAGAGCAAGTGCTCTTATCCATTGTGACATCAGACCCTGAGTCATAGGTTTTGATTCTGACCACCATATCTTTTAGGATCATGCACAATCCTGCCATACTGCATATCTGAGTGAGAGACTCCCTGTCTCTTTTTTTTATTCATTCAAAAGTAAAATCAAGTATGCTACCAAATATGGGGCCATTAAAAATTAATCTGCCAAAACACCAGGATTCTTCCAACGTAGGAATACTTTGAAAAATGGAATAGACATGACAGAAACCAAAGAAAGTGGAAAAAGAATTTTTGAGGCCTCATGTGTTCCAGCAACCCTTGCATTTTTATTGTCAGCCGCACCCTCCTTATTTTTAGGTGTCGGGGGCATCTGGCCCAGATGTGAAATGTCCAACATGCAAATATGGCTAAGGGAAGGGTGGATGAAATCTGCTGGCAGTGAGAGTACCAGGTTGCTGACATCCTGGAACCATCTTTTCCAAACATCTGGAGTTGGTAATTAAACTTCTCCCAAGTGGACAGTTGTTTATATCAGTCTAATGATCAGGTTTATCTCTGGGAAAAAAACCACGGCATATTTCCAATATGCATTATAAACATTATATGGCTCTTTGAATGTATCATTTCAGGGAAATGTCACTAACTTCCATTCTACCATCAAAATAGATGTAGTGGGAAAGCCGGGGAAGAGGGAAGAACTGAGACTGAATGGAAGGTCAAGATTCCTAGATTTTATTCTCTGCTTTGCTGCCTGGATAGAGGCAAAAGAGATGGCAGGTGTTCATAATTAAATTGCGTTGACTATTAAGAGGGAGGGAAGAAATGTTTTCAAGCCACCAAGTTCCACTTCCTTGGCTGATAAATGAAGTAAGGAGCAGCCGCTCAGAGTTCTCTTTGGGGAATGAAGCCCTTGCCAAGAACATGCATGGTAGTCTGGGTTTTTGCCTTGAGAATAAACAATATCCGTACAAAAGCGCATAAAAACCAAACACAGCGTGGGTAATGTTTTGGTATTCTTATTGAGGTGTCAGCTTTATGCCCTGAAGCTCTGAAAGTACTGAAGTAAATTGATAGTTTGTCTAAATCACTTGGACACATTTGGAGAGAGAAAAATTAAAAGGTAATGTTGATTTATACTTCCCTAGCACACCCACCTCCAAGCATTTGACTGTAATGAACCAAACAGTCTTGTGGAAGTGCAAGCATTTCACTAAGAGGATCCAATCATGAACAGGTCGACACTCACATATCCTTTATCCCTGACGTGTGTGCTTCAGGATAAAAATCACCTCCGGCAGGGAACAGAGGCAGAGAAGAGGGACGTGAGCCAGGGTAGTGTTCATGAGAAAAGAGATGGAGCAAGAAACTGAAAGGCAAAACCCGAAAGTCAACTACACTGGAGCCCGGGGAACTGAAGAATACGCTTCTTTAATATCACAGGCAAGTCAGTACCATTCAATACAATTCTAATCTAGAAAGACTTTCCTCTGGGATTCATAAGACTGGGTCTCTGCCATCCACTGCTGGCCAACACAGGGCACAGTACTACCCCCTGCTAGGCTTGGGTTTCCTTCCCTTTGACACAGCAACACAAACTATTTTTTTTTTCATACTGGTGCCAGGCACCATGCTAGTCAAAAGAGAAAGTCTGCATCATGAAGAAGCTCCTCCTACCTGGATAACTGTGCCCTATAGATTTGCTCATTTACTCTTCACCAAAGCACTGTGAGGTAGATGTTATTATACCCATTTCGTGGGTAAGAAAACTGAAGCACAAAAGGATTAAGCAACTTGCTTGAAGGGACATAGATAATAATAAAGAGAGACAGCCACTAGAGCCAAACATTTGTTTCAAAACTCCCTTTTAAACTACTACTTGGTGGTCTCAGTTTGTGGTCATGTTTTTAAAGAGGACAAGGTCCAACAGTGACATGTTCAGAAATATATAGAACAGTGACATTTCTGATATTATGCAAAGTTGCCCCTCTAGATCTAGGCAAACTCCAGCACCTGAACATCTAACCCTAAGAGTTCAATGACTGATTACATCTTGTCCATCTCTACAGATACATTCAAAGAATTTTTAAAAATTACAGTGTCTTTCAGTCAGCACTAATTACTTTATACACACCCAGCAAAGAATTCACAAGACAGGGGAAGAAAGACATACATTCCCTTGAGGTGGAGGGCCATGAGGAAGAACTTGTTTGATCTTTATAAAAGAAATATCTTTGTTTCCTATGGCTTCTGTGCCAACTGGTGGCAAATTAGGTGTCTGAAAACAACAGGAATGCATTATCTCAGAAGCTCCAACGTGATGCATCCACAGGACATTCCCTTTGGAAAAGGCTGTTCCCTTTCCTGCTTGGATCTTGCTTCTGTCTCTTCTCCCTAACTAAATATGTTTGTGACAGCATTTGGGGTTCAGCCAGGCAACCCTGGATAATCTCATCTCAAAAATCCTCAACTTGATCACATCTGCAAAAACACATTTTGAAAATAAGGTAATGATTCTCAGGGATTTTATGTTAGTATTTTTGGAAAATAAGCATTTTTTAATGATTTTTATAATCTATAGGTATAGACACATATATATGAACACATGTGAATATCATCAGAGACCAGAAGAGGGCATCAGATTTCCTGCAACCACCACTACAAGTGGTTGTGATCTGTCCAGTGTGAGTGCTTAGAACCAAAATCCAATCCTCTGCAGGAACAGTAAGCATTCCTAACTACTCAGCCATCTATCTCTCCATCCCCATGAAAAAATAAGAACTTTTTTTATCCTACCAAAGCCCAATAGCAGTGACAGTACCCTGTTTCAGTGAGTCTAGTTTAATAGTTCGCATACAGAGATACACACACACACACACACACACACACACACACACACACACTTAAAATGTTCAATAACTGGTCCTACAAGCTAAACAATACCCGTCTTGCTACTTGGTCAGCCCAATTTTCCAAATCCTAAATTTTAGCTTCCTCAGAATGTAACAAATCCAAGATTAAGATGCCCTGGTACATGGGCTTGAGGGCTTATGCACTGTCAATGGCCCACCCATCTGCTAGAATAAGCACAGAACATGTATTTCATACTAGCCATGCTTCATAAAAAGCCCAGGCTTCGAGGCATGAGCTGCTTCCAAGAATACTTAAGAGGACTTTGCATGATGCCAATTTATAGCTTCTAAAATGTGCTGCTGATCTCTGGCTCCCTTTGATCAGGAGAAATGGCAGAATTTTGTTCATGTTCAAAAGCCGATCTACCCTGACCTTTGTTATAATCAAGTCTGCTGTGGACTTTATAAAAAGAGTGCATGCAGGGTAAGGCTCTGTCAGAATAAAGACAGCAAATCTCAAGGCTGGTGACAGCCACTCTGGGCCGAAATCAGAAAGGATACTACCAGTGCAAAGGTATCCACTCCACAGCAGCTAAGCCCCTTGTCAAGCCTGCCTCCAAATAGAAATTGGAAAAGAGACGTGGAAACAGTTTCTTCTCTTGAGGGGAAAAGAACTAAGTACAGTAGCAGATGGAACATGGCCTTACATTAATCCGGGCTACATAATTAAGTTCCAGGGCCACACCAGCAAAGGAAGACAGTATTCAAAAATAGCAGGTGCCTCCTAGAGCTTTTTGCCGGAGAGGCTTCAAGCCATCAGGCTGACAGCCTCGGGGATGAAGACACTGCTGAAGCTAAGTGTCCAGCAAGCTCTATGAAGGACACCAGAATGGGCTGCCGCTGTTTCTATATCCCTCAGCAAAGTACATTTGATTGCCTCTGGGGTCCTTCAGCTGTATGTAGACTTTGTTGCTAAATGGGTGGTCATAGGCTCAAAGCTGTCTTGGCACCAGATACAGCTATCCCCCTGCCTCTACAACTCTACCCACTCCCAGCTATATTCCTCTCAAATTAAACCATATAAATGACTTCAAAAAACATTGACCATCACGGGGAAGAAAGACAAGTAGACCCCAGGAGCTCACCATGCCTAAAGATGAGCCTCAAGTTCAGAGAGCGAGTCTAGCTTAACATTAAAAAAAAAAAAAACTGGTAAGATTCAGTGGGTTAGGGCACTAAATGCCAAGCCTGATGACCTAAGTTCAATCCCTGGGACCCACGTGGTAGAAGAAAACTTCCTCTTATAAGTTATCATCTGACCTCCATCAGTGTGTTGTGCCACTCATGTGCACACATACATACATACATATATAAACACATATATACACGTAATGCAAAGCAAGGTAGAGAATGAGATAATACACTGGGTGTCCTCCTCTGTATTCCATATGAAAGTACAAGGATGTGTGCATCCATACACACAAGTACACAGGCACCACAATACACACAGACACATGGACACACACAACACATAAACAAGGTCATGCCCGATAATGTTGCCTGAATAGTTCTTCTATTGCACAGAGTGACAACATGATTTACTGACCTTATAGTTAGACTCTGGAGCCAGGCAGAATTTTGTAAGATCCACTAATTTCCCAATACATTATCTTAGGGAAATAACTAAGTCTAAGTTATATCAATTTTTCTGTAGCTACAAATTACATTTTCTATATCGGAACAATATTGAAAGGGATAAAATACACTATAATAAAAGAACCAACTCAGTATGACACAGAGTAGAGAGAGTTTTTAGGAAAGTTATTCACTATTCAGGTACCAGTTGGCTAGAGAAAACAGGGGCTGGGAGATGTCTCAGGAAAGTGTCTGACACACAAGCATGAGGCCTGAGTTCAGATCCCCAGCACCCACATAAAAGCCAGGCACGGCAGCACTCATCTGTCATTTCAGTCCTGGCCAGGTGGGGGCTAGTACAACTCCATGATTTGCTGGCCAGCCAAATGGGTGAATTCCAGGTTTCGTGAAAGGTTCTGTTTCAAAAAATAAGATGCCGAAGTGATTGAAAAAGACATCCAACATAGACATCTACCCTTCACATGTCCCCCTTACACACACACACACACACACACATTTGAACATACAGACACAAACACACAGGAAACACCACTATTAACAACAAACACTGAGGCCTTCCACACACGGAAACTCATGAAAAGGAAGGAACCCTTTGTGTTAACCTATTTTGTGGTTTTTCCTTTGTTACCCCTAATTTAAGAGATGGCTTGTGTCTTTCATCTGGTTCTGACAAGGAAAGGAAATAAACAAAGGTCCACAGGCTGCCTACCTACCACACAAGAACAAACAGGAATTCTCGCATGGTCCCATTCTCTCAGCATCTCACAGATGAGGGAGCTTCAAGCACAACTAGCATATCACCTGATGTGTTCCAAAAGGATCCCTTTCCATGCTGCTTTCTTCATACATAGGTTTCCAAGGAAGCAACCTTCCAGGTCTAGAAAGCAGCATGCGTCCAGACAGTGCTGTGAAAACCAGCTGCCAGCACCCGGATAGCTCCAAAGCCAAGAAACAGCCCCTCCCCTTCCAGCTGCTTCATTTCCTGGTAACTCTGTGAGTTATGTGGTTCCTGCTGTGGACTGCCCTCCTGGTTTTCCCAAGGTGCTTCTTCTGGGCAACTAAATGAAGCTTGATCAAGCACCAATTCTGTTTTGTGGAGATGTGCAGTTCTTTCTCTACTAAAAGTTAACATTTGTTGGGCTCCGGAATTCAACAGTCAAACTCAAACCACTGGTTCACCATTACCTGCTGGAGCTTGTACAAATCAGAACACTCTGTGCTGCAGCTCTATGTCCTTTAAAGGAAGATTCTTTTAAATGAGCTTATACTCATAGGTACAAATAACCAGGCCATGGATGAGTGGTTGAAGTTGATGGAGGACACTTTCCAGGAAAAAGCAAAATGAAAGCAAGACCTAAGAAAATGTTCCAGAGTTACCAAGGGGGAGAAGGGGCAGCAAAGATGATCCAACTGCCAAATTTGACTCTCACTGCAAGTCCAATTCACCACAATTCATCCCTATTCATCAACATCAGTCTCCCTCCTACCCAACAGAAAACGCTGACATTTTAGAGCCAAATATTGCTGGAATTTCCACCCCTCGCACAAACTAAAGCTTCTTCAGCACAACTGCATGCCACTCAGAGAAAGAAGGAAGAAAACCACGTTACACTGCAAAACTCAAAAGCTCTCAGTGTTTGAACCATGGAGAACACTTGTTGGTCAGATTGTGAGAGAAAGACAGAAAACTAAGGGTCTCTTTCCTTCCTCCCTTTTAAGAAACCAGTAGCAAACTGCCTTCAAGCCTAAACACTGAATGACCCTGTTGACAAGGTCATGCTGGTTCTTTGCCCGCCATAAAAATGGACTTTCTCAGTTTCCACTGTGGATGAAAATGTAGTATTTCTGTTTGCGATTTCAATTTCACAGCCGACTGGCATCTGCAGAGACAGAGAATTGTAATAAAATTGCAGAAGCATTTAATACAATGACTGGCAGGTGGGGAAAGAGTTGCTAGCAGCTCTATTTTTCTGATTTTGTTAACAAAATATGGCATGCATTTTTCTAATGCAGCAACACTATTTCATTTACAATTTAAATCTGATGGCTAACAGATACCATGGCTTTGGGGTGGTGGGTAATGTTGTTTACTACCTGAATAGTTCCATGGTCTATAGATCAGTCTTCTCCCTTCTAATTGGACAAATTAACATTACACCTTCCACACTTAATAAAGTTACACAGGTTTCAAAAAGTTGTCTGAGTGCAACGTTATATCAATAAATTATCTATGCACAGTTGATTTGGAAATTAAGAAACAATAAAATATTTTTAACTATAATAGAAAGTCCTTTAAATAAAAAGTGGGTCCTGTGGAACACTAGAAAGCTAAAAGTCTTTGTTGATAGAAGAGTGTTATGATTAACCTTGGTTGTCAGCCTGACTATATGAGGGAAATCAACAAAACCCAAGCGTCTGGGCAAACCTGTGAATGATATTCTTCATTGAATCATTGGAGGTGAGAAGACCCATCCAAAATCTGGCCTAGGACATGGAAGAAGGAAGCTGTTACCTTTTGCCTACTTGCCAGTATTCTTGAAGGCAAGTTCACCTGTCCTATTGCTCAGGCACCCCTCCGCTGCTATTAGAACCGGATTTTTCAGGATTCCAATGTAGATTGAAGAACAGCAGCTCTCTAGGGACATTCAGAGATACCTGCAGTGGACTGGTGCTGCCAAGACATCCAGTCTTACTAACTAGTGGATTCTTACCCTTTCTGTCAGCAGACACCCACTGTTAGACTACTCAGGCCACAGTCTGTAAGCCACTCTAATAAATCACCTTTTAGTGAGAGAGTGTATGTGTGTTCTGTTCCTTTAGAAAACACTGACTAATACAAACAGGATGAGGCATTTGAATACCCCTGGCAGAGAAAGCAGTGACTCAGCTGCTTGAAGCTGAAAGGCATTGGCACCTGCTCACCCGAGGCAGTGGGCTGTCAGCACTTCCTAGTGTCCAAGCTACTGGGAAAGCTAATGAGAATCTTGAAACCAGATGTGAATACAACTTACTGAGAGCCTCATGCTGTGAATCCGGCCAACTTTTTGAAGTCTCAAAAACAATCACACCAAAAGTGTTGAATCAGTTTCCAAATGCTGGTGCTTGGAGTTGAGGTTGGTGGCCTCAGTAAGTAGCCCTGCTGTGCACAGTTGCTGTGATTGTTATTCATGATAATGCAGATTCCAGGGTTCCTGGCCTGCAACCACCAGGCTGACTCCATGATACTGGAGCAAAGCTCCAGAAACAAAATCTTATATTTGTTGGGGAACCATATTTAGAGATCACTGACTTAGCTTATTTCCAAAGTCTAAAATGAGATCATACACAAGGAGAAACTCAAGAAAATGTGACTAAAGTATATTGCAAGTAATATACATTCTTGTATTACAAATTTTGAAAAAATTCAACATCCTAAAAAAATTACTGGTAATACAAATTCCTATGACATTTTAAGTTATTTTTTTTCTGCAAAGGATCTCATCAGCTATTCAAAAATCTGTAGTTTTATTCTGAAGCTAATGTTGAGCTGCACTTGAATTTCACATTCTTAGAAAAATAGTTGACTGAGCACATATCCTCCACACATTTTAGTACAGCCATTTATTCTTCTTCCTCATCTTCTGGTTCATTCTTCTTCTTTGAGCCCACTGGCCTACCATTCCTTTCCTGCTTCACTTTTGCCCTTAGCACAGTATGCCACAACACCCTTTTCATACTTCTTTAGTTTAGCTGCCTTCTGCTCATACAGTTGTTTATTTTTGGCAGATTTTTCAGACCACATCTCATCCAGTTCCTTTGCTGTATCACCAATAGACAGTCCCAGGTGCTCACTTTTGATCTTTGGATGATGCTCAGAGCAAAACAGGAAGAAGGCAGACCTGGTCTTTTTTGGAGCATTAGGATCTTTTTTCTTCCCTTTCTTATCCCTTTGGGCAGTACATAATTCCTCATCTCCTTGTCATAATGAGCTTTGTCGCTCTTGGCCAAATCTTCAAACTTCGACTTTTTCTTTGCAGACATGGTTTTCCATCTCACAGAGCACTTCTTTGAGAACTCAGTAAAGATGACTGAGGAGTTGAGGTGCTTCTTCTTGTGTTCCTCCTCAGCAGGTCTGCACGAAGAAGGCATACAAGGACATCTTGCCTCATGTCTTCTTGGGATCTCCTTTGCCCATGTTGACAGTGCAACCTGCTAAGGAGAAGGCCAGAACCCAGTTAGTGTATGACCCAGCCATGATTGAAATTCTATTAAAGTAGAAAAGTGGTGTATATGTGTGCATGTGTGTGGTGTGTTGAGATGGTGGATTAAATAAGAGTGGCCTTTATAGATTCATATTTTTGAACGCTTGGTCCCAGTTGGGAAGGATTAGGAGGTGTAATCTTGCTGGAGTAGTTGTGGCCTTGTTGGACATGTGTCACTAGGGCCTGACTTTGAGGTTTCGAATGTCCATACCAAGCCTAGACTTTCTCACCTTCTTCTGTCTCCTGCCTGCTGCCTGCAGATCAGGATGTAAGCTCTTAGCTACAGCTGCAGTGCTTTACCTCCTGTCTTACTCTATGCTGCCCGCCATGATAATCTTGTACTAACTCTCTGAAACTAAACAGTGTGCCAACTAAATGCTTTCATTTATACATTGCCTTGGTCATAGTTACTCGTCACAGCATAAAACAGCAACTAAGAAGTGTGTACATTTCTCTCTGTGTGTGTGTATGCTTCTCTCTCTCTCTCTGCTCTTTGCTCTCTCTCGGCTCTCTCTCTCTGTTGATCACGATATTGATATGCATCCAGGCTATCCTTGAACTCCTCCTGCCTCTGCTTCTGCCCATTGGATGTTGAAAATAATGGAAGGAAGTATGTTTTGAATTAACTGACTTTATAGCTACTGGTGGCTCTTCAAGGAACCATGCAGTTTGAGGCACTTGTGAAGATTGTGTTGCTCAAGCTCAGTTTTGTAATTCCTTATGTCTTCAGAGCCAACTGTGTACTCCATGGAGCCTTGCAGGTTTGGCTAAGCATAGACAGAAAACTAAATTAAAAATCAAGACCTCTATGCTGGCTGGTGGTGGTGCACATCTTTAATCCTAGCACTCAGGAGATACAGGCAGGCAGATCTCTGTGAGATCAAGTCCAGCCTGGTCTACAAAGTGAGTTCTAGAACAGCCACAGTGAAACCATTAGGATATATTTTAAAATGCCACATAGAAAAGATCTGATATAAAAGAAATTTATTGGATGAAGATGGAGAGATAGGAGGGAAAGGAGAGAGAGACAAAAAAACAAGAGCAACAAAATGTCCAGATTACATAGTGAGGAGGAGGGGAACCTCTGTCCTGGAAATTTCAGGATAGAGGATGGGGTTTGCCAACCATGCCCAGCAGCAGATAGGGACAGAGGAATGCTGGGAGAACCTGGAGCTGTTTGTTCTGGGCCTGAAGCACACCATTCCAGCTTTTTGTTGATAATGAATGGATAACAGGTGAAGAAATCAATCATCTTTAGCTACTTTCTGCTGACACAGGGGCAGTGGCAGTGATAGGGAGCCCAAAAGGCTGAAATGTTGACACAGTCCAGAAAGAGCAGGCTGTTGTATTTGTTTTCCAGGACCTGAGAACATCTGTGGCTTGGAGGAAAAGTGCAGGTCCGGCTTGATACAGTCTGCAAGGTTAGACTGGAACAACAGTGGGTAGCTGCTTTGACATTGTCATGCATGGAGGAAACACCCTGATTTGACAGGATACTGGACCGTATATATGGACAGAAGATAAAGTTAAGAAGACTAAGGAGAAGATTCTTTTTAGGTGTACATTTGAAGGTTTTTGGGAGAGCAAGCAAAGAAGGAAGGTTTTGGAGCAAAGAAGAGACTTGAACATGGGAACCTCCATTTACCCAAGTGCTGACAGTAATTAAAAATATCTCATTTTGAATTTGTCATCTAAGGAATATTGAAGCCAAGTTTGGTTCCAGAGCCTTGAGACCCTTACAGCTGGTGCTAAGTATAGGAATCTGAAATTCTCCAGAAGACATCCCAAAGGAGAATCCAGAGGGATAGGTGAATAGACTATTCCCATGGGGAGATTGGAGTCAGTAGTTGGGATTCATCCATGCATACCCAAAATGGATTTTGACTCAAAAATTAGTGAAAACTGTTCCAGCAACTCATCAGTACTGGTCCGAGACCAAAGGCACAGTTGCCCAGGCAGACATGCTTTACCTAGTACTAGGATTTTCAACAGCAGATGAAACCATGCTGGAGAGGATCTCACCCAAGGGGAAGATCCCAACTAAATGTCAGCTAGAAGGAACATCCTTAGTTGTGAAGACCATGGTTGGGGTACCTCCACTCCCCAGTGAACCAGAGAGGTACTGGCAGACTCTTGGACAAAGGGAAGCATTTACACCAACCAGAATGGAAGGTTCACCAATCAGCCAGTGTTGGATACAGGAACATAGTAATCGGGTAGTTGGGAGAGAGGAGTCCCAAAACCAGGGAAAGGGAGAAAAGGATCCCACCCTCAGACAGGCAATAGATGGGAAACTTAGGCTGTTGGTTGGCAGTACTTATCTGGATTCCATTTGACCCAAGAGGTGGATTCAGGTAGATTTCCTATAGCTTACAAAAATCCCTTATAAGTTTTACAGAAGAGATAAACTTTAGATATGTTAGCATCATTTTTGTAATATGCAGTGAAATATACATTGTAGGAAAAGGCTGTAGGCATACACCTTTGTGTCAACAGCATAAACACTCTTTAAGGTGATCTCTAGAAAGGCAGAAGCCTTCTGTGTAGTAGAAGGTGCAAATTGTCACTTGATCTTGACTTTTAGGCAGAAGCCTTCTGTGAAGTAGAAGGTGCAAATTGTCACTTGATCTTGACTTTTAGTATGCTTACACATCATGGAAAATAAGCTTCCTCTCACTATCCAGAACACTGGATGTATATAAATCTAGCTCAATAAGAAACAACTATTAAGTCTATACTTAAAAGACAAACCAAAGGAGATTTAAAATTTTGAGCTTGGAACCATGATAATGGGACATAGAGTGGAATGTTTTTTATCAGAGTTAGATTAATAAATCAGAGATCTAGTGATAAATGTCAAAGCTCTGGACAGTTAATACAATAGTAGCAAAACAACAGGAGGGAACATGAAGCATTTTTATTTACTTTGGATACCTGAAATGACCTTAGACATTCCAACCTTTATAACTTGCATCTATCAACCTTAAAACACCTTCTTAGACCCTCAAACATTTTCTTAGAAAGTATTCTTTCATATAGCTTGCACTTACCGACCTTAAAACACTTTCTTAGACTCTCAAAGATTTTCTTAGATCTTCATAACTCATGCTTCCGTATCCTTAGGCTTTTTTCTATTTACCACGAGACATAGGTGAGACCGTTGGGATTAGTGACTGTAAAGTAAGTGTTTAGCTAAAGGAATAATAAAACTTATATTCTGTTCAGGAAGCAGTCTCCTGTGCCAATGAGTTCTAGGGTCTTTCCCACTTTTTCTTCTAACTGATTTAATGTGTCTGGTGTTATGTTGAGGTCTTTGATCCACTTGGACTTTAGTTTTGTGCAGGGCGATAAATATGGATCTATTTTCATTTTTCTGCATATAGACATCCAGTTGGTCCAGCACCATTTGGTGAAGATGCTGTCTTTTTTTCCATTGAATGGATTTGGCTTATTTATCAAAAATCAAGCTTCCATAGGTGTGTGGGTGATGAGAGAGGGATGGGGGGATAGGGAGGGAATGCGGGAGGTGGCTACGGCTGGGATACAAAGTACATAACCTGTGATTAATATAAAATAAAAATGTTAAAAAAAACATTATATTCACACCTGTTTTTAAGTTCAATAACAAGGTAGACTGTGTCTAGACCTGATGGGAGCTGCTCCAGGAGTGAGGCTTAAGACCTGGTCTCGGTGCAAATGAAGAGGACTGAGAAGGCATCTGTAGCATCCCCTGACAGAGCTTGGCAATATGACCGTGGGACCTGAGTGTGAGGTTAAAACCGACCTGCAGTGTTAGCCTGAGCTCCACAAGGGTGGTGTAGGTTGATGAATTTAGCAGCCATCTATCCTCCATCAAGGCCAAGGAGCTCAAAGGTTGGAAGTGTCCATGGTGCCTGTGCTGGATGAGCCTTCATGGCTCTGAACAGAGGGCTAGCCTGTGTGGGAGCATTTTGACTTCGAGAGGCCAGTCTGCCAGCAGGTTGGACACGGCTGGTTGAGGCAGCTGCCAGATCACCCTGGTGGAGTTGACTTAGGCTGGAGCCCCACAGGATGGGGTGTTGCATACCGCTTGTTTCTTCTGCAGGAATGCTGATAGCCTCAGAGCCTCAGCCAGGATCTGGAGCATAGTTTTTGTCTATACCAATAGCTGAACTTGTCGGGAAGACTCAGCAATCTCCTCTCAGGCTTTAAAGACTTTAAAAATACCCTGCACAGATATAGCCCAAGGCAGTTCAGTATCCAAGTGAGTTCCATAATAAGGGGAACAGAGACTGCCTCTGACATGAACTGATTGGCCTGCTCTTTGATTACCTCACCCTGATGGGGGAGCAACCTTACCAGGCCACAGAGGAAGACAGTGCAACCACTCCTGATGAGAGCTGGTAGACTAGGATCAGAAAGAAGGAAAGGAAGACCTCCCCTATCAGTGGACTTGGGGAGGGGCATGTGTGGAGAAGGAGGAGGGAAGGTGGGATTGGGAGGGGAGAGGAAGGGGTTTATGGGGGGATACGAAGTAAATAAAGTATAATTAATATAAATAAATAAATAAATAAGAAAAAAATCTTTTTTTTACCAACTCCTGCATTGGGGTTCAGGGATCATCCTCAGCTGTTTAATTAAGATGGCAGTGAGACCTAGACTGCATCTGTAGGACTATAAATATATTTTTGGACATGCTAAAGGACTTGACTATTTACAAGATGATGACTACTAATTTGCATTAATCATCAGTTAAAGGCTAGGAATTTAGGTTCTATCCCTGTTAAATTGAAGCTTTAAAACATCATAGGTATTGTCCATAAAGAGAGAGTATTACCATTTCCTATATGATTTAGTTTATAAAAAGTTTGTGGCTTGTAAAAGTCTAAGGCTGTGCTATAGATTAATAATATTATCATATTTAAAAAAACAAGACCAAATATATTCAACCTTTTTGAGAGTGAAGATATAGCATAATGACCAAATTTTAACATCATATCACACAGTACTTTAAGGGTATATAGGCGAAAACTTTTACCTAGTAACCCCTGAGGTATGAGTTTTAGATTCAGCAATATAGTAAAACAGCATGAAATAATTTTAAATTTACATTTGAATTTACTATACCAAATCTATTAGCCAGAAAGCCTAGTGGTGAGTCTGGATCACAGGCAGCTGGTGGTAGGAGAAACAGCATTCATTGATTCATTCATTTAGGAGCTGGTAAAGACATAGGCAGTTAGACATATATTTTAAATTAGCTTTTTAATCTGGATAGACCTTTATAACCTTGAAATTTCAGCATCATATAAAAAATATTTTGAACCACGGTTAAATCATATATACAGCATGCTGTAAAAATATAACTTTGAATTTATTTAAAAATCCATACCAATTTAAAATGAGGCTCATTGTTTTCTTAGTCTAAAATGAGATAGAATAAACTGAGAATTAATTATGATTAAAAAGTTTTAAAACAGTTGATTCACACCATGTGGTCATCTTAAGGTTTACAGTTTAATCTTAAGATTTATTTTTTGAGAGCATAAAAAGAAATCAGAGGGTATTTTCATTTAGTGGGATAGCAGCCAGAGAGAAACACAAGACTTTGAGAAAAGAGAAATGGAAAATTGCTTTTCACTTCACTGATGGCTCTTAGTGTTACTAGATAATATTAGATATTTGACTAAGACAAATATAGGTGTAGAAGCCAGAGGTTTCCCAAAGGGGAGCAAATATAAAGAAGCTGTAACTGCGAATGAGAAAGGGAAATGGACTGGACCGTGCGGCTAGCAGTTACTCGGGCAAATAGGATGCAGTAAGGCGGAGTTCTCATAGAGGGAAACTCATCCACAGGAAAGGATAGAGGTAATAGGCAGCTATGGGTGGAGTGGTCCAGAACAGACTGCAGTGTTGCAGCAACAAGAACACTGGGATGGAACCATGGCTCTGCCCTCATTATTCCAAAATCAAAATGGTGCTCGGGCACGTGTTGTGTGGAGCAAGAAGAGTACAGCAGGATGTGGAGCGCTTGTTGGCCTCATGGCAGTCCCCTCCCGGGGGCAGTTCAAAACTGTCCGTTCGTGGCGTGGTTGAGTGGGCATCTGAGAAATTTAAAAACCTTCCTCTGCTTGTGAGTGTGCATGTAGCAGGAAATTTAAAAACCATGTCCTCAGGGCCTGAGGCAACACAATTTGAAGCCGCCCGAGGCCGTGATGGAGGGCGATTCTCAAACCGTCTGTGAAGTCTGGCTCCAGTGATCAATCATGAAAGGTCAGAGCAGCTTATAGTGGCTGTAGGTTGAACGTGTGGGTTCCGGGCATGTGTGTTTGAGTGGTTAGCGGTAGGTAGAACAGAAGACAAATCTGTTGTGGGTAGCATGTTGGGGGTAAGGGGTCCTGGTGTGATCAGACTAGACCAGGAGAGCCCTCCCAGTATGGGCCATCAACGTTAAGATATATATTTTTAATGCCACATACAACAGATCTGAAATGAAAGAAATTTATTGGATGGAGGTGGAGAGAGAGAGACAGGGTGGGGTGAGGCAGAGAGAGTACGTGAGAAGAGAGGGCTTGTGGGAGTGGCAGTCCTGCTATAGCTGAAGTACCTGGCCCAGGTGACGACATAGGATGCAGGTAGCGGCATAGGATGTTGTCAGGCTCCTAAAGGCCCCTAAGGGCAGGCCAGTTGAATTGCCTGCACAACATAACAAACCCTGTCTTGAGAAACAAAACACAAAACAAAATCAAGTGCTCTTGGAATGAGGACTAAGGGCAAATAGAAACTAATGTAGCGCCAGGGCGCTCTCTCTGTCTCTGAAACCCACAGCCAGCCCTGAAGATAAACAAAATGTAGTCACCAGAACACAAGCTAACCTAAGAGTTCTGAGGCAACTTCTATCCGCCTGTCTCAAAAGTACACAGCATGGTGGCTACTCCTAAAACACAGGGGCAAGAAATATCCTTAACTGTGTAATTTATCATCTTAACTCTATCGTAAACCATAGAAACTCCTCACTTCAACCAGATAGAGAAAGAGCTTCAGAAGAAACGAGAGGAGGAAATCCAGCTTTTCTAAGGAAAGGGGCAAGAAACAGGTGTGGGAAGGGGCTGGAACACAGGAACAAAACAGAGAGCTAGCTGAAAACAACTTTCGAATCTGTATGGTAAGAAGAACGTCACTCTGGGTCTTCTCACCTCTCAGAAGGCTTGCAAGGTCGCACATAATGTTGTCATAATCATGGCAGTACTATGAAGAAATCAGCTGTACAGACCCACTCTGATCACCTCTCACCTGGGGCAGACGGAATGCCAAGTTTAGCGGATGATTGGCAGAAAAGCATTTAAAGAAGGCCATTTCCATCATTCTGTTTGTTACCTGACCCACTGCCAGTGGGGTCTCCCCTGCCTCTTTCCAGTCTCATTAGTTGCCATGGATGCATCTCCTTATCTAAATGACATTTCAGTCAACATCTGCCCTACTACCACCCCTAGAGAGGAATGTGAGTTTCGGAGGAGAATTCGGGGAATATTCCGTCATTTCATCATGGCCAGTATTCTGATTTCTACTTCACTGTGCGTTTGTCGGCTCATATGCTATCTATGTCTCTCATTAGAGATTCATGGGAAAACAGAAATGAGTAAATTAAATTAGGCCTGGAAAGAATCCCCTCTGACAATCCACAAGCTGAGCACCAGTACTCAGCTAAGTCTTCAGGCTGGTTCCCTGTGCATCACGTTCGTGCAGCACAAAAGAAACACAAGTACCAGCCTGTACCAGGCTTTGTGCTAGATCCCTGCTGAGACCACATTAAATTTTTCCCTTGTGAGAGATCAGGTGGCCCCCTTTCGTGGGCATGACAATCAGGACTCAGAAATGGTTACATACAATGAAAATGGGCATCTACGTGAGTCAGTGATTTGAGCCGTGCCAGTTCTAGAAACTTCAAATGAATCAATGTGATTGTCCCAGAGGATTGGCCGGAGAATGACCTCAGGTTCACTCCTCAGGTGCTACCACTGTTTTTGTCTATTTATTTGTTTGCTTTGTTTTGTTTTTCTTCCTTTTGAGACAGATATGGAACTCACCAAGAAGGCTAGGCTGGCTGATAGGCAAACCCCAGAAATGTGCCTGCCTCTGCTTCCCTGGCACTGGGATGCAAGTGTACATGACTATGCCTGGCTTCTTTACACGGATACTGAGGGTTGAACTCTAGACCCCGAAGGGCTTTACCTACTGAGCAATCTTCCCAGCCAGCCCCCAAATCTAAATTCCTCCCTAGTGTAAATCTAGACCCTGGCAAGAATTTTAATTAAGCATTTAATTCTTTAATGCTTACTAACCAATCAATGGCTGTTTTAAGTTCTTGTTTTGCAGTCCTTTCTGAACTGTGCATTTGAATTCTAAATGCATTATAAAATCATTGCCCTACATTCCTAGGGATTTCTAGGCATTTCTTAGCATTCAAAGACGTGGCAGAATTAGCTAGCAGGAGGTTAACACAGGGCAGAGGAGTAGAACACTGAAGAGAAAGAACAAGAAGAAAACAGCAAGTGAGAAGGAAAAGAAAGGTGTTGATTGAGAACCTAGAAAGATCCTGAATTTTAGCTGGACCTTCTCCCGAGGCCATGGTACTTTATCTTCATAGTGACATATAAGATTATATGTATGTATGTATATATGTACATATGTAATATTATTCCAAAAAGTTATGTTGGCCATCTGCAGAACAAATCCAAATTACACCTAGTGTCATTTCAACCATAGACAAAGTTCTTCCCATTCAAACTGCCTTTTTGTGTTCAGTCTTTCCATTCCAATTCCACTGAGGGGGAAAAGGTATTGATCAATCTTTCTTGCCTCTGTTTCTTCACCTGTAATATAAGGATAAAAAGACCACGCTCTCAGAGTTGTTTTGAATAGTCCATGACATCATGAGTTTGCAAAGTACAAGTGATGTTGTTCCCACATCAGGACAATGAGGATATCAGGAGGCATCAGGAGATACACTAGGCACTGCATTAGGTGTGAATGTAGAAAATTATATCAGTCAATCAAAACATGCTTTATATCAGTACAGTTTGCAGTTTCTAGACATTCCAAAGTCTGGTAGAGGCATTCCTGAACTGAGCCATGCTTTTCAATCACCTGGGCATCTCGCTAAAATGAAGAGTCTAATGTTTTCTATCTAAATAGGGACCTGAAATTACACATTTTTGCCCAACTCCTGGGTGATATGGACCCAGAGACCACACTTTGAGTAGCCAAGTACCTATAAAACTGCTTTCTTATTTCCTAGTCTAAATATCCCCCCTCTCAAGTGCCTGAGATAATGAAAACAAGCCAGGGAAAATAAATCATCTTCAACAACTAAATGTCAAATAAATTAAAGTCTCGAGCACGGAGAGTATAAAAGCTATTGAAGGAAGCTTCCTGGGGCTTTAGAGACAAGAAATCCTTTCTGTGCATTCTCCTTGCTGCCAGCTAATCATTGAGAGGAGTGAATGGCTTCATTTTCCTCACCGTACTCCAGAGTCAAAAGGAGTAAGGATAAATCTGTGTGTGGCCTCAGGTCTAGTCTTAACACTTACTCTTTCTGCTGTCTATTGAACGAATGCACCCAAAGACGAGAGACTGCTAGTTCATACATATCTCTGAATATTTAGTCTTTCTCCTCTTACAGGGCTTCTTCAAACCCTCTCAGGCTGATTCTTCCCCACCAGCAACAAATTTGTTTTCTTCTGCTCTCCTATGAAGACAAACGTTACAAAAGTTCATTTGTTATTAAGTGAACACAGGAAATGACAGGGACTCTAAGAAGCCATTGAAGTCATAGCACGTTAAAATCCAGGCAGACCTTCTTCACCCATGCCCCTCCGGATCCGGCAGTAACAGTAATTAAGATAGATGAAGGCTAAGAAAGCTAGAATGGAAAATAATTACTATTTTTCCAATGGTGTGATTCAGAAATGCTTCAAGTGGTTCTCTGAGAAAGCACACTACAAATGCTTTATGAGTTCCAAGTCTCAGGCTGCCATGAAATCCCTTCTATCCAAGGCTCCCTGTTCCCAAGCACAACACAAAGATGACGTACACCCAAGCAGGAGAGGAGAAGTAGGGGGGTGGGGCAGCAGAGAATAATACAAGGAGCTTGATACAGCATCTGGCATTGGTACAATGTGGGTTTTTAAATCCATGACTATGTAGATACAATGAAAGAGCCAAACTACACCAGAAACACAACAATGAATTTCAGCCATTTCTTTCATGCATCTATCCCTTCTTTTCTGAGAATTTTCCAAATGGTTCTATTAAAAGCATAAGGAAAGTAACATTAGCTCATAAGTTAGCCTGGGAGTGGGAAGATGGCTCCACGGTCCAAGTGCCTGCCTTGGCACACAAGCGGCAAGACCCAGAGTTTCTATTCTCAGAACCGACATAAATACTGAGAGGGTGTGGCTACCTTACTGTAATTCCTCCTCTGGGAAAGCAAAGACAGGAACTTCCTAAGCCTGGCAAGCTGTAGCTGCAAGCTCTCAGCTCAACTGAGAGACCCTACCGCAGAGAATAGCATGGAGACTGATTGAGGAAGACTCCTAACATCAGCCTCAGGCACACACACAAACACAAACACACACACACACACACAGGGGACATGAAGGGTGGGAGAAAGAGAGAGAGATTGAAAGATAGAACATGAGCTCAGTGACTGAATTTCTGATTGTGGATAAACATTCACATCTCTTGCCCTAGCTTTACTCATTCATGAACTGGGATTAATGAAAGAACCAGTTTCTACGATTGGTGTGACAGTAAAAGAAGAAAGCACATTTACAAAGTACTTAACACAATGCTTGGCTTATATAAACATAATTACTGCTCTATCCTGGAGAGCTCCTTACTGCCCCATCTTGGAGCACTCCCTAGTCATGAGTGAAACGAGGAAGCAATGATGGCAAGGTTCTGTCCTCTCTGACAAAACTGCTGTTTCCACTGACTATTAAGTTACTGGTGAGAAGGACATGGTTCAACACTAGAGACAAATACTGCTTCACTCTCTGAGACTCTACCTAGAAAATATGATTACTAAGTTAAATTGCTTACATGATTGATTTGTAAGGGAATGTTTCGATATTGTTGATTAGTTCTCAAGAGGGTCAAGTGAAAATCCAAAGATCCTCTCTTTGAGGTTGAGTTGGGGGCTATGATGAGCTGCCCCAACTGCATCTTTCATGTACTGCCTACCTGGTGATGTCTGTGTCCTTCCTCCTTCCCCTGATAACAAGTTATTACAATGCATACATAACAACCTGTGGTTCTGGGATAGCCACAATCCTTATGAGTGAGGTATGGACCCACAGACTAGCAGCAGAACCAAGCACTGAAACAAATGAGTAGAGAGTCTGTAGACCATGGATGAGTCTTAGCTTATAGTGACATAAAAATGATGCCGATACCCTTAAGGGTGTTTGTCATAGCCTGTAACACTCAAGAAGAGCAACACTGCAACTCAGATGGAAGCTGCTTCTAGTCTATCAAGCCCTGAATGCATATTCTGAAGCAAGCCCATACCAACCACACTGAAATCCCCTCCAAAATTTCCAAAATTGGGTATTGTTGGCCTACTGCCCCAAAGACTAGGCTGTCTTCTCACTGTGCTGCTGGAAGCAACCACCCGAACCTCAGAGCATTTACTCTAGGAAGCTACACTAAGAGATTCCAAGGTAGAAAATAGCTATGCTTTGTCGGTGTGTAAACCACACAAGAACAGCAGGGCTTCTCACGCAATATCTATGTAGCTAGTGTGCTGAAGGGAGAGGCTCAGAAAAGTCTAGATTCAAGTTTTGCCCCCAAAAGGCATCCTCTGAGCTCTGCAAACCCTCCTCCCTGACCCTGAGCTAGTCCAACTGGGACAGAGGAGCAATCAAGAGTCTGACCTCCCACTGAGAGTAATGTCTTCTGGACTCCCATGCAGTGGGCAAAATAGAAGGACCTCATCTCTTCTGTCAAAACAGGTTTTTGAGAACAGTGAGAAATTGCAGGTTTGAGCTCTTCCCTAGAATCCAATGCCTGTGCACAATTACTGCTCTGTAGCAACCAAAGTGTCAGTCACTTCTCCTAGGAGAGCAGTTTCTGAACAAAGAGAAGGCAAAACACTGCTCATTCCTGGAAATCCACACCACACACTCCTTCCTCCCCAACAGCTGTCACTCCTCATGTCTAAGGAGAAGCATTAAATTCCATCTCTGTCCTTCCACCTGCCTTCAAAAGAAGCTACAAGAGAGATTTAGATTTGTCATTGAAGTTTATTTTGTAAATGTCAGACTAAATAAGTTAACTCATTAAATAAAAATAGACCACCAATTCCTGGAAAGACATTCTTTCTACATTAAAAAGATTGGTAACCAAAACCTGCACTTATTTTCACATTCAAAAACCCTTTTTGACCCTTTGTTAATTCTCATTATCTGTCCTTGTACGGAAAAAAAAAATCAGTCACTTTCCTTCAAGGATCTGTGTGTGGAGCTTTGGCTCCACTACCTGGTGGTAATTTAAATATCAGTAAACCCCAAGTGGTTGTGGGAAGAAATGTCACAAGGGTAAAGAGGTGTCTGGGATCACACTGTCCTGAGATTAGATTCTCTTTTGGAAGACTATACCCAAGCCAGGGGTGTTGACAAAGCTCTGTAATCTCAGTACTTTGGAGGTGGAGGCAAGATGATGATGAGAATGGGAAGCCTTGGCACTGTGATGAGTTCAAGGTCAGCCTGGGATACATGAAATTTGAAAAAAAGGAAGGAAGGAAAGAAAGAAAGAAAGAAAGAAAGAAAGAAAGAAAGAAAGAAAGAAAGAAAGAAAGAAAGAAAGAAAGAAAGATCTGATCCATATGCTTAGGAGAAACTGTGTTGCCTTGCTATTTATTTATGCACTTGTCAGTGGATACTGTCATTGGCATGGGCCTCCATTTGGAGTTTATATGTCCCTACTCCTGACCTTCACTATGGTCCATGAACCTGGGCTTCTTTCCCAACAGGAGAGTCTCGCTATGCAGTCCTTCTATGAGCTGTTCATTCTTCCATGCCTATCTCTGCAGTTCCCTAAGATGTATTAAGGCCTTTCATGTCTTCAACTAGCCTCAAAGTTCAAAATCATACCCATCTCTCTGCACCAGACTGAGAGAATGCCTTTAGATAGTTGGGTTACTTTCTGAACCTTCAAGCCATAGCCAGATTGACCCTTAGACGGTCCCTGTAAGGGTTTCATTTTTCTTAAGAGCAACAGCAAGGAAAGAGCCAAGAGGAGACAGAAATGGTCTCAGCTCTCCTCTTCCAGACAGTGCCTCTCTGAGGAAAGGACAAACCAGCATTTTCTTAAAAGCATGTCTTTATTCTAGGTCACAAATTTCTTTTCAAGTGTTATATCTAGATCATGTGGTAATTCATATAAGTGGAATATCAGAAATCGTCTCATTTGTTGTTGGCCCCAGTGATTAGCTTGCATATTTAATAGTTGTTGTTATATGTATTGGAGGGAACTCAAGTTCTATGATAGTGAATTTTCTCCTTGGAGGTTGTCAAAGTTTTAATACCTGTGTTTTCCTTAGGGACAGGAACAATGCCATTGGTCTCACTTTATCCCAGCTGTTACCACAGTACCCAAAATAATGTTTGTGCTCATTGGAAAACTAATGAATAGATAAATAAGAGGACGGATGGATGGATGGTTGCATGAATGAGTAATTCTTGAAATAAGTCAGTTAAACCACTTTGACGTTCTTTCAAAGATGGAGAATTTGGAGGCAGGTCCACTTAAGGGGGAAACACTGTGTGGATATGAAGCTAGCAATCTGCAAGCCAAGGAAAGAAGCCTAAAACAGTTATATGGTTTATAGTTCTCAGTAGGAACCAACCTTGCCGACACATTGAGGTTAAACTTGCAACTTCCAGGACTGTGAGAAAACAAAGATCATTACTTAAGATACCCAATTTGTGGTGATTTATTAATGCAGAAATAATGAGAGCTTATTTTAGGGGCTTAGTTCTACAGCATTACACTTAACTTTTTTTATTATTCCAAGAATTTATTCTAGAAAATAGGTAGATGTGGGAATGATAAGTATTTTTTATGTTTTTTAAAAACATCACACAATACATTTTCATCATACTTCCCTTCCCCCTAACTCCGTCCAGGTCCACCACCATTTCCTTATCCATGCAACACCAAGTTCTTTATCTCTTAAAAAAAATAAAGCCATATACACACAAGCAAAAAGTGGGGGGAAATATGAACACTGACTTGAATTGGCAGGTTATGGGTGGCTTTGGTAGTTTATGATGTCTATTGGGGCATTGTCTCCCTCATTATACTGTGATTCCATTTAAATTCCTGCCATGCGTATATGTATTTTAGGAAGCTTCCACAGTGGTAGGTTTCCATGAGGCTTTTCAAAATACTTTCAGTATTAGTTGTCTCTTCCCATATTTACTCCTCTATCCAGCCTTTCCAACCCCTCCCCATTTAATCTTCCTATTCCAGTCCCCCTTTATCTTTTTATAACACTATATTTTATTATCCATTTTTTTGGAAGATTCCATCCTCTAACCTGGTTCCCTACTAGCTATCCACACTCTAATCTAAGTAAAACACACAAAGCTAAATCATAAAAACTAATATTCACGTATAAGAGAAAACATGCAATGCTTGTCTTTCTGGGTCTGAGTTACCTCACTCAGGATGATTGTTTCTAGCTCCACTCATTTAGCTGCAATTTCATAATTTCTTGTTTCTTAATTGCCTAATATATTTCACTGTGTAAATGTACAGCATGCTCAGTATCTCTTTATCAGTTGATGAGCACATAGTGAACTTCTTGATGAAGAGGTAATATAATGGCTAAGGACTATGCTAAGAACCAACTTCCTTGGGTTCCAAGTTTGCTGCCATCATTTGCTACCTATGCAATTTGGGTTAAGTTAACCTGGACCCTTGTTTCTGTACTTCTAACTAGAGACTCTATCAGAATTAATACAGTAACCCTTCTGAATTTGCAGTTTCTATATCTGAAATATCAACCAACTGCAAATAAAAAATACTTGAGGCAACAAAATGCATCTGCACAGAATATATATATGCTTTTTTCTCATTGTTATTCTCAAATGGCACAGTATAACAACTATTTGCATACATTTACATCATGTTAACAATATTTCAAAACATATAGGAAAACTGCAGCATTCTATGCAGATGTTGTGCCATTGTGTAGAAGAGATTGAAAAATCTGCAGATTCCCTAACAGGGAGACTGGTGATACCTGAGGACATTTATACCATATAAAGCCAGCTAGAAATGATTAAATGAGATAATTCATCATGGCAGCTATACATAGAGAGACCTCAATATGAGGAGTCAAAGGTAGTAGGTAATGCCAGCCAATGGTGGTGGTGACTAGTAGATAAAAAGCATTATATGTGTCGAAAAGAGACTACACACCTAGATTCAAACTCCAGTTCCATGTCTTACAAGTTTTATGACTTTGAGCAAATCGTTTTACCTTGCTATGCCTCAGAAAATTAAAGATCATCAGTAAATTGGAGATAATGATATAGCTGCCATAGAATGCTGTGCAGGTTCAAAGTGGAAATGAACTCTTAAGCATTTAGCAGGCTCCCTGGCTCATTTCAGCGACTACTTTTAAATACAGACAACCTCATTCCTCCCCTCACTCTACTTGTTCTTCCCAACATCTTTTCTCCATGCCTGAGAGAGATAAGTGACATTATGTGATAAAAGCCTGGAACAGAGAAGCAGTAAGTATTGCCTACTAGCTCTACTGCGAGCAGCACCAGCAGCAAGCATGCTCTAAGGCCACGCTTGGAAGTAGACCCATGCCAAGAGTGCAGCTCACTGCTAAAAGCATGCACTGATCAGCAAAAATGAGCCATGCATCTCTCAGTCATGTTTAAATTGCCTTTCAAGGTCACTTTCTGGGATAGAAAACTGTCCCCAGAGAGTCACATAGTTAATGCTTTCTGTCTTTTTACCTGCAAGCCTCCTCCAGTCTTCCAAGCAAAATCTCCTGCCTTCAAAGAGTGTGCTGTAGCTAGAAGCTGAGGAGAGCTGAGTGCCTGGGGCTCAGAGAAGCATCCTCTCTTCAAATGATTCATAAGACACTCCTGGTTTTTTAAACATGTACATAAAGGAACTAAAGAGGTTTGATGAAAAATGCAAAATAATTCTCTACCTTTCAAACCATTTGAAAACTTGAAGTACTTCTCAAAGATTTTCCTGATGGTACTGAGCATCAGCCATGACTCTCAATGTAGATGCAAATACGAGTTCCCAAATCTAAGGGGAATGAACAAGGACAGTTATTTTTTTCATAATAGTGGGTTTTCTTATGTCTCGAAATCATTTTTCAAGAAGTAGCTGATACATTATCCTTTAAACTAAAACTGCAAATATCTTCCCACAATTTTGAAAGAAAGAATTAATTCTCCCTATTTCTTGATAAAGGATAAAAACGAAGTTTGTGCCTGCCTTGTAGTTTTCTTGATAGCTGTGTTATATACAGGTTTCTCATTGCCATCTGATTCCTCTCCTACCAAGTTTCTAAGCATGTGATTATCACCCATGAGACTCTCCATTTTCATGCATGCCATTTACAAGGAGTGCTGAGCGAGACTCTAGCAGTAAAATTTGTCCCTTGGGGCCCTGCACCTGGAGAGATAATATGTGAAACAAACAAGGTTATTTCCTAATGTCAAGCCAACTAGGCATGATGTCAGGAACAAGTTCTCCCAGGAAGCTGGATGTGAGAATGTACATGAGACAGAGGTCAGACCAACAAGATCATGAGAGCTAGGCCCTCACTGGTTTATATAATTCTGCCTCCCCCAAAGGCGTGGAAGTCGAAGACCCAGAAGACTATCAACACTTATTTTGTAATACCCAATATGCATATCTCTTTAAGGTATAGTACTTTATTCAGCTTTATATCACATGCATCTATATCGATGATAGCTAGATAGATAGATCGAAAGACAGACAGATAGATGGATATATATATGTATATATAATTATTTGCCTATGAGGTCAGTAGTACCTCTCAGAACTTTTGTTCCAGGCTATCAGTGAAATATTAGAGTTATTTATCTTATTTAAAATCTACAACTATCTTAGGAGGCTAAGTTAATTTATAAAAGGGCACTAGAGCCCAGAGGAGTTAAACCAGTTATCTTAGTTTACATAGCAGATAAGTAGAAAGAATTAATCTAGGCCCACATCTCTGACACCAGTGTTCAAAATATTTCATTTGCTATGCAATTTCTGCATGAGTGTTAATAGTGTGCTGGCAAAAACATCTGAAAGTTACGTATCCAAATGAGTTTTAGAATCTAAACAGTTGGTTGTCTTTACTATAGGTCTTCTCTGGGTCTTTTCCATGGTGACAAGGATTCTAAATCTTCAAAGAGACAGAGAGTAAACTGCATTCTCAAACTAATTTTAAAGAAACCTTAGTTTGTAGAGCAACTTGTCAGGAGCCGGCAGTTGCCATTACAAGATGGCACCAGTTTCCGGGTTCTTCGTGGACACGGCAGTGTGCGCATGTGCATAGCCCACCAGGGGTTATGCTAATGAGGGTTTGAGACACGGACCAATCATGGAAGTACATGCCATCTTAAGTCCTATTTAAGCAGCATCAGTCCGGAGCTTGGGGTCTTCCGCCTTTTGCCGCTAGCTGCGCAGCTGAATAGCATGATGTATCCCCAATAAAGCGTGCTTCAGAAGAATCCTGTTGTAGCGTCTTCCTTGCTGGCGATGTGGGTGTGACAGCACCTCATAGGACCTCATATATCCTACAACAAAATTTAATAAATAGTGTGCCATGTCACACAATGTCCATAGAACACATGCCGGATCATATTACCTCATCTTTAGTGTCAGAGAAGGAAACCAAGAGCATGTGGGACATCTTATTCTTACCAGAACAAAAATCCTCCAAAGCCTTCAGCTCCTCATATCGATTGAATAGTAGGAATCTTATCCAATTCTATTCATTATTCTATAATGAAAGAAAAGAACTTCCAGTGTCACTCAACCATAAATACGTGTAATAGCAGCCATGTCTTCGGACTTCCTCAATGCTCTAGAGCAGCATTTCTTAACCTGTGAGTTAATAATCCCTTTGGGGTTTGAACAACCCTTTCACAGGGGTCACCTAAGAGTATGAGAAAATATAGATATTCACATTATGGTTCCTAACAGTAGCAAAATTACATTTATAAAGTAGCAACAAAAATAATTTTATTGTTAGGAGTCACCTAAACATAAACAACTGTGTTAACGTGTCATAACATTAAAAAAAGTTAAGAAACACTGCTCTAGAGAGAAGCAGGCACAATTCTATACAGCAAATGAAACTTTTTAATTTTCTTTATTTCCCTATTCTAAATGTATGCCCTTGGAGATCACTTGAGATTTCATATTCTTTCTTTTACCCTCGGGCAAGAATTTTGTATTTAATCACCTCTCCAAGGTGGCTGAATGGGAATGATGGCCTCCTTTTTAAATAAATGTTGGAAAGTCAAGTGTACTAAAATTGACATTCCAGACTTCCAGTGTAAAAGACTATTTCAAGTGGTTTCTGTCTTTGAAAGCTCATCTCCTAACCCTTTTAGTCTTATTGCTTCAGTGATTTATTTTTTTAAATATGGTGAGGGCTAAGCCTCAATATAACACTTTAAATTTTCCTCCCCTTTCCATTCATACTCACAAAAACCAGATACTCTCCCTTGAAAGCTGTGCATAGGGATATGCCATGTTAGAGCTCAGCATCCATGCATTCATTCATTTACCCATTCAGCACTGTGATCCTAGCACATACCAGAGCACCAAGAATGCAAAATAAAAAGCCAGTGAGCCTCAGTTAAAGAAGTTTACAGCTCAGCTGGATCCTGTATTCAAAAACAGAGAGAGGCAAGGTCAGCCTAAGGACACACGGAAAACTTGCTAGAATAGGGATGGAAATCCACAGATATGCCAGAGTGCCATCCATGTGCTGAGAACACTTCTCACACTACAGCAGACCTCATCTGAGAAATATCTTCTAGCATAGGTAGCTATTTTACACACATGCACATGCACACACACACACAAAGCATGGCAAGTAAAAAGTGTTGAAAATAAGAAAAATGATATGATATATTTTAGGCTGGGAGATAGAGAAAATGAAGAAATTTTCTCTGCTGGGGGTAGAGGGTGGCCTTTAAGCTGTGACTTGAAAATCAAAGCATAGGTAATGAAGCAGAGATCCAAGGGCATGGGTACCCAGGCAGAGGAAATCATTAGCACAATTCTCCAAACTGAGGACAATATAAGCAGTTTTTCCCCTTATTATAGATTTTATTCTTGTCACATCTATACATATGCACATAAATCTCTTATTTTACCAAAATTATTTTTGAACATCAAGCTATCATGAGATAGTGACACTCAAGCTGATTATTTTAACTTCAGAATCTTTGCTTCTTATTTCAGAGCCCTTCCTGTCTCAGAAAATCCACTCAAATCCATTATGTCTGAAGGTTTTTTTTTTCATCCCAAACATTCCCAAATCCAGAACTAAGCTCCAGAGATTTCAATGTCTGTAAATTCACTGAAATAATACTTATGTAAATTATCCAATGGATAGAGGACTTAAGAAGAACTAAGATCTGATGACAGAGACGCTCTTCCCGATCTTGCCTGTGCTCAACCTCAAGGACAGCTCACGGGCCTGGCCCTTAAGGAGGTGGGACACTGGTACATTATGCAAAGCCTTATAGAGATGTGGAAGTGATGGGTTTGTACCTTTTCAAATGTCAAATGGGCTCATGAGAACATTACTGGTATCAATACTATTTGCTGACAAGGACTAGGAGGCAAAGATTCAACAGTCCCTCTATTAGTCCCAGTAGAACTCTACCTAGCACCTCTCCTGAGGTGGTTAGTTTTAACTGTCAGCTTGACACAGCCTAAAAATCACCTGGGATAAATTCACTGTGGGATTATCCAGATCATGCTGGCCTGTGAGCTTGTCTGTGTGGGGATTATTTTGATTGCTTTACTGAGACGGAAAG
>CM053748.1:36232741-36251162 GCA_028658305.1 Pachyuromys duprasi
ACCTCAAGGTACTGTCTGTCATATTATTGTCCTCTGTGTATCACCACACTGTTTAAGATGATTACTAGGTCATACATCAATTTAGCTCTAACACTTGAGCACAGTATTTTGGGGGGCTGGGGAGATGGCTCAGTAGTCAAGATAGCTCACTGGCTGTGCAGAAGACCCAAGATTGGTTCCCAGCACCCAGCTGGCTTACCACCACTTGTAACTCCAGTCCCAGAAAAGTTGATGCCCTCTTCTGACTTTCATGGCATACACTCATACAGACACATAAATAAAAATAAAGTAAATATTTAATTAAATAAAGCTTCTTCGGGAGAAAATACTTAACCTTATACAAATACTTTGGCTGAATATTGTCAGAACCTTCAATGGAAGAAATCTAACTTTATCACTAGCACCATCTGCCCCAGACCTCACCAACATTTTCTTAAAGTCTCTAATGGTATTTTTAGTAAACAATTAACTACTTGGTTTCGCCAGTAGGAAACTCAAAATGGAGAGAAAGGAGAGAACTCCAGGAGTGCCTGCTCTGGAGGGAATGGCATGCTTCCATCCTGAATTAACAGCAGGCCAGTTTGAGAATATGAGATGAACAGGTCAACAAATCCTTAAATGCCACAATGTTCCAACGAGAAATGGAAAAACAAATTTGTTCTTCTAAACATGCAATTTTCTCTATTCAAAATAAAAAAAAAAAACGTGACCCTGTTGATCCCAATCAACCTAACAACTTCTGACATCTTTTATCATTCAAAAAACATTAATATTCAGGTAAGCAACTGAATTTCTAATCTTGAGTTCAAACATCCATAAATTCATTCCTACAAAGTTCAGTAACCCTGGGCCTTTGAATGCAGTAAACACACAAAAAGTAAATTTAAATTTGTGAGTGGCCTTCCTACATCATGAAGTCTCCAAACGTGGATGGCTAAACCCCATTTCTCCTGCTAGATACACTACCAAAGTAAACTTGGAAGCTGTCCCATATGCCATAGATGATCTAGTTCTCCATCCATCATTTGTAATCATCTAGATACTTTTATTTATTTGTATTTGTGCATGCCATGAGTAGTCTTCGGGTGTCTTCCTTCACTTTGCACCTTATTTTTTGAGATACGGTTTCTCTTTGGACCTGGAGCTAGGTAGATCTTTCTCTAACTTGAAGCAAGCCCCCAAAACCATCTTGTCTCTACCTCTCCAGCACTGAGGTTACAGGTGCATGCAGCTACCCCTGGCTTTTTACATAGGTACTGGAGGTTCCACAGCAAGCAATTTACTGAGGGAATCATTTCCCAGACTTCTTTATAACTTTAATCTCTTGTACATACAAACACTTGGTCCCATGTCTTCAGTGTTACATGACCTTGAAATCTCTCAAGCTAAATCTGAGTATTTACTCGGTCATACAATCTCATTGGGTCTTCTTGACAAGCATTTGAAATTATGAAGACAAAGTTCATATAGTGAATTAAGTCTCAGTCCTTTAATACTGGAGTCATTCAGTGAGAGGCTCAACTGAGGAAAATAGTTGTATAGCATCCAGATCACACTGCCATTGGCACAGTGATAACCACAAATATCAAGAAAAATGATACATGGCTAACTTTTAATTATCTACACTAATGAAGGAGAACGGTGGCATGGCTAATCCAAAATAGTTTACAATCCAATAATAATTTCTATTAGGACTTGAAATTCATTATATGACATTCTTCCAAGACTTTCCCCTTCAATTATGCCTTCCATAAAGAATGATTAAGAGGAAAAAAATTCTAACTTCTATCTTAAAGTTTTAAATTTTATAAACTTCAGCTTCTGTCTCTAGCTTGCTGAACTGGAATGTAATGTTTCCCACTAACGTTTATGATACTACCATAACTTTGCATAATCTCATCTTGAACTTCCTAAGAATGATTAAGCCTTAAAGCCATGCTTTTCCAAAATTAAATGCACATGGATTGGCTACATGGTTTCTTCTTTCTCTTCCTGTGTGTGTACATGTGTGCATGTGGGTGGGGGTTTATTGGCATGCATGAGGTGTACACAGAAACTAACAGTTTTCATTCCTGGGAAACCTTTCACCTTCTTTTTCAAGACAGGATTTCCCATTGACTTGTAATTTGCCAACTGCGCTAGGCTGGCTTTCTAGCAAGCCTTGGGAATCTATCCCTTTACACCTCCTCAGCAATATTAGTGTGCAACACCATGCCTACCTGTTTTATATGGCTTCTAAAGATCTAACTCAGGGCCTCATGTTTACATGGCAAGCACCTCACTGACTGAGCTACCTTTCCAGCCCTAGTTCACGTCCTCTGAGTTCTTCCTCTCTCTTCCATCTGTGAATTGGCTGAATCATTTAAGGGCCTGAATTAGTTCACCATTCTCATAATAATAAATCATACCGAGTAATGAACTAGCACTAAACTCAGTGACTTAAAATAGCACATGTTTGCTGCCGGATCACTGATCTTCATCTTGACTGAACTCAGCTCTAGCCTTTGATTTGAGTTCTTGTCTACTTCTTGTGTGACCCTGGTTGTTTTTGGACCACTGCCTCCAGGGACTCAATAGAGCACAGGGTAAGACAAGTCATCCATGCACACAGAGGCTTCTGCTTATATTACACCCATTCACATTTTAGTGGATTCAGAAGTCACACTGCCAAGCCTGAAGTCTATGAAGCCAAGAAAGTATACTCCACCTAAGGACAGAAGAAAGAAAATACATTTCTTTTGAAAAAAATTGTTTAGTCTACCACTCAGTATGCATTACACTCCCTGGCAGGTTCTGGAAATACTAAACTGAATTAAGTCTTAATTGATTTCTGTCCTCACATGAGAAGGGAAAAAAAAATACTCTAAAGCTGCTAAGTAGGGAAACATCAAAATACTATGTGGGAAGGGCAAATAGAGGAACCTAATATATTTTGTGCTCATAGAATCAGCAAAGGGTTTACATTTGAGCATGCTAGGAGGACCTTGGAAATAAATAAGTTTCCAGGGGAACAAAATACAAAGAATGGATGGGCAGCTATAGCAGTCAATCACTCAATGAGTGCCAGACAGTTCGGGCCACCTGACCGCAGCCTAGTACTTGTGAGTGTAGCTGAGGCTATCAGCCCAATACACTAAGTGAAGACTACAAAATATTGTACAAGAAAACAAGTTGAGAAAACGTATAAGCAGCAGTGGCATAGTTCAAATAGGACAGCAAGAGACATCACCCGCATCCCCAGAACTTCATTTGAAAAACATCTCCAGCGGTATGATGCAGGGGAAACTGGAAGCACAAAAGGAGACTGGAGGCAGGAAGGCTGAGTAAGGGACTGTTGATGGTTGCATTATGTACTTCCGGTACTACAATGACACACTTAACCTGGACAGCAGCAAAAGCAAAGAAGGAAAGAAAAGCGATTTAAGTAACATTTTAGATATGGAATCAGGAAATAACTGGATGAGAGAGAGAGAGAGATAAGAATGGGCACGGAATTTGTATTCTAAGCTGGTACACCTAGTTAAAAGGTTAAGCCATTCTTCTTGCTGCCTCCCAGAGCACTCTGCATGTCAGCTGCCCTCTCATGTGTCCCCAGGAAACTATGAATTTTGCCTCTTAGCCTAATTGAAAGCCGGAGGGCAGCAAACATAGAAGAGCGGTTGAAGCAAAGGAAGAGTCATTTGATGAGAAAAGATTGATACAGCCCCTTCCATAATCAGTGGGGCACAGGTGAATAGATTTAGTGGGTTCTTTATCGAGTGCCTTTAATCACCTAACTCAAATCAATAGTCTCTTAGAGGAACATAAATTAATTCTCCAAACAAACAGCTAGTGCCTGAGGAGAGATACCTGTAGTGTTTACACACTACAGCTCCCCTGTGATTTGTGAGTGGGGAGGAAAGGAAAGGCAATCATGATCTCAGAGGCAGAGTCTGGACATAGAAATGCATGGCTAAGGTCAGAGAGCTGGCCCCAGTGCGACGTCATCATAGGAGATGCACCCTTTCTTTGACGGCCAGAATTCTGTTGTTTACTAAGTTGGTTCTATAATGTCTCAACTCTGAATGTGTCTCATCTGTTCACAAACACCAGATGCTTCTGGAACTGCAAGTACCCAATGGAGCCTAATGGAAAAGACCAGAGCTGGTACTGCTGGTCAAGTCTGCTTTGTTGGTCAGGTGACTAAGTCATGGTACCACTCTGGGTCCATTTCCTGTATCTGTATAAATTGAAAGTAATGCCCTTTTCCTTCTTACAGTGATCCACTTACCTTTCCTTGGATATGCTACAAAACAGACTGTTCCTTTCCTCCTCTAACAGGTTACTTGACTAACCTACTGATTTACCAAGGACTGTCACATGGAATTGTTTGCAAAGCTTCTCTTTAAAAAGCAAGTCTGTTGAAGCAGTGTGGTATGTGTAGCAAAGGCTAGCATGGTGCTAGCTTCTTACCTTCAATCTTTTCTCTTTCTATTTCCCTTGACAAGAAAAGCCAAACCAAAATTCTAAGGATCAGCCATCCATGCTGAGAAAAGGCCAAGGGTTAACAATGGCCTTTCTAAATGATCCCAGTTGTTGTTCTAAATAATGGCAGCCATTATCAGCATTATTAATAAGAGCTATTCCACCCAACTGCTGTGTATGTCCTGCTTAAATGTAAGGCAGAGAGGTCAAAGCATGAAGGATGAGACTAGAGGTTTTTGTTTTCTTTTCTTTTCCTTAATTTTCAGAATGACCTAGGGGCAATTTCTTAGAGATTCAACCAGCGATAGAAATAGACACACAGCTTTCTCCTACTTCTGGCTCCTTATTCCAGATGAGCCTTCATTTCTGCAGCTTACAAGAGCCCCTGCCCAGCCTCCAATTGAGAATTAATATGCAAATTCCTTAATTATGTAGTAAAGAATTTTTACAGGTCTTCCTTGGAGGGGTAGGTGATTTCCCAGGTCTCTGCCTCCCTCAGTAGGAAATCTGCAGGCCTCTACCTCAGAATTGTCATAGAGACCATTAGTGTCAGTAAATTAACTAGCCCTCGGAATTATCCAAGAGAAAATGTATATTGATCTGAGTCAGTGACGTGAGAACAGAAGCACTTTCTTCGATGATTAACCTTTTCAGAATCCTCTCAGGCTACTCAAACTCTTAGCTGATGGGGAAAAAAATCACTGCAGAATCGTTAAAATGTCGCCAGAACCACAGTCTTTGTACCATTATCTCCTCCAAAATAATAAAATTACTCAGACACTGAGCTTCCTTAGAGTTACTTAGGTCAAAATCCATACATGTGTAAAGAAATGTAACAGTCTCTACCCCTTAGGCAACTCAAAAGTCAATAGATAAAAAATACGATCATTTCTAAATCATGCTATAAAACACTCTTCAAACACATTATTTTATTAACATACAACTATGAGCAGCAGGTGGCATCTTTACGCCCAATTTACAAGTAAAGACACTAATACAAAGATTTATAAAACAATTTGCATAAAAAACAGAGAGAGAAAGAGTATGTAGTGTCTTTACTGTCTGATAAACCCAGGTCCAAATTCTCTACTGTCTACTGTGTGCTAGTGGGTACATTCCTTTAAATTCATAGCACCTCAGCATCTTCATCCAAAAATGGGAGCAATACAACCTCCTGTGGATAAAAGAAGCCCATGTTTATCAGCACATGGGACCCATCATCAGAAGGCATGCTGCAAACAACTAGGCACTAGGAAAGTACTGTTCACCTGGAAGAGGCCTCATCAAAATGGTGCAATTTTTCTTTCCAATGAGGTTATTGATTCCCTTTAAGGAGACTCTTGGTGGGATAAATGGCCCTTCATTATTTCCCTGGCAGATTCAAGCATCCGGTAGGTTCCAAACAAACCTAACTGACCACATCTGTGAGTTCTAAACATCAATGGACATTGCTCGTTGATGTCAGAAAATTATCACATGGATTGAAATTGGCCATTGTTCAGGCTGACTCACTCCACAGAATCTTGCCTGTGGCATTCTGAGTAGAGAAGGCAGGGTGCTAAGGGTCTTCCATCTTTCTTCCAGTGGCCATTGAGGGCACCAACCTAGGCACGGTCAGAAAATAAATTATAGTGAGGAATAATGATTTCCTCTCTTCAGTCTCCATGCCAGATCTGAAAAGATGCCTTAAAACCTATGTATAATCTGTAGATTGCTTTTGGTAGGATGGCCATTTTCACTATGTTAATCCTACCGGTCCATGAGCACGGGAGATCTTTCCATCTTCTGATCTTTCCTTCAATTTCTTTCTTCAGAGACTTGAAGTTGTTTTTTTGGTTTTTTGGCTTTTTTTTAAATACAGATCTTTCACTTGCTTGGTTAGAGTCATACCAAGGTACTTTATGTTATTTGTGGTTATTGTGAAGGGTGTTGTTTCCCTAATTTCTTCCTCAGCACTTTTGTCTTTTGTATACATGAGGGCTACTGAATATTTTTTGTGTGTGAGTTAATTTTGTATCCAGCCACTTGGCTAAAGGTGTTTATCAGCTAAAGAAGTTCTCTGGTAGAATTTTTGAAGTCACTCATGTATACTATCATGTCATCTGCGAATAGTGATACTTTGACTTCTTCCTTTCCAATTTGTATGTCCTTGATCTCCTTTAATTTTCTTATTGCTCGGGGAGGAGATCCTCCCTTATCAGTGGACTGGGGAATGGATATATGTGGAGAAGAGGGAAGAAGGGTGGGATTGGGAGGAGTCGAGGGAGAGCTACAGCTGGGATACAAAATGAATAAATTGTAATAAATAATAATAATTAAAATCTAAGAATCAAGAAAAAAACGATGTATAAGTATGTTACTTTTCATTTGAAATAAGCCAACCTCGCCATTTCCAAGAAGTAAAAGGCAGCCCTGACTGTCCCTGCAACCCGTCTTCTTCACCTTCGCTATTCTTGCCAGTCTGATGGTCACTGTCACCTGCATCACACCCAGATTAGACTTGAGGTATTTTCTACATCACACTCTTTAGGTCCATCATGCTATTTTCTGCCATTCTGAGTTCATTTTGACCATTTTTTCCCCTTAGCTTTCACACTTTTCACTCCATACCATGCTATTTTGGGTTCACCTTTTAACCATGTCAAGTCAACAACAAAACCAGATTTTTAAAAAAAAATGGGTTTTGTTTCATTTATTTACATGTCTATGTGAAAAACTTTACTGTTGTCTGCTTGAGGTTGGGATTGCTTGCCCAGCAATGTTGACATCTGTGAATTTTCTTATTTAACTCTGCTAGAACACCAAGTTCTGCACTGGAGAATGCCTGCAGTGCTCAAGCTCACTCATTCAAATCATCCTTCAACATCAGCATACCCAAAAACAGCCAAACAACCAAGGGCAGCTGAGCATGAACTGCGACTCCTAATCAAGGCGAAAAGAATGATGTGCTTGGCCGGCTTCTGCATCACAGGGATCAATCCCTCTGGCTGCGAGAGTCTGTGTTGTTTTCACTCCTTGGCACATCAGAAAGGCAACTGGGGACAGAGTTAATAGTGTGGACCCAGGAGATAAACTGCCCTGGCGTGAGCTACATCCATGCCGCTTATGAGATGTGCAACGGAGGGCACAGTGTTTGATTCCTGAGTACCTCAAGTGTTCGCATTTATAAAATGGGAATAATAGTACTTGACTCACAATAGAGCCAGTAAGTTTCTAGGCACTGCTAAGATTACCATATTGATTGTTAGTGTTAATTAAAGTGATGTACATTCACTATAATTACATGTAACTATAATATTCAAATGTGACGCATACATATTACATGACCTGAAACAAAATAAACACTGTATAAATACTCATTAAACAAAATGCATGCCACATTGTGGGACTACATTTCTAGTGCCCACAGTACCCATCAAAATCTGAAACTTCAGAGATTTGGTTTTTAGGGTAACAAAATAAGTATAATTTACTATTTCCAAAAAAAATCCCATTTATTTTTGTGTAGAAGAAATGGAAAATATCACCATTAGCCTTCATCAAACATTCCTGATGAAGGTCAGAAACGTTTGTCTCAGGAAGAAAAATTGTATAAGGCTGATAGTTACAAAGGGGCAAAGCACTAGCCTCAAAATATTCTACTTTATTCTTCCTGCATTCCTCAGAGCATAAATCTAAAGCAGGAAATATGAAACTCACCACTCACCACTTCTAATAACTGGAGCTTAACTTTCCCTTCTATCTGAAATGACCTCTTGCTTATATGAGAATTACTAACCACCACCAACTGCAGAAACCACACAGAAAAACTGCAAGCAGTGTCACGGGATGATAATTATTTTCGAATAGCTTCCACAGAAGAATAAAAGAGAGAAAGCTAACACAGTCTGCTACCATGCTTTTTTTTACACAAAGAGATGCAAGAGCCCAAGAGCCCTGACCTCCTGGCCAGATTCACTGGACACAGGAGAGAAGAGCAGCTGAGTATTCACCTGGACTGCCACAGAAATGGGCTGTACACAGGCTTCCCGGCTTAGAAACCATTATTCCAACTTAACCTGGGTAACGTAGTCACTGCACCTGGGCCCCAGTTTCCTCATTAGTAATGTGGAGACAGAGCCCTCCTGAGGTACTTCTGTTGCCACATCACCACAGAGCTGTATGAAGTACCTCATACATAGAAAACCCCCACTTTCTACTTCCTGTTCTCTATGCAACATACAAAACAAATCTGCAGGGGGAAGATATCCAGTCACATGTTCTTTACCACCAAATAGAAATTAAACTCAAAGTCCTCTCTCTGTTGGGTGAATTCTCAAGGCTTTCCCCAACATTTCCTGGTTAAGGCTGCTAGGAGTGGCAGAAACTGTTATGCATTTTTAAAGAGAAGGATTGTTTGTTTTTATTTTTATTTTAACATTTTTATTTTATATTAATCACAGGTTATGTACTTTATATCCCAGCCGTAGCCCCCTCCCACAGAGAAGGTTTTTTTTTCAATATTTCTTTTTTTCAGGAATGTTCTATTTGTTTGATTGTTTGTTTGTTTATTCACTTTGTATCCCAGCTGTAGCCCCCTCCATCTCCTCCTCCCACCCACCCTCCCTCTTCTCCCCCTAGGCCCCTTCTTTAGTCCACTGAGAGGGGAGGCCCTCCTCCCCTTCTATCTGACCCTAGCCTATCAGATCTCCTCAGGACTGGCTACATCATCTTCCTCTATGGCCTGGCAGGCTGCACCCCACAGGGTGATCAAAGAGCCTGCCACTGAGATCGTGTCTGAGACAGCCCCTTGTCCCCTTACTAGGGAACCCACTTGGAAACTGAGCAGGTGGTCAAGGTCCTCTCCATGCATGGTTCTTGGTTGGAGTATCAGTCTCTGCAGGCTCCGCTGGAACCAAATTGTTTGCTTCTGTTGGTCATCTTGTGCAGTTTCTGTCCCCTTGAGGTCTTTCTATCTCCCTCTTCTTCCATAAGGTTTACTGCACTCAGCCCAAAGTTTGGCTATGAATCTCAGTACTTCCTTGGTATGCTGAGTCTCTCAGAGGTCCCCTGTGGAAAGCTCCTGTCCTATTCCTTGTCTTCTCCTACTTCCGATGTCTATCCTGTTTGCTCTTCTGAGTAAGGTTTCAGCCTCTTCCCTAGTCCTCCTTTTTGTTTAGCTTCCTTAGGACTATAGATTTTAGTATCTTTAGCCTATATTATATGTCTAATATCCACTCATAAGTGGATATATACCATGTGTGTCTTTCTGCTTCTGGGTTACCTCACTCAGGATGATCTTTTCAGGCTCTCACCATTCGCCTGCAAATTTCATGATTTCCTTGTTTTTAATTGTTGTGTAGTATTCCATTGTGTAAATATATGACAATTTCTGCATCCATTCTTCAGTTGAGGGACGTCTGGGTTGTTTCCATATTCTGGCTAATATGAATAATGCTGCTATGAATATAGTTGAGCAAATGTCCTTGTTGTATGGTTTAGCATATTTCGTACATATGCCCAGGAGTGGTATAGCTGAAACTTGAGGTAGCACTATCCTTAATTTTCTGAGAAAGCACAATATTGATTTCCAAAGTGGTGTACAAGTTTACTCCAATAGCAGTGGAGGAAGGTTTCCCTTTCTCCACAACCTCTCCAGCATGTGTGATCACTTGAGTTTTTGATCTTAGCCATTCTGATGGGTGTGAGGTGGAATCACAGAGTTGTTTTGATTTGCATTTCCCAAATGACTAAGGAAGCTGAGCGTTTCTTTAAGTGTTTCTCTGCCATTTGATATTCCTCTGTTGAGAATTCTTTGTTTAGCTCTGTACCCCATTTTTAAATTGGATTACTTGGTTTGTTGGTGTTTAACTTCTTGAGGTCTTTATATGTTCCGGGTATTAGACCTCTGTCAGATGTAGGGTTGGTGAAGAGAATCTGTAGGCTGTCCTTTTGTTCTGACAACACGGCCCTTTGCTTTACTGAAGCTTTTCAGTTTCATGAGGTCCCATTTACTGATTGTTGATCTTAGAGCCTGTGCTGTTGGTGTTCTGTTCAGGAAACTGTGTCTTGCGCCAATGAGTTGAAGGCTTTTCCCCACTTTTTCTTCTAACAGATTTCATGTGTCTGGTTTTATGTTGAGGTCTTTGATTCACTTGGACTATAGTTTTGTGCAGGGCGATAAGTGTGCATCTATTTGCGTTTTTCTACATGTAGATGTCCGGTTAGATCAGCATCATTTGTTGAAGATGCTATCTTTTTTTTTCCATTGTATGGTTTTGGCTTCTTTGTCAAAAATCAAATATCCATAGGTGTGTGGGTTTATTTCTGGATCCACCTTTCTGTTTCTATGCCAGTATCATGCAGTTTTTATTACTGTTGCTTTATAGTACAGTTTGAGATCAGGGAATGAGATATCTCCAGAAGCTCTTTTATTATACAGGATTGTTTAGTAATTCTGGCCTTTTTGTTGTTTTTTTCATATAAAATTGAGAATTGTTCTTTCAAGGTCTGTGAAGAATTGTGTGGGTATTTTGATGGGAATTGCATTGAATCTGTAGATTGCTTTTGGCAGAATGGCCATTTTCACTATGTTAATCCTACCTATCCACGAGCATCGGAGGTCTTTCCACCTTCTAATATCTTCTTCAATTTCTTTCTTCAGAGACTTGAAGTTTTTTTTTTTAATACAGATCTTTCACTTACGTGGTTAAAGTCACACCAAGGTGCTTTATGTCCTTTGTGGCTATTGTGAAGGGTGTTGTTTCCCTAATTTCTTTCTCAGCACTTTTGTCTTTTGTATATAGGAGGTCTGCTGATTTTTTTTGAGTTAATTTTGTATCCAGCCACTTTGCTGAAGGTGTTTAGCAGCTAAAGGAGTTCTTTGGTGGAATTTTTGGGGTCACTCATAGATACGATCATATCATCTTCGAATAGTGATACCTTGACTTCTTCCTTTCCGATTTGTATCTCCTTGATCTCCTTTAGTTGTCTTATTGCTCTAGCTAGGACTTCAAGAACTATGTTCAATAGATAAGAAGACAGTTGGTAGCCTTGCTGTGTCCCTGATTTCAGTGGGATTGATTTAAGTTTCTCTCCATTTAGTTTGTTGTTGGCTGTAGGCTTGCTGTATATTGCTTTTACTATGTTTAGGTATGTGTTAAAGAAAGTTTTAAAATGCTCCAGGAATTCATAAATTTAAAAAAAAGTCTATTGAAAATTTTAAAGTTCATGTCTTCAGAGCAAAAATGAATATTGCTGCAGAGCTTGCAAACAGGACCCCCAACAAGAATCACATCATAAGAGGCTGGAAGAAGCAGTTGAGCAATTAAGAGCACATCCTGCCTTTCCAGAAGACTAGAGTTTTCTTCCCAGCACCAATGTCAGACAGCTCACAAACTACCTGTAACTCAACTTCCAGGAAATTTGATACCCTGTTCTAACATCCAGGGCCCCTGCACTCAGTTATGCACAGAGAGAAAGGAGAGAACAAGAGAGAGAGAGAGAGAGAGAGAGAGAGAGAGAGAGAGAGAGGACTTTAATAAAAATCTACCCTAAAAATAAGAACCTCATCTTGTGGCACAACTTGTCCAGAAGATATACTTGCCATTATGCTGAACCTAAGCTCCAAGTCTTGCTCAACCTTAAGTCTCTTGTTTAGGCAATCATATCCCTGGATTAACAGTGCATAGAACATATACCAATCTTTCAGACATGCATTGAAAAATAATCTGTTCTCCACTGTTTCTAGAGATAAAGGACACTAAAGGAGAATCTCAAAAGTAACTCTGTAATAATACTGAGACATACCCTCTCTCCAGCAAGCAGGATGCACTATTTGGTAGGAAGGTGACTACAGGAAGTCTATTTCTGCACATAGGAATGAGAAGCAAAGGACCTTTCACCTCAATATAAGATAAAGAAAAAGCGTAACATAACACAAGTCAAGGCCAAAGGATGATCAATGACCAGCTTTGTTCTTCCAGTATTCACACAGGCTCCAACGTACCTCCATACAGTCTCTCAACAAACACTCATTGACTACCCATAATTTCTCTTCACTGAGGATACAATAGTCTAAGGTCCACGAATGATCTATGCCCTCAAAGAGATAAATAATTACAAGCAATTGTCATCAGACTGGCTTGTAGTTAAGCATGTGTCAAAAGCATCTTATCTGGTCTTGTAGAATGAATACAATCAAAGGACTGAAACACAAAGCAAGAAAATAAAATGTCTGCCTCTTTGGCCATAACAGTTCCTCTGTGCCCACCTCTTGCTAGCTCTACACATACAGAATAAGGTCAATTTGTTGCGCCAGGTCTAATGCAACTCCAGGCATAACCACTTTTTCCTGTTCCAGGTCAAGAGTTAGATTAGCTGGTTTAACCTCAATTTTAAGGGGAGACCCAGGTCCAGGTCCAGAATAAATTCTACATCGAGCTGTATGCAATTCTTTCTCATTGCTTTTTCTATCACTTCTGCATTTCTTAATATAATTAGGGGTGCTTTGGCTAGGTACTTTCAAATTTGGAATCTTCACCATACTAACTTGTACCTATGCTCATGACAGTCTCATGTCCATCACTAGCACTCAGAAGTGAGAAAAACAAAATTAGCTTATAATACTCATATTATACAATTAAGCCTTCATAGAAGTGGCTGTGGCCCCTAGAAGCATCGTCCTGTAAACAATTAACAGAAGCATTTTCCAAATTCAGGCCCTGTTCTGGTCTGCTTTCTGTTTCTAGGATAAAACACTCACCAAAACCAATGTGGGGGAGAGAGGGTTTAATCCAGTCTACAAACTACACTCCATTCTTAAGGAAACAATACTCTTAGTCTTTGTCTGCCCTACACTGTTCTGTTCAGGATCAACCTATGTGCGTGAGCTGTGTCAGTAAGTACACTTGATCTCTGGTTAGTCAGTGACAGAAGAGCAGAAGGAAAGTTTGGTCACGATGGTCATGCCCCTGCCCTTTCTTTCTGCCTGATTTGCTAACTTTTCATAACCCTTACCAAGGGCCATTCTCTGAGTTCTGGAAATCTCTCCCTCCACTGTCCCTTCCCATCTTAAGAGTAAAAAAAGCTCTCTAGTGTTAGACATTAAACTCTGAGGTCCTGTGTCAGTTTCTCTAGGTCACGGTTTATCAGCTGCCGCACTGTTGATAGGCTGGGCAGAAAATTGTTTTAGGGGGCTGTCCAGTGTAACAGCATTCTGGATCTCTGCCCACTAGATACCCATCATTCCTCACCTCTAAATGCAAGACACAAAACTGGCACTAGGCATTTTCAAATGTCCCACAAAGGTCAGACTAGCTACACACTGAGAAAGACTGTTCTAAACCTGAAGTGCTTTTATGAATGTGCAACACCCTCTGGCCACCACACACCTGCAGGACATCTAGGAAGATCACACAGGTTCTTTACTCTCTGACTTTGAACTGAAGAGTGGTCTCCATGGCAACTGAAAGAGTACCCCATTCAGTCCATATCATACAATCCTGAACTGCTCAGTATATAGTAGGTATTTTTGTCTAGTGAATGAATTGATGATGTATTTTCTAATTGTAATGTAACTTCCAAATAACACAACCCTGTTAAGCAAGGCAGACCTGGCATCATGAAGATCAAGGCCATGAAGTATACAATTCCTTCATGAGTATTGGTAAGCTGGAATTATAGGGTATCTGTCTTGTATACCTTCTATGCCTATTATCTGAATCTTTAAAAAATCACTCCGGACTCAAAAAATAGCCAATGGACCATAAAAGGAGACAGATCAGTTCTAGAACATGAAAAGTGTCAAATGGGATCTCTGAAAATATTGTCTGACAAAAATAGAAAGAAGAAGTAACCAAATTTATCAGAGATGAGTTCCTCTAACTCATGGTTTTTATTTACTATCATGAAAGTACATGTATATGTTATCTAATGTCACATAACAAATCACTCCAAAAACAAAGCAGGTAAGATAGTTTGTACCTCAGTGTCTCATGTTTTATGTGGGCAAAGAATCTGGGATGATCCTCCAAGTTGTCATTTCTGCTGCTCTTGTTATATTCAGCTGCTCTCCAAAACAGCTGTAATCCAGCCCTTACCATATAAACATTTTGTAGCTGCATATCTCCTATGCATACACACACACACACACACACACACACACACACCTAGCATCCACTCTACCTGAAACAGGTAATACCTATCTCCCTGCATCCTCTACACCATAAGAACTAGTTTCTACTCTTTTCTTCTGGAGCCTTACATGGTTCCTCCATCCTCTGCTCCATGAACCATCTTTTTGTACATGAACACTATGTTACTCAATATTGTCTCATTACTAACGTCCATGTCTTATTTGGTCAAGTAGAAACAAACAACATGAATTCAAGTCCTATCAAATCCTTTATTTTATCAGTTTTAGATGTAAGAGTCACACCATGTAATTCTCAGCAAAACAGCTCCATGAACCATAGTGAACAATTAGAAAGGCTTTGGAAGAAGCCAGCAGAGATTGGATATCATGCCTCACTACTCCCTCACCCCAGGCTGGAGAGGATTTTTAACCCCTAGAATCTCACTGCCATCTTTTGCTTGATGTGCCCTTGTTGTTTCTTCTTTTGGGAGCCAAATTACAGCTTCATAAAACAGCAGGAGTGCCAAGGAAATTGCTTAAATACAGTAACTATTAAAACCTCAAACTGCTGTGCTAATTAAATTGTCTTATTGCTACAAGTTTCATAATACAAGGCAAGTAAAAATGCCAGTCTCCCTCCTTGGCCAGAAGACGCAAATGCTTGTAGGGATTCTGACAGCCAACTAGAAGGCCAATCTCAGCCTAGGGAAAAAAGGAGGCTCCTTCTCCAGGGAGGCCTCTTCACACAGTTGGTTTTAAGGTTACCTGGAGCTGGTGGACAACAACGGAAATCAAAGACTGCTGAGCTAGCACTGACTTCTGTCTACAACCATGGGTTCAACTTACAAGTCCAAAGAGCTATTGGAGCAATTGGTTGATGATGTTTGGGCATGTGGCATCTACCACACACCAAGTCAAACTCCTTGTGAGAAGGGAGTGACAGTGAGAGTTAGTCCTGTGTATTCCTTCTTGAAAGAATCAGGACAAATGGAAACCATGCCAAATGCGATTTTATAAACCAGGACCATTGATGACACATGTTCTGTGGCCAAATTGCCTGACTTACTCATGTCTGCCACTTGGCAGCTGTGTGGCTGTGAATAAGTTGCTTAGTCTCTCTCTGCCTTGAGGTCCTGGAACATAAAATAAGACACATACTAATTATAATAAGTACTTGAGATGGTTGGGTGAAGATTAAATGAGCTAATGGACAAGAGTTGCTTAGCACAAGGCCTAGTATATATCTATGAGTAGGAAAAGTTGGACACATCGCTACAACCATTACCTCTAAAGAGTGTGAAAAGTACTGAACAGGGAATTGGAATTGTAGTCTTGAATCTACTTTTAGTCTGCGGGCATTTTGTCTTTACATATCAAATGTACTCAGTTGTCAACTAGGAGAAAAGAAGGGAGCATTGAAGCATCTCTAATGATCCTTCAAACACTAAAATATCATGAACCATTCTAGTTGTACTCAGTTTCATGTGATTTATTATAGTGTGGCACAGAGCAAATCACGAAGGAAAGGGATCTTAATCTGAGTTTTTATTGAGCACCTAATAGATACCAGTCATTACACAAGGCACTTTTTGCCAGGATCAATAAAAGAAAAACAACGATTAGTCAAAGCATATTAAGAGAGATTTCCCTATTATGTGGACCTGCCCTTCACAAATTCTGGGTCCAGAGATATACAAATTACATAAGGCAAAACAGAAATGGGGTAGCAAAACAAAGTAAGATTGTGAAAGTGGGATCTCCTAAAAGACAATTTACAAAGAGAACACTGTATCAGGAAACAAAAACAAAAACAAAAGAGGAGGCCCTGGGGTTTTTTTTTTGTTCCTTTGTTGGTTGGTTGGTTGGTAAGCCAATGAGTTTTACAGAGGTTACTCTGAAGGAATATGGGTGAGGAGGTACTTACAGGAACAGAAATGACTCAAAGGCAGCTGCACTACCATAGCCTACCCCAATACTACAACAGCTCAGAAATCTGGGAGCCTTCAAATACTGTACAGCCTACAGTTAGTGCAACAGGCTGTAGAGTGTCCCTTCCAAGGGTCTCAGTTGGTCAAAACCTCTTCCAAGAAGCTCACCTGGTTTCTGCTTCTTCAAGGTAGCTGGTCTGGTCTCAGAGTCTTCTTTGCAACGTTCTTGTTTGTCCTTGGAAAGGAGGGGTCTGCAAATCTGGTCAGCTTCAGGGACTTCCTGAAGCTGTTTTGAGTAGTTTATCTTCTGGCTTAAAGGGATTCTCTACAGTATGGAATGTTTCAATCCACCACACTCTACCCTTCCTCCAGCTCTTTTACTGTTCTTCCTCCTCTTCTGCAATGAGTCCTGAGCTTGAAGGGGTTACTGTAGATGTCTTCCCACGGTTAAGAAATAGGCCATTATACCATAGCAGGAGTTCCTTGTTCTCACGAGCATCCCCAGCGGTTATGAGTAGAGGCTTACAACACTGACCTATGGGTGTGAGCACACACACTTAAAAGAGTTTGACAGGCATATCACATCCATCTAGTAAAACGATAGCAGTTGCTTTCCTATTGGGACCTGTGACCTCTCCAGCTCAAGTTTTTGTCCTGTCTTACAGTATCTGGCCTGAACTCTTTCTTGTGGACTGGGCTTTAACTACAATTGGGAGTCTGTTGGTCTTATCCACGATAGTCAAGCTACTATTGCACAAGCAGGCACATCCTGCCCAGCATTTCTGCATTTTAGGATGCAGTCAAAGCATGCACTGTCTTCAGCAATATGATCTTACCATCTAGTTTTGGCACACAACCAACAGCAGAATCAATAGCCTTTTTATTTTGTGGAGATTTGGGGCTTTTCTAGCCAACATCTCACAGGCAAGTAGCCCACCACCGCCCCTGGCATTTTTATTTAATAACATTCAGCCTCTAGGAATGCCCTTTTCCACTCACATAGTATACCTTTTTTTTTTTAATTTACCCAGCCCCAGTTGGGATGTTAGGTGGGTGGAAGTACCATTGTACCTGGTTGGCTCTCCAACGGCTTTCCAAATATGCAGAACACTCAGAGGTTAACCCTGTGTCACTCACATAAGGAAACCTTTTTCCAGAGGATGAGTGGGACAAGGCAATGTCCTTAACTGCCATCTTATAACAATTAGTGAGGTTACAAATATGACCCTGGTGAAGCACTCTGAAAGTCTATTATCATCTGTTCTGAGCAACTGTCAGGTGATCTCAGAAGTCGTCAACTAAGAGGGTTGCAGAGGAAAGAGGACTAATGCATCATGGAAAGGTTCCACCCGTTTGTATCCATTGCTTCCTCCTCCGCAATGGATGATGAAGGATGGGTACAAAGCATGGCTAGGAGGTGCTAACTTAATTAGCTCCCTGTAGTCCTCAGCCATTCTCTCTGAGTCATTATGTTTCCAGATCCTGGAGCTCTTCCATGGAGCCTCCCTACATTTCTCCACACCTGATGAACTCAGTGGACATAACTAAATTTACTCAGACCTACCCATGGCCAAGGGAAAAGGTGGCCCTGCTCTTCCCTGAAGCACCTCCTGACCCTCTGAGTCAGAGTGGCCCTGGGTTGGCACTGTGGCTGTCGCTATAGTTACCTCTCCATCCTCAATACCTGGCTGTTGGGGGAGCTCGGGTCTAGGGCCCTGCATTTTAAAACGTACCCGGGATCTTTCTTCTTTCTTTCCTTCCATCCTTCCTTTCTTTATTATTTATTTTGTGTACAGGAAAGTGTGTGGGGGTGCGTGTGCATGTGCGTGGTGTGTGTGTATACCATGCCAGTCCTGAGGAATTGGACTCAGTTTGCTTGGTAGCATGAGCCACTGAGTCATCTCACCAGCCCCAC